>JARFXV010000287.1:0-347500 GCA_031761425.1 Cosmopolites sordidus
TTGCCAAACAAGGCGCATGGGGAGACACTGCAAAATAGAAAGTTTGTGAGAGAGATGGGCGGGCGAAGATTGTCAATAACGATGGATTATGTGGATTTATTGTGGAATTACTGTTGATTAAAACTGTACCCTTTACCTACCTTTTAAATTAAATAGAATTTTATACAGTATCAAAAAATAACATTACTTACTGGGTACATGGATTTAAACTTTCTGATACACGTTTAATTACTGATCCAGGTTTAAATTATTTAGGCCATATCTCTAACATTATTTAACTAAATTTTTCAGTTGGGTTAAGTTAAGTATTGCACTAATTTATCCAACTATTTTGATAGCGCTGATCACACAAATTAAATATTAGCTTGGAAACATCTAGTTTTAATAGATGCTAGACATGTCTATTCCCAATACGGCAAAACTGACAAGTAATAATGCTATCTGGGAAAATTTGCTTTTCTCCTGCATTCATTAAACAGCGTTTGCATCTTTAACGTTTCGTGGCCAGATACGTTTCAAAATATTCTGATAGTTTTAGTATATAACATGAGATATGTAGAGAATTGTACATATTATTGTACGTATTCTCTATATTCCGAATAAAGCATACATAATACAGCTTTAATTCACAATAAATCCACATATATATTATTCAATATGTTAAAATATTGTTCTACATTTAGTTGATTAAGTTGCGTGTAAAATATGTTACGTTCGTCATATTATTTCGAGAAAGATTCCGCGATCTCAACGAACTTTTTGGTAAGTGAACAATTAGCGAAAGACAATGTCAGGCATTTTTTTGCCTGCTTCAAATAAGTGATACCACCTTGGAGGGCAAATCAGGAAAAGATCGACCATCGGATTTGGACAATCAGGCACTTTTGGCAGCCGTGGAAGAGGATGAAAGCTTGATAACCTGAATGTTGTCGCCTCAAGAAGCTGGGTAAGGTATGGGAATTGCCTGAATAGGTTCCGCAAGAGCTCTCTGACAAAAACAACGTCGATGGTTTCCGAATTTTCAATTAGTGGTCGTAGAGAAATGAGTAAACGACATTTCTAAAAAATCTCAATACTGGACATGAGTCTTAGGGAAGAGGGGGGGTTAATTGAACCACCGGGCAATTAAACCAGTCAACTTAAAAATTCGATAGAAATAAAAAACAGGTAGGCAGTCATGGGGACTGCCGACAAAAGTGAAAACTTGAAACTTTGGATAACTGTGTTTTTTTTGGAATTTTTAAATTAATTATGGTATGAATAATTAAAATTTCATAATTTGTAAATTCAGATTATTAACATTAGTCTGGTTTTCACATCTGGCACTCCGAACATTAATTGTATACATTTTCATATAGTTTATTAATTAATCAAAACATATGATGGGTTGTGCAAGTCCAGTACAAAATATAAATACAACTTATATACAACAATCCAAACAGAGTCCAACACCCACATGATATGGTCGAGTATATACAATGTATTAGTGTATATATGCGTATACATGTACACAAGCCGGTGCGCGCCGCTAGTCTGGCGCAACACGTCACTAGCATGTCGGTGACGCGAACCCATAAGTTTTACCCCTACCAAAAATCGCTCAACGCAGCTAAAGAAGTTTTCACTTCAAAATTAAACGTCCGCTTAGAATTAATTAATTATTGTGATGATTTAATTTAAAAAAATTCAAATTTTTGTGTTTATGGGCATGTAATTTTTTTAGCTTTCGACAAAATGTTTAATAATATTTCAATTTTTAAATATAATTAGAAAATTTCAGTTGTAATGTCTTCATATATCTATATTTTACCATTCCTAACTTGATTTATAGCAAAATAATTTTTTATTTAATAATTACCGTAATAAAATCAGATGGGGTCAATTGAATCATCAATCATAGGGGCGGTTGAACCATCAAAAGCATCAGACGCGCGCGCATCTCGACCTCATACGAAAAATACTTATATAGCTAAACAATGTAACATTTGTTATTCAAATATTTTATAGTGAATAGTCTATTCATTAAAGATTGCCAACATTATTCAATAATTGTGGTAATTAAAGAAATATCGAATTATTATTATCATTCAAAAACAACAGTTAATAGTTAATTATTCTGTTCACATAAAATAATTTTTGCCAAGTTGAGGTTATAACCTAACACATTGATGACAGTCAATGTATAATAGATGTTTTTCCAAATTTTTTGACGTCTGCTAATTTCAGTATCCTCTAAATATACTAATTAAATTAAAATTATTTTTTTTATAGATATTAAAATACTCCATAAACGTATGAGGAAAACTAGCCGTGTTGAAATATCCACTGAAATCTACGAAACGACATGTTAAAGAATTTTGGAATCTAAAGAGACAATTGCTAAATTATTTCATCCTTTTTACACGACATTACGACGATATCTTATAAGATTTAAGAAAGGTGAAAAATTGAATGCGGGGTACCATTCTCACAACAAGGTCTTCAGGGCTGAATAAGAACGTTTATTAGTCGACTACTGGTTAACATCTGCTAAACTAGATTTAGCGATATTTAAGATTAGTGACGATTGATTTAAGACACTTTGCATATCAATAGGCTTTTGAAAATAATATAACGCATCCCTCATCATGGGATAATAATATACAAGCTGGTAGTGATTAGTGTATAGATATCATGAAAAGACAGCCGAAGATATCTATTAGAGTTTCAGAAGTTACAAGTCTTGCACGTGCAATGAATTTCAATAAATTTAACTGAATTTAACTGATCAAAAAAACGTAGAGTAGTGAAAAAAAAAGAAATAAATTTTACAATAAAAATTTAAGGAAATAAATAATATAATAATAAATGTTCGTTGCAGGTGTGTAATAATAGTGTTAAGATATAATAAATAATAAATTAATTATTAAAAGTGTTTGTTTTTGTTTCTAATACGTTTCGTTCAACTGACCACAACTAGTGGTTCAACTCCCGGTTGAACCACTTGACGCGGTTGTACAAATACATATATTTTTTTTAATTATAATCATTCGTTGACCAATTTACCTATCGGAAATAATAAAGCGAATTACAAACTACTATATTATCTAAAGAAATTAATTATTTATTTTAATTCAATTAAAAAAAATCAAAGTATTTTTGGTTCAATTTACCCCCTAGTCTTCAAAGACGTCAAAAGAAAGAAGGTTTGCATTTCTCCGGGTCAAATACTGAAAGGTATTCCAAATGATGTTCAGTGTGAGAAGTTAATGTGGTGCGTTTGGTAAGACAGGAGTGGTAGGCGGCATCATCCACTGGGAGATCCTTGCAAACGGCATCTGCTTTTGGTGGAATGGCAATGGTTTGTAATTTTTGCTACTGCTTTATCAACATTTTTATTGAATTTTTTTCCAGATAAGCATTCCGGACAAAAATTCGATATCAACAACGACGTCTATCTGGCTCACCTCGATTGGCTTCAGGAAGTCATCAATGTCAAAAGAGTGCGAAAAAGTATCACATTGTCTTCCATCACGGCAGCGCGTGTTCATTTGTCGACGGTCACATAGTCGAATCCATTGTCAAGAACCAGAGTTTTTTCTGAAAGTGGAATCGACTGTATGCTGAGCAAATGGGAAGCAGTTATTGAAGTCATTATCATCATCATCCTATTTATTTATCCAGGTATCTCCGAATGTAGGTCCCTCAAGTTTTCTCCATCTTTGTCTGTCCTGTGCTGTTTTTTTTCCATGTTAATCCCCTGTGTTTCTTTATGTCATTCACCCATCCTATTTGTGGTCGTCCTCTGATCCTTTGACCTTCATATGGGCGCCAATTTTGGATGACATGGTTCTACCTATTATCTGAGAGCCTATGGTTGTGTCCTGCACATTTTTATTTAAGTCTGGCAGCATGTTCTATTATGTCTATAACTTTGGTCCTTTGTCGTATCCACGTATTTTTTGGTCGTACTTCATGGTCTCGTAAAGATATATTCAACATTCTTCGCTCCATAGCTCTCTGTGTCTTCGTCAGGTTATCAAGGTTAGACTTAGTGACATAATATCTCTATAATAATTGGACTTAGTAAATTTCCAAGTCTGAGCTCCATGCGTCAGCACAGGGAGTATGCATGAGTTGAATCTTTTTGTTTTATGTCTGACTGAAACCTTCTTGTCATTCAGGATGAAAGAGAGTCTCCCGAATGATGCCCAACCCATTCGAATTCTCCTTTTTATTTCGGTTGAATAGAGGGTGAATATATTTTGCATAAAAAATATTGTTTAAAAATCGCGGATAATTATGGCCGAATCCAATACCAAGACACAATTTATTAATTATACAGAATAGTATTATTTTAACCGAGATATATATTAGATTATTGAAAAAGGTGTATAAACATGAAAGAAAAAACATCAAGGTGATATCGGATTTATTTATAATTTTTACTAAAATTTGCCGCCAGTGACAAAATACAGTAAAAGCAACTTCAAATGAACGAATTTTAATTTATCATCCTTTTACAATTTTGTTTTGTATGATTAGAACTCTTAACGGGCGAATAAGAATCTCATTTTGAAACTCAAAATATTCGCCTCGAAAAGGTTCAAAACGATGATCGCATTGTGTGTCCATTTTACCTAAGTCTTTCAGAAATCTCATTATTTTTCCGATTCTTCTCTTCTTTGTATTTATTTCTTTTTTTTATATTGAAACAGGACAATGTCTGCGTTATCTCATAAAATGTATTTAATTATTTCTCTGTAGAAGTGCTTGTTTCCTCAAGTAAATTAATATAAAGCCGGAAATTAAAATTCTTAATTTGCTGCATTTAAATGAATTTATTTCATATATTTGAAAACACGAAGATGTTATGTTTTCAGTTTATTTTCTTTTATTAAATATGGTATATATGAAAGTATATATTGCAGTATATATTGTAGAATTTCTTTTTAAAATGATACTTCGAATCTAAAAGTATTTAAAATTGAAAGCATATTTCAAAAATTATAAAGAAATTTTAATACATTAGGAATAAACAAGACACATGTGATTTTAAACAGTAAGTTTTAACTTACTTCTATTTAGGCAACAAATATTGATGAAAGTTTAAGTTACTTATATCATATTTCATTGATAACATGAATTTAAAATTGATTACACAATCACTGATAACACTTGAAAACATGTACTACGCTGATCAAAATGTAAAATGATTTATTAAATAAAACAAAAAGCATTTATTTATTCATTCAAATGCATTATGTCTCCTTCGGAGTAGGAAAAAGTCACGCGGTGGCATATCTGGTGAATATAGTGCTTGTGAGACGGTATTTGTTTTATTTTTAGAGAAAAGCTGATGAATAATTCGTGTCATGAGCGATGGTAAGCAATCGTGATGCATAAACCAGAAATTGTTTTGCCACAGTAATACTTACAATGTTTCTAATACTTAATCCGAGATTACTTAGTACAATATCCTGCATTTTGATAATATTTTCTTCACTTATTTACGTGGTAGGTACTGAACGAGGTTCATCTTCAACTGCTTCTCCACTATCACTAAAGTCATACTTGTAAACATTTTTTTTAATATTATCATATAATTTTTCATTTTAATATCATCGTTTCTTAACATTTTTATTGCATCAGCACATGAAACTGCGTCTTTTAGACATGATTTAATGTAAGATCTTTGCTCGATAAATGTATTAATTTTTAAAAATTACCAATAAAAATGTGTAACAATTACAAAAGATGCTATTTCTAAAATTTCTGACTTAATAAGCGACATGATATGAAACACATCTCAGATATCAAGGACAGTCACACCAACTTAAAAAAAATGGTTGTATCAATACGTAAAGCGTGCTAATTTTTAGAATAAAAGTCACTTTACTTTTTAATCAAATTAGTATATCAAAAAAATGTGAATACGTTGTAAATTCATTTATATTCGCCCATGCAATTAATTTAAACTTTATATTTAAGTTTTCCTTTATTTCATCTTTCTCGTTACCACGCAACTAAAAAACTCTAACTATAGCTGACTATAAATCAACTGTATGTTGAAAATTGAAAATAGATTTTAGGGTCTTAAAAACAAAACAAAACGCACAGAGGCATGGTTGCGTCTAACTCCGTGCTTAAATCATCTAAGAGCATGGCAAAAGGATTCGGTTTCCAGTATATAAATCCGACCCAAAACGTAAGATCTAAACTACAAAATTAATTTGCGGTTACAATTGTGAAACGAGTTGAACTTAGTTTAAATCAGCATCGAACTTTCTAAAATAGACTGAAACTATTTCCAGGAATCTGATAAAAGTTTAGTCACACGTACTAATATGTTCTTCAAACTATTTTTGTTAAAGGATATTTCTAACTTAATTTTTTACAAAGTTAAACTCGAACTGAATAAATAAATATATTAGGAATAAAAAAGTATAGTCTTGAATCTTTAGAAATATATTTTTTTCATAATATATTGATGTAAGAGCCTGAACAGCTTAGTATATATTCCTCCTCCACTCTTTCTTGCTCTTAGTTTTTAGTTAGTTTTTTTCACCATCTTCCCCAAATAAGCATTCTTTCTTCAGTATTATAGTGACTCCACAGTGAAATATTCATTCAACGGTTTTTAACAAAAACGTAAAAATGAGTGCAATAAGTTTTAAAAGTAAGACAATTTTAAGACATTATTTGAAAAAGTTTTCAAAGTGTCTGACGCCGCTTGCGAGATTTTCGAAGAAATAGAGAGGGAAGGTGTTGTATTAATCCGCACTGCTCAACTCAGGTTCAAAAGGTTCCGAGGGCAAATATAAGTTTTGAACATGGGGAAGTTCAGGTTATCCGCGATTTCTCGAGGGCAAATGTAGCTGCAGATCCTAGAACAACTTCTAGGAAACTTTCACAAGAATTGGGAGTATCTCACACTACCATTATATCTTAACCAGCATTTGCGAGGAATAGAAATGATGACAAAAAACTGTAAAAGCATCTCTCACGAACTATCGCTCTAGCAAGCCAGCTCAGATAGAAGTGCGCTCTCCTCAAAATTCTAGTGATTTTCCATTCGATTTCGATAGTTATGTGCAATGAAAAATAGGGTTATTTCAACAGTTTCAAAGACGTAAAGCAGTGGATTGTATTTAGGCTACCAACTTTTCCGGTACCATGGCGAGAAATATTTGTAAAAAAGGTCATGTTAAAGGTCAAAGGCCCTCAGCAGTAAAACAATGGAAGACCACACACTTCACATCTAACCCCCTCAAAAATTAACGAATTGAACTTTCCCTTCATTACGGAACAAATACTCATAATGGTACGGAAGAGGAATAGAGTTATTGGTTCAAAGATGGGTCTAGGTCTATGAAGACAATGGCCTCTATTTCGAATAACCTCCAGGTCTACATTTTTTAAATAGTGAAACAAGTACATCAAAACTGCAATGTTCGGAAAGGCTTCCGCGGTCGGTAATGTATAAAATTTCGACGTTTCAGCTTCCACTTTGAAGCCATTATATCTAGTTGATTTGTTCCGAGGTCTCAAAAAAAAGTTTTTCTAGTTATGAGCCCTGGAGAGTAGACAGATTGAGACCTTGAAGCAAATCAACTAGATTCTCTTGATTATGGCTTCAAATTAAAATGGTTTAAATCTAAAGCTTAATGTTAAAATACATATGTAGAAGAAACAGATTAATTTTATATCTCTTGTCCAATAAACATTCCATGTCAAGAGATAATTAGAATTAACATATAATCGTCAACAAGCGACCCTATTTTCTGGAACATTTTTGGAAAATGAATGATGAATAATGCAGACTTTGCGTACAGTGTCTCCATATATGTTTCGTAAAATAGGAGTGATTGACGGTCGAATACTACTACTACTACTGCTTACTGTTCGTACTACTACGTTTACTACTACGTACTGTTCTTTGGGTACGGTTGTTTTGACCGAAAAAGATGGTCAATCTGGAGCGATGGAGGCAATAATGCCGCCGGAGCTATTAAGTGGTTGTCCGAGAGAGACGCCGTGATTAGGAATTTGTCCATAAATCTGGACAGGAATGTCTGAAACATTGGTGTGTCGACTTCGCGATGGATTTGTGCATTCCTGACAAACCACGGTGCTTTGAGAATGGTGCGGAGAGCACGTGATTGGAACTACTGGAGTCGTTGGAGTGATGTATTTGGAAGATAGTGATTCCATGCCTGATGTCCGTAAATTAAGACCGATCGGATCATGGTTTTATACAAAAGCAGTTAATTACGGGTTGAGAGCCTGCTCTATCATTAATTAGAGGGTACAGTGTACGGAGCATGCCTTATGCTTTCCCGATTGCCTTGTCTAGGTGAGGTTTCCACGTCAAGGTCTTGTATTCAACGCCCAGATAGTTTGACGTCTTTGTCCACTTGATTGATACTTCGTAAATTCGGATAGTCTGATCTAGTACGGGTTGTCGTCGACTGATGACGATTGCTTGGGATTTAGCACGGTTGATCGCCAGTCTCCAGGCGAGAAACCATTTAGAGGTTTTAAGCGTCTGTCTCTGGAGCCTGGATATTAAAATCCTGGGGTCGCGTAAGGCCGCATAGTATGCCGTGTCATCGGCATGAAATGTCATTTTCACTAATTGAATTTTCAAGAAGTCCGCCATATAGACTTTGAATAAAGTTGGGGCTAAGGGAGTGCACTGTTGCACTACTGCTTCTATGTTCATTCTTCTCGGCACGTTGTGCACCTTCAATGTGACGAGGGGCGGAGACAAAGAAACAGATCGACCACTCAGAACCCAACGCGATATGCGGTGTGCGCCCAAGGTAATAAAACTGCGACATTCAGGTATTCGATTTTGTAGTTCGAAGCTGTCTACCAAAAGAGTAAAAACTTGAAAATGCTAATGCGATTTATATATATATATATATATATATATATATATATATATATATATATATATATATATATGTCTCAGACACAAGGTTAGCGTTTGGAAGGTTGGCCAGAGAGAAAAATGTAGGAAGACTGGAACAACTTGGTCTGACGAAAGGAAAAAAGCTCATAGCGAAAGAATGAAATTAGTATGGACGCAAAGGAAGGCTAACAACAACAAACGCCTCTAATTGTACTTCGCGTGGTCCACCAGGGCCCTAACCATACCTAACCATAATTATAAAAAAGCTTCAAGAGTGAAAGTTTTAAATGAATATTACTAGAAAAGAAAGGAACACGTATAAATGGATTTTTACATTAAGCAAAATCTGCGAATATCCTATTAACAAAGGATATACTATATATTCAAGCGCATGCAAAAATCATCTTATTCTGTTAAAAAGAAGAGTCAAAAACTTATTGGACATACTGTATTGTCTAATAAACGAGAAAAATGAAGCGAATTCAAGAAATATAATTTTGATGACGTTTAATAGTTTCAATAATTGATGACTTTTAAGTTTATATAAGTTCATATTGACTTTTTAGCAATTAACATTCCTACTATTAAAGTATTTCACAAGATTTGAAATAGAAATTCAATTTTACCAAGAAGAAATGAAAACATTAAATTTAACGGAACTCTAAAATGTAGAAAATGCAATCGGAATGTCGATGGAAAACCAGTTGTGGTAATAAATTTGAAAATCCGTCGCGCTCTGAGTTTTCCAACCAATTTGGGAAACTTCAAGGGCAAATATTCTTAAATAGGCTACAAATTAAGTGAGCTGAGAAGTAAAAGATACTATAGTGATTTCAATTAGTTGATTCTTGCCTGGAATGGATGACGGTTGGAAACTTCGACTAAGGTTTTCACGATAAATCATCCACAGTGGCGTAGGGTGTGTTAATAATTTACCTCGATTTAAATTTCAACAGAAATTTTGCAAATTTATAGCTCATTTTCAAGCTACACTAGTTCGATATTGACTAGCGTGCAGCGATATTTTGCAAATACCGAATTTTAGTTGTTAGGATAAATAACACCATTGAACAGATTTATGTACAGTCAATTAAAAATGTATTAGAAAGTTACCCAGAGTAAATGTTGTTTAACATTTTTTAGCGTGAAACATTTATTTGGATTAACTCTTTTCATTGCATATGTCTGTCGAATAGGTACTAATTCAAATAAAAGGATTATTATATTATAAGGGATTATATTGGTTCAGTTAAATAGTCCGATTTGATGATATCCAAAAGTATGATGGCATACTCCAGACTACTATGATTTAACATAGCATTGAAGAAAATCATCAGCGAAACAGAGATAGACGTAAATTGAACAGATATATTAACAAGGCCGAAAAGATTATTAAAAGAGACATACGGTGAAAAGTGAAAGCCAAAATAGTAGGTCTAAAAATAAATGCAAGCGAAATATAAGTGATTGCATTAGCATGAAGCATTAGCCGCCCATTATATATGGGTTCCAGCAGCCCTGGTATCTTGCTTCCATCATCCTGATGCCATGGTGAAACCTCTCTCCTTGTTCGCCGCTTACTGCATCCAAAACTTCCGGAAAATTATCTAAATCGAAGTGAATGGTGCATTTTTAAAGCCATGCAACACTCTAGTATTTTATAGACGTTCAAGAGTTCATCTGTGAGGTTTTTATAGCTTCCATCTTTCTTGTGGCCTAAAAATCTTTTCACTGTACTTACAAACTTCCAATCTTCCAATTCTTTTTCATTTAATTTTTCTTGAAAACGGAAATCACCTAGAAGCTTCCTTATTTGTGTATATAAATATGCCTTCTTTTTTGCATCACTTAAGTCAGGAAATACTTCTTCTAGGTACTTGAAACTATTAGCTACTTTATCCATAGTTTTGACAAAGTTTTTCATTAGTCCAAACTTAATATGGAGAGGCGGAAGAAGCACCTTTTTCTGGGTTAACAAGGGAGGTTACTTTAAATATATTTTATGGTTGAAGTACCAGATTCAAAAAAAGCTATATGAGGCTCATCTATCTTATTGCAATGTTTTTTTTTTGCCCTACTGTCTCATAGACACAAAAAATAGCAATACTTTGTACCAAAGTATTCCTTACCTTTGTACTCATACAGTCAGGTACAAATAATTTGAATTACCCTATGATATAAAGGAGAGGCGAATGCTTGAAAATAGAACATGGTAGGCCATTTTTGTGAAAAGGTGTTTTAATATTTACCTAAATGAAACGCAAAAAGAGCATTCTCATCAATGTTACAAAAGCATGTCGACCTGTGTAATGACAACACTATGCTTGTATATGGTAGTTTCATTAACGGTTACTCGTTTTCGTTGAAAACCAGAAATGTCTCAGATAAGCTTACTTTTTTCATAATACAGTACAGACATATACAAGCCATGTCCAGCGGAAAGCGGAATAAAATAAGGACTGTCCATTTCGGCCCGCCATCTTGATTATTTGTTAACATTACCAATTTATAAGAGGTGAGTTTTAGTGGCAGCTCTCGCGTATTGTGGAAATTATGAAATGTTTGTGAAAAATAGTTTCAGATACTGATACAGACGGTAATAATAGCGAATCCCTATTAAAAAATGTCCTAAAAAGAGAAAGAAATATGGTAGAACTCAAGACGTTATGACAAAACTGAGATTTTCTTCATACGAACGCGGAGTTCCATGACATTGTGCAAGATATGTGCTTTGAAATCTTATCGGAAGAGGATCTAAATGATATATTAAAATATTTTAATTCATTACAAAGTGTCGATGAACAGAATCTGTATTTGTGTGGCTTCATAACTGTGTATAGAGTACACCATCGCAGAAGCCGAAAAGTTGGAGCAGATGCAAATTGTCATAATGCTTCGTAAACATACAAAGTCAGAATAAACATGGACAATCTAAACAAGGACATTTATGTGTGCTCTAAAGCATTTATCTTCATCCACGGTATAACAAAGTTTAAACTTAAATATTTTCAACGTTCATTGAAAACTTCTGGAGCAGCTCCTAAAGATTAAGGAGGAAGGCATTCAGCACATCATTAACGAATGAATGAATATATTTTGGCAAAGGTGTGTGCCCATATCAGATCTTTCAAAGACAGAAATAATCATTACAGTTTAAAAGATTTAAGAAAATATTACCTGCCTGAAACTCTATCCATTAAAAAATGTTTGACTTGTATCCTGATGAAATCCTGTATGAAATCCTGTTCATAAAATTTCGTACGGGTCATACAGAACTATATTTAATACAAAGTTCAATATTTCATTTGATTATCCAAGGATGGACACTTGTAGTACATGTAACATGTATTTAGTTAAAGCAATAGCTTTAGAACAGGAAAACAAATTAAAAGAATTAAAAGAGCTGACTATATTAAATATTCTTTATAAGGAAAACGCACAAATGTTTTATGGTAGAAAGAAAGTAGCAAGAAAACATAGTAAAACTCAAAGAGTTTTCTGCTATTGTTAAGGATTTTCAAAATACAATGTTTCTTTACCTAATATTGCAGCAAATTATGGGTATTACAAGAGACAATTAACTATGGGTTCATTCAATGTGCATAATTTAGCAAATGGACAATCATATTTTTATTCATATCCAGAAACATGCGGAAAGATGGGAGCTGATGAAGTTGAATAATTTTTACATAACTTTATTCTCAAACATCTGGACAGGTCACACAAATATTTACATATAAAGGACTTAAATACGTCCTCTTGCTGTTTCTCGACAGATGGTGTTATCTTAGCCTTTCTGCATCGGGCAATACTACAGCTCTTGTGAAGCTCCACCATTAGGCTTGAAATGACATTATATGTTATTCCGCCGAAGTGTAAGTTTTTTCATAGCGTTAAACATGTCAAATTTCGTGCCAAAAAAAGAGTTTTGCTGAGAATTTTACTGCTTTCCTTTTTTCAAAAAAAAAATCTGCAGCTGAAGCCCATGGAATTATTGTGGAGACTCACAGCGACCATGCTCTTTTAGAAACAATATGCAGATATTGGTTTAGATGTTTGAAAAATAATGATTTTGATATTGAAGATAAAGAACGCTTTGACGCACAGAAAAAGTTTAAAGATGAAGAATTACTCGATGAAGATTCGCAAATGAACTTAGGAGTTGAGGATCTAGGAGTTGATCACACAACAGTTGCCAAACGTTTAAAAGCATTCGGAATGATTCAAAAACAAGGAAATTTCACGTGCGAACTCCAACGACAGAAAAGGAACGGTTTTTTGCATCGTATCATGACTGGTGATAAAAAGTAGATATACTACGATAACCAGAAGAAGAAGCGCAGAAAATTGATTTAAAAAATTCAGTGACCCAGATTCGTGGAACTCCTGGCGAGAATGCCAGAAAGTCGAATATCAAGGGAAATTGTGGAGAAACGAATAGTGGGTAACTGAAAAAGAGGTAGATCAAAGACATGGTAGGAGGACAATGTAAGAAAAAATGTTGATCGACCACTGAAGGAACCACCACGAAAAGAAGAAGAAGAATTTTGCTATAATTATTAGTAACATTAACAGTTGTCTTGGCAATTCTCAATATGTCGAATTTTGTTGATCAATAATTTTTTGTAAAAAGAATAAACGTGGAAATATTGTTAATGTGTTTCCACCATGAGTGCTTGGGTTTGTTAAAAACGTTATGAAAGAACATTCACGTTAGAATATTAGCGACATTTCAATACAGTTAAGGATTTTCTATTTAGTAGTTTATACTTGATATGATATATGAATAGATAATTGGATATACATGGTGATATGTAATAGTATATCGCAAAACCAACTACGTTGAGCATTGAGCATTGAGCATTGAGACTTTAAGTCAGTGGGGCCTAATTCCATAGATATGACCCTTTAAAGTTTTAAAATTAAAATTTGAAATTTCTCATCTACCTTGAAACGGTTTAATTTAGTTTAAGTAAAATCTTAAAGCTTCCAGATATAGTTTAAGTCGTTATGAGGCATAATTTAGTAGTATTGTTAAAAAAATAAAATATACAGTGACGTAGACGGAGGGTATTTTTATAAATATTATATTATAAATAAATAAATAGTAAATGGATGTTTCTTGAGGCACCCTTTAAAATTTTTGAAAATAACAGTCTTTTGCCAAAAAGGATAGGAGGCACTGTTTTTGAGATAACCATAATTTTCAATAACACTACAATTCACTAGCAAAACATTAATGCACAAATTTATTAGCTTTGGATATTGTATATGACAAATTGTATCAAAAAAAGATAGGTAAGTAATTTTTTAAAGTTCCTGCACCAACATCATGTTAAAAAAATATGGATAATTTTAATTTTGATGAATTCGCTGATATGCATTTTTGTTTGAGTCAATCAAAAGAAAATGATAAAGAGGCAAGGCGTATTTATTTACAAAAATATCTCAATACTAAATAATAGTTTACTGAGTGGATAGGAGTTATTAGGGATCAGAATAATAATTAGTTATTGTTAATGGGGAGGAACAATTTTTAAATTTAGTGGGAAATAATTCCAGAAGTTGTAGCTCATTATATGTAGACGGAGAGCATGATCATATCCTAAACAAACAAAGAACATAGCATACAATTAAATGGAAAGCAAATAGAAAAGTTACAAATACCTGTGATCGACACAAAGCAAAAAAGGATGGAGATATAAACGACAGACTAGGAAAAACCGGAAAAATGTTTAACATGATGAAGAGCGTATTACTATTATTAGAGGCTATTTCTCCACTAGGTGTTTACCAGTTTTTAGTGCATTTTTAATACGCACAATGAGCATGTATGGACATAAGCCCACATACAACACAGATTTATTAGAATCCGTTGACCACCCACGAGGGTTTCTTGAAAAATACCATAACGTTTTGAAAATGTGTCATTAAATATTAGATTACAAATGTGGTATCTACACGACGGTTGTCTAGCTCATAGTGCCAGGGTAGTATGACAATAATTAAACAAACGTTATGTTTCAGAATCCGTGGGTGAGAAATTCGCAGGTGAATCACAGTTCCATTCGCTTTCAGTCTCTAGAAACTGAAACTCCATAGACATTCGTTTATGGGAAAATGCGAAAAATCTAGTTCATAGTGAAGAAACGAATACTCGAAAAGAGATGTGGTAAAAAATAGTAGAGGCATTTGATACAAATAGAATAATATTAATATTCGAAACATTAGTGGGGTGTCATTAATATTTCAAAAAATAAGATGGATTTGGAGAATGGTAGAATCTCTTGTCAAGTGTGATCGTTTCGCCATAATTGGCTTTTGTATAATTTTGTTTACCCTTTAGAAAAAATTATCCTTTATAGTTTTTTCCTTTTCTTACTACTTTGTATTTTTCTATTAAATTTATTATTGGTTATCTTGAAAACCGTGAACAGAAATTTAAAAAATTGTTATTGACATGAGTTGTCATATTCAATATCTAAAGGCTACTAATGAATGTGTGCCATTATGTTTTGTAAGTATACAGCAGAGCTATTGAAATTTGTAATTGCCTCTAAAACTGCCCTCCTGCTAAAAATTTAGAACAAGTACCTTTTATGGATAAAAGAGTGTGATTTCTAAAAATGTTACAGGGTGCTTGAAAAAATGCCGATTACTTATCGAGAGCAACATCCGAGCTTAACTGTCTGATGAATTCTTAAAGAACAAAAACGCTCTTAAAATGTGGACGAACTTTTCCTCCTAGTAATCGGACGAGGCACAGTTCGTCTAGTCGTACTACCTGTATTTAAAAATACAGTTAATATTATATATTAATAATTAGTATGATCAAGTAGACAGAGATTTGCTTCTTTTTTAATGTTTATTCTTTTAGCAATACCACCAAATTTTGTCTCGCCCACCAAGTTTCAAATTTTTATTACAAACCGTTTCAAGATTAATTAAGAAATTTGAAATTTTATTTTAACACTTTGTAGAGCCATGCTTCTGTAATAAGACCTTACTGATCGAAAGATAATTAAGAACATTTTCATAATTTCAATACTTTTTGTTGTGTTGGTTTTGCGATATAAAATTACGGACCATCATGTTTCGGTGAAAGTGACAGAATATCATTAATTTTTATCACTTTACTCACATCTTTTGCCTGGTTTCTGATTGTTGATTAAACGAACCGATCAGCAATTGACCGAAGCAGCGGAAGATAATTATATGCTAATTTTACAGGTTTCATTTAACATTCTTGTAAAATATACTTTGGTAATTTTTTAAAATTATACATTATATAATTTAATAGTTACAACTGAGAAGATTTATGCGCAATGCAAAATATTTCATCTCGTAATCAGGATTTAAGTTTATTTAACTTTTAATTTTCACTATTTTCATTTATACGGAGTATGTATCAGTAAAAAACATTGAACAAGTACATCAATCATACCTAGTCAGGCTTTTAGATAATGCCGTACCATGTTAAAACGTGTGATCGTGAAAACTTTTAAGACTTTTATGTTCATGAACAAATGGACTCGATGATTGATTTGAAAGCAATTTAAAATTTTTGCATTAGCGAATATTAGTTTTTATTTAATAACGATAATTTAATTTTAAGGTATATCTCAGGTGTTTTTTCTGTCTTAAACTTTCAAGTTGTTTTATAACTTCTTAACTAAATTTTACATATACAGATTTCGTATCGTTAACGCTAAAATAACTGAATATATTTATGTGCCAAATAAAAAGTTTGTATTAGGGAACATCTATGTTTATCCAAAAATTCGGCTTTTCCATGAAGTAATAATTTTTATTAGCATTTTGGCTTTGAAGTAGGATGTTCGGTCTTTTCGTCAAAGTTTGATTATATTTACTTATCTTTATATTGCTGAAAATATAATTTTTCCAGAGTTTTAAATCGATATTTTCAGATTATATACACCTGAAACTGATAGCCTTTAAAGCTTTTTTTAATTTTCATGATTTTATCAATTTAAAAACATGATTTAACTTTTTAATTTTTTTAAAGTTTTTTTATTTTCTTTCAAATTTACTTTTATGCTTGAATCAATTTTATGATTGAATCAAGCAAGCGAACCAAAAACATCTTCATCATATTGCATGATACTAAACTCGAGAGATTTATTATCAAATCAACACTAAATCATTTTTGGCATCATCATCAAAAAATGATTCAGACTAATTCTAAAACTGAACCATGTTCTATTTATATAACAATCATATCTAATGAAGCTTGCAAAAATCATAAACCGTGAGTTAACCATGCGTTACGTTAATAATTGAAAAAATCAGTCCTTTTTCCTGGTTCGTTGTTTTCTTACGTTTTCTATTTGAAGGTTTTCATATGCATATCAAAAGAAAAGTTGAAAACATTTCTATAGGCGGGTGAGGCCCTGGTATCCTTTGATCATTGGTCAAAGGATATCAAGAATCATCCTATCACCATTGTTTCCGAGAGTACCGATTCCCCATATCTTGAAACTACCTGAGAAAGCTACTTGAGTTAAACGGTTTCAATAATAAGATTGTTTTAGAGTAGTATCTCTCTTATACGTTTATGTATGAAAAAAAAATGTTTTCAGCTTAATAACATATTTTATGAACAACAAGAAGCAACGGCAATGGGCAATCCTGTATCACTGTTATTAGCTAACTTATTAATGAGCAAATTTGGAACCGAGGCCAGGCAGGAATTCAGTTACTCTCCGATGGTGGGACTAAGATGATGTTTTAGCAATTTCGATAGTAAGAATAAAAATAAGAAAAAAGAATTTCTTAAGTACTTAAATGGTAAATTCCACACTTTACCATTTACGTATGAAATCGAAAACAATGATTTATTGCCAGTTTGGATGTGAAGTGAGTGGAAACAATAAAATTAGTTTTTGATAACTTTAGGAAAAATATCACCACTTCGATATACATTCGTAAAGATTCAAATCATAGTTTCCATAGCAGAATGGATAGTTTAAATTTTATGGTAGATTAATTAATTTTTCTTTAAACCAATATAGACATTAAACTCGAAGAGGTTTACATCTAAACACATTTATCACTAAGCATTTAATCTGGATTAAATCATCTCCTGATCATGCTAACACGCAAAACGTGCGTCGAGAAGTTTTTAAAAAACTGATTTGGTGTTTAGTGGCAAATCTCTTCGAGTTTAGTGTTTCACACCAAAGGTTCCGATAGAAGAATTGATCAAGATTAATTAAAATTGATTAGAAAAATGACCGAAGTGAATAGTTATTATGAGAACATAGCAGATAGTTTAATTAGAAAACAGTAGTTTAGGAAATTGTTGACAGAACCGTCGATTTTTCAAAAGGAGTAGAATAAAAATAAATCCAAGGTAATACCCATGTAACACGAGTGTTAGAAGAAATTGTGACAAAAGCGAGCATTAAATTAGTCTAGAAACCATATAATTAATTAAAAAAGTTTCGTGAATTTACCCACATTACAATTTATTTATTGTTGATGCCAATAGTATCAAATTCTATTAATGGATATAAGTTTTCGATGTATTTCGAAAGGATATTTCAATCGAAACTAAAACGCCTTTGTAAACGCCTTAAACTCTATTATAATGTTTTAAAAACAAAGATTTTTAACATTCATTCTAATTTGAAAGCGAGAATTTGTTAACTTTGACGCTGATTTGTGGATTTCTAAACATGTTGTGAAATAGACGTTAGAAATTGTGTGTTGCAAATCCATTAGCTGCCTATGGTATGCATCAGAATTGATTGTTTTGCCCTACTGCAGTATCCTTTAAACTTTCGTTATGCTACACCGTCATCATTATCTTTCGTTGGTATATTCCGTTTTTTTGGAAAAGCGTTATTAAAATTGATTCACTTTTCAATACTTTTTACCATATTCTATAAAAAGTATTATTTTCTATATATTTATTTTTGGGTGAACATTATCCAAGTATTTGGAACTCAAATATCGAACGGCCGACGATTCATTTTGCGAAAATCTGTGTATTATAACTGTGCAAGATTCACACTCCTTTTGTGAAATAAAACATGTAGTATTTTAGAATATCAAAAAAACCTATACATATGTTTAATAATATTAAAAAATATATCTATATTAATTCAATAATGACAGTTTTGCAAAAAAAAGTTTGAATATATTTACCTACCCAGTATATGTTAAAAGGAATTTCTGGACCAGATAAAATATCTTATTTTGCCGGAGTGTTTTTATTGAACATTTTATACGTTATAAATTCTGTCAGTGCGACATACAAAAACGATATTCAACCAACTGAAGATAGACGAAAAGAATAAAACACTTTTTACACTCAATAAAACAATGATCATTAAACTTACCGTTTTATTACCCAGATTGCGTACTCTGCAACTGAGATAAGCTGACTTTCCAACAAGAGCAGTAACATTTCTGGGTGTCATAGCGTCAAAATAAGGTTCAAAACGATTTTGAGGCATGTGGCTCGGCCCTAGTTGTACAGGTGGAGGTTGCTGTGTTTCGGTCTCTTGTTGAAGTGAGTTAAAACCTCCTGTTGATCTTGACATTCCTCCAAGAACAACATTTTCTGAAAAATAATATTTATTATTTTAACTACTTAAGGCAACTTAAAAAATATACTTTATTTTAATAATAATATGTGTAATTGAATAGACAGAAATGTCTGAATATCAAAGAAAATGTGAGTTAGTATGCAATTAGAATTAGATGTATAGCTATGCATAGCTAATTCAAACTTTTTCTGCTTATAAAGAATGATACTCGTACTTGTATACGAGGTGTATAAATAAAGTAATGAGACTGGTGACGTAGCGTAACATTTAAGGTAGCTTAAAACTTTAGGTAGAAAATAAATGTAAGATATGTTTTTAAATATATTTATTAAAAAAAACATGTTTCTCAATGTCTGGTCTTATCTTGGACGTAGCAACACGAAGACTAAACTCAAAGAGATTAATTAGATCAAATCATCTCCTGATGATGCTAACATGGTTAGCGAAACGTGCGTCGAGCACTTTAAAAAAAAATGATTCGGTGTTTAGTGGTAAATCTTTTTGAGTTTAGTGTTTCACACCGAAGGTACCAATAGAACAATTGAAATACGAAGACTATTTTCAAGGTGCGAGTCCTTTTCAACGTTATTCTGCTCCTATTTTTTGATTTGACATGTTTCATTCAAGAAAACAACTGGTCACATACATAGGTGTTTCCAAGCAGTGACATCATTTTCTGAGCATGAGGACGAACACTTGGAAATTTATTTTTGTCAATATATTTGGAGTAACAATTAAAAAGGCCCAAGTTGTATTTCTTAGTCTTAGATTATTCTTTGCAAGTCGTTTTTTTCCAGTTCTGGATAACGTTATGGATTGTTCGTTTTACTTGCGGGCCGTGAAAAAAGGAAGGCGGATTGCAAGTGGTCCGCGTGCCGCTGGTTGAAGACCCTGCCCTGAAGTCACTTGGTGGTCGCTAGAAATTCTTTTTATGAACCGGATTTTTCTTCAACGGTATGCTATTAAGTTTAGTTTCAGACTTGGCACACCGCGATAGAAATTTTGCAAAACTTGACAATGCCTATCGAAAGAGCGTTTTGTCAACTGCACAGGTTTTGAATACGACTTGGAAATGAAGCGCCAGAGCCATTTATGGCGTCCACTCCAAACTCACCACGGTCAAAAAAAAACTCCAAATTGCCATAGACCACCAAGTGACTCTAAAGAGTTCAATCTTATGCTATGAGGGTTATTTATGTATCCGGAATAATAAATAAAAACAAATATTTATCATTGAAAATGGTTTTATTGTTTTTCAAAATATTTTCCGTGATGATCGATATACTTTTGTATACGTTTGAAACAATTTTCACACTGAAACACTTTTTTCATTCCGATTGAAGTATCTCCAAAACATACAATTTGAACGCATCAACCGCTTCTTCTGGCATCAAAAATCGTGTACCACGTAGATTATTCTTCATGCCCAGGAACTAAAAGAAATCATTGGGCGCCAAATCAGGACTGTATGGAGGATGACTCATCAATTCCATGTTTTGACCGGTCAAATATTGAGTTGCTCGTTCCGATGTGGGAGAGATCGCGAGATCATGGTGAAGAATGATCCTGCATCGCTGGTTGTTTTTCTTATTTCTCCAAAGACTTCTGGCACACAAATTGTTGTGTACCATTCAGAACTGGCTGTTCTACGATTCTCTAGTGGATATTCTGGACTCTCTGTAGTCACATGTCCAGTTATCTAAAAAAAAAGGCGACCATGTGCTTCGAAGTGCTCCTTGCGTGAACAACTTTTGTTGGGTTTGGCTCATTTTGAAAGATCCGTACAGTTGACTGCTGTTTATTTTCGGGCTCATACGCACAGATCCAAGATTCGTCATCTGTGTAGATGTTATACACGGCTTTTGACGCACCACGAATGTATTTTTTGGGTATTTCTTTACACCGAACGACATGAGTCCTTTTTTGAGCAATTGTCAAACTATGCGGAATCCAATATTTTTCAACCGCTAAATGTTCATGTAAAATTTTATATATGCTTGTCATACTAATGCCCAGTAATGCCTCAATCTCACGATGTGTCACATAACGATCTTGCTTTATATTTATATTTTATATTTTTATATTTTTATTTTATTCACAGTTTCGTTGTTTTCTGGCGCAACAATCGATTTTAAAGGACCTTATTTAAATTCTTCCGTGAGAAACGTCGAAAGATGTAGTAAATCTTCGCACAAAAATTCTCACGAGTTAATTCCATTTTTTGACTGAGATGAAATTTTCAAGTCACGAAACAACGCATGACAAAACGTCCGTATGACAAAACGTTCTGAGTAAGTACACAGTAAAAAATGTTGTGTCAATTTTAAGATAAATCATGTGTAAAAAAAACTGATTAACACACATTTTTGTGCAATTTTAACGTAGACGCTTTGTGTGAACCACGTAACACAAATTAATGTTAAAAGTAAAACAAATATGATAGAATAAAATGATATATAACCTCACTTTATTGCTATATATTTAAATATAATTTAAATGACTGTTGCGTTTCGATTGTTATTGATATTTTAACAGAATTTATAATAATTGATAATATTTATATTATCCAATCCGGATACATAAATAGCCACCCTCGTAAAGACACATCAGATGTTGACCTACCTCCCCGCGAAAAGAGGCGTCAATAGTGTTTTCAAATCGAACGCTATGTCTCATTACTTTATTTACACACCTCGTATCACTAATAAGAACACAAGAAAACAGAATATAAATATTTTTTCTGATATTTATAACTCTTAAACTTCATAGAGATTTACCACCAAACACCAAATTACTTGTTTATAATTTCTCGGCGTGCGTTTCACTAACCACGTTAGCATCATCAATTTTTATATATGAAATTATACAAAATCTTCAAAAGTATAATGAGACTTAAACTTTGCAGCTAAGCAATTTGAATAATTAAAATATTTCACAAGAAGTAAAATTTTTAAATGATCTCTTACGCAACTGTGCAGGTGACTTGATATCTGATCAGGCTGAAAATTCATTCTTTAATTTCTTATTTTCCGATTTTCTTACTTTAGGATTTAAATCGATAATTTAGGCTTTGATAATGTCAAAAAAGTTTGAGGTTTAGTTTGTAATCTCGGACTCTGAGCTGTTTTATGATTTTAATTAGCACTCCCATTTAAGGTTTGCACGTGGAAGCAAATTTTCAACAGTTTTTAAAATTATTTTCACTTAATTTTTTCACCTAAAATTTAATTTTAATAAAACATTTGTATATTATTTTTTAAATTTATTCATTTAATTTAAGGCATAAACAGATAAACTGGACTCCTAAGATCTATAAAAATCCGGAAAGCTAGGTTGTCAGTGGTTTTGAATGTTGTGTTTAAGTTTGAACGTACGTCTAAACACTAAACTCGAAGAGACTTACTACTAAATACCAAATCACTTAGCGTTTCGCTAACGATGTTAGCATCATCAGGAGATGATTCATTTATGTGTAAAGATCAAGAACCATTAAGTTAACGAAGTATTATATTAATAATTAGCAAATAATTATAATTGTTTGCAAATGATATTGTACTTATTAGTAATTAACAACTTACAAGAACATCACGACCTAAATTGCTACTCAAGACTGATAGGAATGGAGATAAACATAAATAAAACAAAAATAATGACCGATACAAACATACCCATCAAAATACAGATGAATAATAAAGACGTATATATATATATATATATATATATATATATATATATATATATATATATATATATATATATATATATATATATATGAAAAACAGAAATTTTTCATCCGTACTTCCACGTACCACTGCTCGTCTTAAATCAGTCGCCGCCACCACGTCGAGACAAGTACCTCCCAGGACCGGTTTCTGGCCTCACAGCCGTCGTCAGCTGGGCTCGAGCCCAACGCAGGGAAACAGCTGAATCGAACAGAGAAAGACCAAGTCAACTGCTTATATCGATGGCGGGTATCAATCTCAATGCAACTCGCGCCATCCTACGGTGAATGTTCGCGGCAGTCAAAAACTTCGCGATACATTCTTCCCACAGCCTTGGATGTAGGTATAAGGTTTGCTCAAAGGATAGCGTAGTGGGGCCATGGAGAGAGATATTTGAAAAACAGAGATTTTTCATCCGTACTTCCACGTACCACGTACCACGTATATATATATATATATATATATATATATATATATATATATATATATATATATATATATATATATATATATCCAGACTCATTATATATGACCCTTTGCTTAAATGTTAATTCCACTAAAATATGAAACGATACCACTACGTTGTAAACACATAAAGCATTTGTTTACTGCTGCTACTGATACGATATTTTTTTCGAGATCGATGTTCGATTTGACCTGTGGTAATAATTCTTTAATATCGTTTGTTTAATTTTTGGGTGCTTTCTGCGATTAAAATGCCACACTTTTATGGAAACAATGAACTAGTTGATATAATATTAACTTACGGGGAAGTGCCAACAATATGCAGCCGCAGCATGTCAGTTGTACGCGGAAAGATCACCTTAAAGAAATCATTCGGATCCGCGGATGTTTATAAATTTAGTTATAAGACTTCCCGACAAAAGTTACTTAAAGGCACAACGAGGAGGTCATGTTGGAAGACCTCCTCCACGCGAAATGGTAGAGATTGAGGAAGAAATTTTAGAAATTATCGAAAATGAGTCAACAACGAACACTAGGTCTATAGCAGGTCAAGATGAAGTTGGTCATTGTAAAGTGTGGAAGACTATACGAGAAGAAGATTTTTATCCCTATCATTATCAACGGGCACAAGCGTTATAACCCGAAGATTATCCTAGAAAAGTTGAATTTTGTTAGTGGCTTTTACACCAGTACAACAGAAATGCAAATTTTATCAAATTTATTTTGGCTACCGACGAGATCACATTTAAAAGAAATGCAGTAAATAATTTCCACAACAACCATGTTTGGGCAGTAGAAAATACGCATGCTGTCAAAACCCATTTTCAGCATAGATTATGGGTAAATGTTTGGGCTGGCGTAGTAAATTGCGTGCTTATTGAGCCTGTCTTTCTTCCAGGTCGAGTGATAGGTGAAAATTATTTAGACCTTCTTCAAAACAATCTGCCACAATTATTACAAGATGTTCCTTTAAATGTTAGACAGAATATATACTTTTTACATGATGGAGCTCCGCCACATTTTAGACCAAAAATTCACGAACATTTAAATAATGAATTTTCTAACAGATGGATAGAGCGCAATGGACCTATTTCTTGGCCTGTACGCTCCCCGGATTTAACGCCCTCCGATTTTTTTCTGTGTGGCTATTTAAAAATGTTAGTTTATCACGATGCAGAAGTAAATACCGTGGAAGAACTATAACAGCGCATCGAAAACGCTTATGATCTTATTCGTGGACACCGGGATTTTATTTTTTAACGCGTGTGGTGACGCATGGATACGCCGACGAAGATTTTGTGGTAACCAAACAAATGCTGACAATTTTGAACAATTTTTGTAACGTCTAACATTTTTGTTTTAGTTATTCTACAACTTTTATATAAATGAGTGTTGGTAAAATTACTTATTTTTACGACTTCTACAACCTGTTAAAAATAACTCAAGTTTGTAAACATCCTGTATATATATATATATATATATATATATATATATATATATATATATATATATATATATATATATATATGTATATATATATATATATATATATATATATATATATATATATATATATATATATATATATATATATATATATATATATATATAATCCTAATAAGTTTACAAGGCTTTGTCTACTCTTTGGTTAAGCAATGCATCCATGTAATAGTAAACTTATTAGGATCATCGATATATAATGAAGTTACAGCGACAATTCACCTTGGTGGTCTATGAAGTTGGAATAAATGTAGAGCGGGGTGTACCGCAGGGTGACGCAATATCTCCTATTTTTTTCTCAGCCTGATTTGAAGATGTATTCCGCAATCTGGATACGGAACAAGATGAAACAAAGATCAATGGTGCATACTTAAGCCATCTTAGATTCGCAGATGATATCGTTCTCCTTTCACAAGGCCCAGAGAAGCAGCAAAGATACATACAAAAGCAGTAACACCATTTGGCATGAAAATAAATTTGAAAAATAGTCAAGTCATATTTGCTGAGGACAGAACAATTTCTATTATAGGAAGAGATTTGGAAGTTGTGGATCATTACGTATATCTTGGACAGAGGTGGAACGGGTGGTAAATGTGGATGGCAGGTATTTGGCAAGCTCAACATGTAAGAATAAACTCCCACTTGGCCTGAAAAGAAAAGTCTTTGACGCAAGTGAAATCAGGACACTCCTGAAACCTGGACACTCCCCATGGCAATCAGTTCAAAAACTTCCGGCAAAGGGGGGAATGGAAATATGTATGCTTGGCATTATAACATTGGACAGAAACCCCCTGCACATGGATCAGCGACCGAAAGTATGTGACATCATTGGAAGAGTACAGCAGTTGAAATTGAGGTGGACAAACATATACCGAAGCGATGGAACGACAGGTGGACCAAGGCAATCCTGGCGTGTATACCGTTTGATCAAAAACATCCAAAGGACCGAAGGCACGATGGACTGATGACATCATTAAGTATATTGGATCCGAATGGCAGAGGAAAGCCCTGTCCTGTGTTTGGACAGGGTTGCTTTTGGAAAGCTCGGTCATGTACATATTTATATCAGAAATACCCAGTACTCTGAAGTGTAAGCTGTACGACTAATGCCTTCTACCTTCTTGACATATGTAACTGATACTTGGTGTTTAAGAAGAAATTATGCCAAAAACTTGAGGGCCTACGAAATAATGATTGGTATTAAAGTGAAAGATTGCAAGAAGAACTCATGGATAAGATAACAAACTAAGGTGGAAAACATTGTAGAGCACACTACACAACTAATATGGGACTGGGAAGGACATGTCGCCCGGATAAAAGATGATAGATGAACTGAACGTATCTTGAAATGGATGTCCAAAACAGGACGAACATCTAGAAGCAGACCCAACACAAAATGTAAAAAATACGAATGGGGATAAAGGACTCATTCCATTCAGTCAACTTTTTGAATTACTAATGTGGCGCTTGGTTAAATTCACGGTTCATTTTTACAGGCGTTATTAGGTATGGTTGTCAAATAAAAAGAACATAGTTTAGTTTTAGAATTAGATTGAATTATCACCTGATGATGCTAACATGGTTAGCGAAACACGCGTTGAGAAGTTTAATAAAAAAGTGATTTGGTGTTTAGTGGTAAATCTCTTGAAATTTAAAATTTTTATTTCATAGAAAAATAATTTTAAGTAAGTGTTTCGCAATATGCATAATTGAAGGTTGAAAACATTTATAAACGCGAATATTTTTAGTTCGACCAATGTGTTTGCATTAAAATCTAAGAAAGGTCTCAGTATACAGTAGCCGGTTTCAAACATGAAAAATATAACAGTTGGAAAATTCTAGGGGCTAACTAAGTAAAACATTCCAATAGGATGGCGCACGTGAGGTGTTTTCTAAGATCGGCTTTCTGCATTGTTTGCTATAAAACGTAATTTGAACATATATATATATATATATATATCCCTACTAAACTGACGACAAAAAAATACTTTAATTTTTTTTTACTAGAGGTTAGAACGTCTTGTTTAGAATTAAGTTGTTTTTATTTTATAAATTCACACTTTATTTCAAGGAGCTGTTAATATATAAAATAAAAATTTGAAATACTTTTTAAGTTACGAATTGGATAACTTCGTCTCTAATCAGACTGATAGTTGGAGTTTAGATTTTCCAAGTTATTTCGAGTTTTTTTTTATTTATTTTAACTCCGAATATAGAAAACTGTTTTCAATGCTAATGAATTGATTTTGCTTGAGCATTTTTAGGTAGATAAAAATAATATCTTAAATAAATGGTTTCTAAAATAACAAATTAAATAAATATCATTGCATTGGAAAACTCTATGAACGGTAATATTGTCAGTTCATTGACTTCGTTTATATGGCATTTAGTTTCATAAATTAAAAAAATTACAGTCTGAAAATACTTTAATTGAAAAAGGTTTTTTTTAATTAAACATGTCTTCCTTCAAAAATACAAATTAAATATCAGAGCTCAATTTTAGAGATAAACTGCCCAAAGAAATAAAATTAGATAAAAAAAATCATTAGAAATTAAATTCGGAAATAAACTTGAGATTTCGCTTCTAATCAAGATAATCACGAAAATGCTTGAGCGTTAGTTTATCTGCGGGTTTAGAATTGTTTTATGAGTTTAATAAGCACTTTGAGTGAGTTTAAGCATAGTAGACATTTTTAGGTGGTATTAAATTGTAATAAATATTAATATTTTTTTGTAATGGAATTTTATTTATTTTCAAAATCCATATAATCAAAATATGAATAGGTGAGTTATATTTGTACTTTTATTTCTCATTAAATTTCAAAAGATTAAATGAATAATGAAATAGATTGCCAAGTGAGAGAAGATGGAATAAAGCTAAAAATGTTGAAGATATATGGGAGCGGAAGGAGATATAATATTGAAATATTTCTTAAATAAGCAAGACATTTGTAAACTGCTATATTAATACCACTGCCAAAAAAATGAGACAAAATGGTCTGTGAGAACAACAGAGGTATATAGTTGCTGTCTTGCAAGTGAAATATTCTAGAGAAAATTGGAGAGAAGATTAAGAGCAATACTAAAGAAATTCAAGTAGATTCTTCAGAAAAGATGTTGTAGAAATAAATGGATTCTTGCACTAATGCAATTACTGGACAAAACTATAAGGAAAGAGGAAAATATATCAGCGTTCAATTTTGGAGATAAACTTAGAAATAAAATTAGATAAAAAATCATTAGAAATGAAATTCTGAAGTAAACGTTCGAGATTTTGCCGCTAATCAAGCAGACATTTTAAATATTTCGTATACAATTTATAATTCAGGTTGTGATAATCACGAAAAGGCTTGGGCGTTAGTTAATCTGCAGATTTAGAACTGTTTTATGAGTTTAATAAGCACTTTGAGTTTAAGTTTGAGCACAGTAGACATTTTTAGGTGGTATTAAACTTTAATAAATATTATTAATATTTTTTTGTAACAGAAATGTATTTATTTTCAAGATCCATACCATCAAAATATAAAGAGGTGAGTTATATTTATACTTTTATTTCTCATTAAACAGTTTTAAAGATAACATGATTATTGAAATAGAATGCCAAGTGAGAAAAGATGGAATAAAGCTAAAAAGGTTAAAAATATGTGGAAGCGGAAAGAAAAATAAAATTGAAATATCTCTTAAATAAGGAGACAGAGGAAAACAGCTGTACTAACACCACTGTCAAAAAAAGGAGGCAAAATGGACTGCGAGAAATATTTGCTGCGTCTCGCAAGTGAAACATTCTAGAGAATATTAGAAAGAAGATTAAGAGCAAAGAGCAAAATTGAAGAGACTCAAGTAGGTTATCCGGAAATGATCTGATACACATTTTTGCACTTCCAAAAAGGAAGTACACATCCGTAACAGACATTCAGATAGTATTAGATTCAGTAAGTAAAAGAATTAATGTCATTATATTTTGAAAATAATGTCGCTCAGGTGCCCACCTCGGCTTTGTCTGGTGGAATGGATTCTGGGGAGCCAATTTTTGGGAAAAAAAATCTTTTCCGACGAAGCGCAAAATCTTTTCTGGCTTCCGGGTTTGTGAACAAACATAACTGCAGAATTTGGGCCGATGAAAATCCTCAAATAATTCAAGAGTTACTCTTCATCCTCATATAGTGACTGGTTCGTGTGGTTTTTGAGCTGAACGAGTAATATGAATATGTTTTTTGAAGACGATGATGAAAATCGTGTTATTGTTAATGGTGAAGAAAATCTTTGGTCTACAGAAATAAACCGCGAACAATTCTTAACCTTAAACGAAACATTCAGGCCACCATTGAAAATATACCACGCGATTTGTATGAAAGAGTAATGCATTTCACCTGGCGAAGCCGAGGGGACATTTGACCGAGATTATTTTCAAAACATAATATCATTATTTGTTCTGTTCAAAATAAAATAATAATTACCATTATCACTTGTAGTGATCATTGTGCTTCAGTTTAAACTTCTGACATTATCATTGAACAACTCGTTATAAGTAACTGGTGGGAATATATGGTATGGTTAAAAAAATATAATGAAGGTAGTGTGGGGGACAAAAACAAGGAAAAAAGAAAGAGAGTGGTAAAAAAAACGTCAGAGGGTAGAATATTTAAAGAAGATTGCAGGTGGCCGAAAAAGAAGAAGCCAGTGTACAGTAGGGTGAGCCGAAAATCCGTTTTTTTCGAATTTCTTTTAATAATACCGAAAATATTTTTCATTATGGCAAAAAAAATTGTGCCAAGGGAAAAAATTTTAAGTCTATATCATAGGCTCCTCAAAGTTAGTCAAAGGTCAAACTTTAAAAAAAAATCTAAACTTACTTTTATCGGAAATTAATTCTCTCAAAAAAAAACGGATTTTCGGCCCACCTGAGTCCACAGCTAGTTTGAAGAAAAAGTACATGGGAAATGTAACAGTTCTACGGGCTAAGAAAAACAACTTAATAGTAAGATAGTGAAAGTACGTGAGATGTTTTCTATGATCGTTTTTATAAAAAAAAATAATTTACACGTAGATATATATGTGTGTACTTTATATACACAAATTTTATTTTTAAAGTTAAACACTTACGAAAAAATTACATTAATTATTAACATGAATTAAATATCCAAGACTAGCTTCCATTTATTAAATAATGTTATAATAAACGAATTCAGGTGGAAAATTTAAATCTATTAAGTTATTTCTCAAATGTTTTGTTTAATTTAAGGTCTAAATTGATAATTTCGGTTCTGATAATCCCGACCGAGCTTGAGCAAGTTAGCTTTTCAGCTGGTTTTGAATAGTTTTATAATTTACGATTTTTAATTAGCAATTTGAGCGAAAATTCGGACGTACAAGACATTGTTCGTCAGTACTGAAATATTTCTCTCCTTGTGTTTAATAAACGTTTGATTTTGCTTGAGTATTTTTATTTAATAAAACAAAAACTAGATGATAATATACGAAATAAAGAGTTTTGTTTAATTTCGTATATATGGACAAAGACTGATTTCTTTAGTGAGTCCGAGCTTCCGATAGGAGCCGATGTTAAATGAACTGTGATTTTGAGTGCAAGTCTGTAAATCTGGAAAATTATTATGGAAGGTTTACAAATTGTCGAAATTTTATATCAAAATCACTGTTCTGTGCGCCAAACTTATAGAGCACTTCGTACGTGTGCAACTGAACGATGTATTCACCGAATTATCAACAAATTCAGAACGTATTTTACGCTTCTTGATATTAAAACAAAACTTAGACAAAAAATTCTACATACCCGAAGAAAATATCGCCGCCATTGTTGGCAGTGTTGATGAAGACCCAAATTTATCAATTCATCGCAGTTGGCAGGAAGTTGTAATTTGTTTTTCGACTACGTGGATTATTTAATTCCGAATTTGAATGGTAATGATCTGGAGGAGATGTGGTTCCAACAAAACGGCTCCGCATACAGCCAACGCAACATTCGATTTATTGAGGAGAGAATTCGGTGAGAAAATTATTTCCAGGAACGGACCTGTTAATTGGCTACCAAGGCCATGTAATTTAACGCCTTTAGATTATTTTCTTTGGGGTTATATGAAATCTTTGGTCTGTGCTGATAAATTAGTAACTACCGACGTCTTGGAAGCCAACATAACTCGAACAATTGCGGACATAAGATCCCAATTGCTTGAAAAAATGGTCTGAAATTAAATTGACAGAATGCGCTTTGTTAGAAATAGCCGTGGTGGGCATTTGTTCTTCAAACATTAATGCCATGGAATGTTATTTCACATAAAATAGTTGTCAGGCATCTAATTTGGTTATTATTTGAATTTAAAGTTTGGACGATTTGAAAATCTCCCTATATATTTTGGAGAAATGTATTGGAAAACATGGGATACTTTTAAAATTGGAAAAATACATCCATATATAAGCTAGCCACCATGCACAAGCAATACATTTTAACGGGATTTTGTAACTTGGTGATATAGTATCAGATCATCAGTACATTATTCTTATGTCGTTTCGTTGCCCTATATTTCATTAAAATGAAGATGAATGGGACTACTCGTACATTCTACTAAGAAATGTTCTATTTCGATACGAAAACAATGACAGTAGTTTAAAATTATTCCCATCCAAACTAGTTATTTACCGTTGAGATAAGGCAACTTTTCTGCATTATAATAATTATATATTCGCATTATAATAATTTTAGAACTTTTTTAATACCAGACGTTGAATATTTCAAGTAAAGTTTCTTTTAAGTTCTCTTGAAAGCTAAATAAAATTTAAGAAATTGAAAGCACAACTAAAAGCACAATGAAATTTGAACATAGACATATGTGTTGGACCAACAAGGAAACTAATAATTTTTATTTCTTAAAATGTCTAAAAATCCTCTCAACTTACCGTAATAAAACTAATAATTCAAGTTAGTTAAAAAATAAGAATAACGGACTGTTCTGACTCAACGATAATTGTGCCTTATAACTAAAGGTATTAATAAATTATAATAAAGATATTTTTAAATTTTAGGTAATATAAATAAATAGTTCTATATGTGCAATAAAGCTCCAAAATTCGAATATTGTCATTTCAGACAGTCTGATCGCCATAAAATCTAGAAAAGGTATCATTGTACCAGCTCCATACGTGAAAAATATAACAGCCGGAAAATTCTACATGCTACCTAGGAAAAACAACTCAATAGGGTGTCGCACGTGAGGTGCCTTCAAAAGTCGACTTTCTGCATTATTTGATATGAAACGTAATTTGAAAATTGATACCACTATTGACCCAATAAGAAGATATTTAGGATAAACATAGTTATTTGAGATGATTGTTAAAATATTATTTGTTATTTGTTTGAAATGTTTATTAAAATACATATAGCGAAAAGGTTTAATTTAGTTATTTTTTTAAAATCAAATTTAAATATATTTATGAACTTCGTTAGCCTTTATTTAGTAAACATTCCTCAAATATCATATCTTTTACAGATATTTATTTATTTTGAAAACCTTTTTGCTTAATATTAGTACGCTTCAGTTCAGTTTTTTTAGAGCATGAAATGTGAAGATAGTACATCTATTTCTGTACATTTAAAAGCTGTTGGAGGGTGCGACTAATTTTAGTTCATTTTAAAAATACATATTAAATAAAAATGCAAGAAATATTTTTAACTGATTTATACTTTATTTTCGAGAGTACACTTCCCGATTACGCATGGAATACAATTTCATTTAAATATCGTTGATGTTCAATTCTTGTGAACGATGGCGGGTGGAGCTGCTCGGATGTTGACGCACTTTCAGCTGCAGAACGAGTGTATTGTCTATTTACACTTCTACCGATTTTTTAATGCAATTTTCGGCGGTTTTTCAATATTTTGCAACGTTGATCAAGCGTATATCGACTCATTTTGTACACCGGGAATATAATACTAAATTTCTGTCACTTGACAGATGACAATAGAGTTTCTGAGCGGCACAATAACCGCTACTTAAAAAACGAACCACAAGATGCCTCACCCAGTACAACTACATATAAGTTACCCGCCATGCACAAGCAATAGATTTTAACGGATTTTGTAACTTGGTGATATAGTATCAAATCATCAATGCATTATTCTTATGGCGTTTCGTTGCCATATATTTCACTAAAATGAAGATAAATGGGACCACTTGTACATACCACTAAGAAATGTCCTATTTCGATACGAAAAAAATGACAGTAGTTTAAAATTATTTCCATCCAAACTATTTATTTACCTTTGCGATAAGACAACTTTTACGTATTATAATAATATTATGTTCGGCATTATAATAATTTTATTTAAGTTTTTTAAGACTAGCCGTTGTATGTTTGAAATACAGTTCCTTCGTAAGTTCTCTTGAAAGCTAAATAAAATTTAAGAAATCAAAAGCCTATTACTGAAATTTTACAAATGAATGTTTTAAACGAATTTAAGTTAATTCATAAGAAAAAAAACATATAACGATCACTTTTTCAATGAACACGCTCAAGCAAAGCCTCAACATTTTTTCTCAGTTTAAATGCAAGAGTTAACGATTTTTTCAGAGATTATTAAATTCTGATAATCTCGAGCTGAGGTTTAATGGGAATTATATCCATATTGAAATTTTAGAATTTTTAAAAAAAGACCCAATTCTAAGACTATAAAATACAAAAGTGATATGTCGATCCTTAGTCGTTTCGAAGTTACAGGAGTATTGAATTATAAAAAGTAAATTCACAAACCAAATAAAAACTTATTTCACAATTTTTTAATGAATGGTATTTTCAAATTGTTCTCTTCTTTGCTGAATACAAGTTTGTGCTCGTATGTCGATAGATAAAGTGACAGTTGTTATTTCACGCTTGTTTTATCGTATTTGTTGGGTAGCATAGTGAACGCGCTCCAATAATTTCTCTATGGTGTTAAAAACCTCTTGATTTATGGTTAGGGGATCTAGACGACAATATAACAGAACCACTACGACCAATCTATCGGGGATATATATTGTTCCTAAAGTTCCAGGCGGCAATTGCGAAATGTGCTGATGCACTATCCATTTGAAACCACATGTCCCTTATGATCATGGGAACATCCTCTAAAAGTGTTGGCAAATCCTCAATACGGAACTGTAGGTAATTGTTCGAATTTAATCTCATACGATGAACGTAAGGATCAAGTACCAAATCCTTGATTAAGCCAGTCTAAACGTTCACGGAAAATTCATGCGGAAAGATAGACGTTCGTATTGATTTGTGATTATTTGGTTCCCAACTATGCAGGTTTCTCAGATATATGATACCGCATTTCGTAAATGAAGCTTCTTCTGCCCTAAGAACTGTTTTGAATAAGTGAAAATTTACCGTGATTGTCGTAAGATCCAGATAAGACTAGATTAAACTAGACGAGGATTGTCGTCTGCTTGCAGCTACCGATGATGATACAATTCACAAACAATCGATTGTGATACTTTAATTTGCCTACCAATTCGACATACACTGATAGTTGGATCCCTAGTAATAGCAGCCAGCACTTTTTCATCTAGATCTGCTATCAAATTCACTCGTCTGTCGAAAAGAAGTTTTGTAATGAGGTATTCGTCTATTTGAAAATCGATGTCACTATTCTCTAATTGCTGAACGTACACTTTCGTTACCATAACTTCAAATTAAATGCATATTCCAATAATTTTGAGAAGAAAATCGGTAAGACATTTTAAATTAAGCTTTACATACAATAATACACTAATTCTATTACAACATAAAGTTATAATTAATACATATATTTTGTAATTAATATGTTGATTATTAGTTAGAAAAATATTTTTTAAGAATTATACATAAATACGGAATGTAATGTTATTAACCAAAACTCATAAAACTATTTCCCTTTTCTTGTAAAGCTTTCCCTATGACGCTGTTAATGAATATATACTTTAATGGGAAAAACTTCTCAATTCGAACGGTGACGATGACGGCTTGAAAAAGGATGACTGTCTACTTGGATTTAACGTTGAGTGGCATGTACACCGAGCTGTAGGCGTTATGGTATGAGGTGTTATTGATTGAAAGTAGGTCACTTTTAGTGGCATTAAAAGTAACATTAAAGATGGTTGGTAGATAAAATTTTTAAAGATTCCCATGCCAATCTGATGCCACGACCAGTCAAATGTCTCTATCTTTCTCCCATAGAAAATGTTATAATAATGAGTTACAATGAACAGAAAATATATATATTTTCGCAAAACTATCGTATAGTATAGCAACACTAACCAATAATATTACAAATACATTACAAAACGTAAGCGCTATGTAAAACTAATATATTAGGTTCTCAATTATCGACCTTTTTTGACTACCTTTGACATGTACTTATGGAAAAAGTAATACAAACTTAATCTTTAAAGTAATCTTTCTCATTTTTTATACACTTTCGCCACCTTTCAGGCAGGAAATACATAATACAGAATGAAAAAACTTTGCGGTTTTGATGTGAAAAAGCCATTCAAGCTTTTTCAAGTTGCTCAAGGAATGTTAAGCGGTTATCAACCAGGTGCAGTTATCGGAAGAGATGAAAATATAAAAGGGCCAAGTCTGGCGAATACACTGTGTACGATAAAATCTCCAAGGCGATCTCGGTGATCGCTTGCAGATTCATTTTTGCTGTATGTGGCCGTGCGTTGTCCTGAAGCAAAATGACTTCCGTTCTTACTATGCCAGTATAAGGTTCCAAAGCGTCTCTAATAGGAATTCGTTGCTACTGATAAGGGTCAGCGGTGACCGTTTGACTAGATTGAATCCAGTCACAATGCACGATGCTCATCTGATCCCACCATAGATACATCAACACCTTTTTGGGGTGAATATTTGGTTTTGCCGTACTGGCTGATGGTTCACCAGGATTAACCCACATTTCATTATAGGTCACAACTTTATGCATGAAGATCTACTTCTTGAATCTGAAGAGCAATAACAAAACATCAGACCGTCTACTCTTATTCTCAGCTGTGAGTTCAAGGGACAACCTTTTTAATTTTTCATAGCCCTCTCCTTTTGAATTTTTCATAGCTTGTGTAAACGTTTAGAAATGGCTTGGGGTGGTACTGTGATTTCCTGCCCGAGCTCTAGCAGTGTAAGACAATGATTTTTTTCTAATAGTCTACTAAAATCACATATTGAGCTTCCGCAGCATTTTTTTTCAATTGAAGGGCAAAGAGAATGCAGTGCCTCAAATGTTGCTTTCTGAACGACATCGCGTCTACAACTTATTTTTCAATTTATATCCGCAGAAATAAATCTTCTGTGTATTAACCTCGCTTTTATTAAATTTTGATTTGTCAAATTCTGATTCGTATAAGTTCTACAATCAATGAAACGTACGAACGAGAATTAAGTTGAGGCCCTAATATTTGAGCGGAATTATGTAAGTAGGTGATATAGTGTCTAAATAACACAGGTCGACATTATTTTTGTAACATTGACGAGAATGCTCTGTTTGCGTTTCATTTAGGTAGTTATTAAAATACCTTTTTGCAGAAATGGCCTAGCACGTCCCATTTTCAAGTACCTGCTTCTCTTTTATATCAGTGGCAAGTGAAATTACTTGTACGCGAATTTAGACTGGACAATGTAGGAATTACCACAAGACCGTAGATGGGGCATTTCCACACTATTCAACGAACCTTTAAGACGAGTTTTATTGTTTTCTATAGTTTGGTTTGTTTCTATCTCGTCAGTCTTGTCGTCAAATCGATTTCATATAAAATGGCAAGTTCTAGTCGTCGATTTTATATGCGATTTATTTTAAAGTCACAAGCTAGATCTATATCCGACGAAGCCAAAAAGTCTATCTTTTATATTTTAAGTGCCAAATTGGAGATTTGGCAAAATTGGGGCAAAATTTAGTATAAAAATTTGCCTTCTGCTCTTAGACTAGTTCCTCATAGCCAGGAACTACCAGTACCGATTGCGCCTTTAAACCTGAACAACATATTTCCCGGTGATTCTTATCCTCAACCAGAATCTGATCCACAGCTTCATGAGAACACCAATTGTGACCCAACATTTTTACATCTATCAGTGAATCTCACTAAATACATAAAAAATCGGAACTTCTTGGTTTTAGACTTCAACAGTGAAACCTGTTAAATAAAAATGCCAGTGTTTCACTTTACCGAAAACGGAATATTACATTTTCAAGGTTTATAAAATAGAAGGTTCGCTATGTGTCTGTTGTGATATTGATGGTTTAATAAACGAGGTTAATATGAAACATGTATCTTCCGAGTGGCTTATTTTTATAGCTTAATAGAAATACAGTTTAAAAGCACTTTTGCTTTATAATGGAAACAAAACCCAATCTATTCCTTTAGCCCATTTAGTGACTATGAAAGAAACCTATGACAACTTAGCAACCATACTAAATTGCGTTAAATATGAACAGTATCAGTGGAATATTTGTGGCGATTTAAAAGTGATAGGTATATCGTTAGGACTTCAAGGGGGTTTTACAAAATATTGGTGTTCTTTGTGTCTATGAGACAGTAGGGTAACAGAAGAACATTACAGTAAGAAAGATTGGACTCATAGAACTTCTTTTGAACCTTGTACTTCAAAAAGAAAATATGCGCCCCTTGTTAACCCAAAAAGGTGCTTTTTCCGCCTCCCCATATTAGGCTTGGACTAATAAAAAACTTTTTCAAAGCCATGGACAAAGAAGGTAATGGTACCAAACCAAATCTAAAAGAAATATTGCCTAAATTAAGTGATTAAGTAAATCTAAAAGAAGCCATATTTATTGGACCTCAAATAAGGAAGCTCCTAGATGATTTCCGTTTTCAAGAAAAATTACATGAATAGGAATTGGTGGCTTGGAAGTGTTTTGTGTGGATTTCTGGACAACAAGAAACATGAAAATTATAAAAACCTCATAGATGAACTCTTGAAAGCCTATGAAATACTAAGGTGTCGCATGTCCTTAAAACCACATTTTTTACACTCCCATTTGGATTTTATACCGGAAAATTTGAGTGCAGTAAGCGACGAATACGGATAGAGGTTTTTACCATGACATCAGAACGATGGACAAACCAGGGACGCTGAAACTTCCTTTATGTTGAGCGACTTCTGCTGGTTTTTAAAAAAAGCTGATGTACAGAACAACACAAGAGGATAAAGTGAAAAAAAATCTCAAGTAATCTTTTTTTTTCACATAATCCTCAGTAATGTCTTATTAATGCATAGATTTAATACGTTTTATATATTTATATTAAATAAATATTAAATTGTAAAAATATGTCGTCAAAAAAGTTTAAATTTGTTGACCTGCGTATAATCAATGACTTATTATTATTGCGTTTATATTGCCCTCCCTACATTTTGTTAAAATAAAGACCAAATAGGGCAGTCGTATATCACAGTAAGAAATCTTTTATTGCGATAGGTAAACAAAAGCGCAATATCAAATCTCTTGCATTTAAACTGATAATTTGACGGCGGGATTCGGCAACTTGATTTCACATGAGAATAACTCTCAAACTTTTTTAATACCACTCTTTGTATGTCTGACATACATTTTCCTCTTAACTTTCAAAATTTATTTTTCAAAATTTCGTTAATATGGAACTTCCAAACGCATTTCAATTATAGTAGAAAGAAAAAACAATATTTTCATTTAACTTTTCATAATTTCGTTAATATGGAGTTTCCAAACGTATTTCAATTATAGTAGAAAGAAAAAAAATCGTTTCACTATTTAGATTTATATATAAATTCAAAATTTTTTTCAGCTTAAATGCGAAAGTTAGTAATTATTTCAAGACTGTATTTGATAATGCAGATTTGTAACTGATTTACAGGGGATCAAATAGTGGATTGTCCAATAAGAGTGTCAGATCTTTAAAATAAGACACGATGACAACTACAAGTGATAATCCAGTGATTCTTACTTTATCTTAAAGAGCACATAATGGCTTTATGTTTTGAAAATAATGCCGTTTAAATGCCCCCATCAGCTTCATACGGTGAAATGCATTCTGGAGACCTAATTTTCAATTACTCTTTGATATATATAGCATCGTTTATTTTCAGTGGTGGCCTGAACGTTTCTTTTGATGTCAAAAATTGTGCTGGGTTTATCTCTGCAAACCAGAGATTTATCATATCCCCATATAAAATAATTCAATAACTGGTCACCAAGATATTGCATGATCTTGGTGGCCAGTTGACATTACCATTTCGCAAATTGCGCAATTTCGCATTCAGGATTTTTTTTTGCATTAAATCGATCATTTGGCGAGATGTGCGACAAGTCGCTATAGCGTTAACCATGAACAATAACACGATTTCCATAATTGTACAACACCCCCCCCCCCCCCCCCCTTCAGCACGGATGTAGCACCAAGTAATTATCATCTCTTTCCTGTGTTGAAGTCACACCTGGGTGGAACGAATTTCTGGACCGACGAGTCCAGGCTTTCCATCGATGTATAATTCATTGCAAATAAATGTGATTTTCTTTGTAAAAAAAAATGGAAACCTTATTTTACGGACAACCCTCGTATAAGGTCCTACCACTCCTTCAGCCCAAAAATCGCGTCAAACAGTGACTTATTGAAGATAAATAGGTAACTCCTAAATGACGTGATGTTTTGTTTACAAACCCATTAAGCCAGAAGTGAACTTCTCCGCAAAAGATTATTTTTGTCCCAAAGTGAGGGTCGCCTTCCAATTTCTACGTGCTGTTAAATAATGTACCTTTCCAAAGTAAATTGACACAATGTTCTGAACACAGCAGTGTATGAATAGCATTTACATTTCAAACGATGTTGCCGCTATTATGTTTCAAAGTTCTGACACTCTTATTGGAATATTTTTTACTTTCGATAAATAAGGAATAACGAACGAATTCATAAAGTTCTCATTCTACATTTATTCGAACTTATAAAAACATTTTTTAAGCAGTTATAATACTCTACATAAATTCTGAATGGAATTTTTTCAGCGAACACTCTAAAAATCTCAATAAAGTCAGGTTTGTAAATATTTCCGTTTTTTTTACATTAAGCCTCGCCTGATGCCGCCAGTAAAGAAGAAGTATTTTAATGGGATAGCTTGTCGGTTCGAGTGATAAAATAGCCAGAAATAGATAAGTTGTTTACTTTATGTGATAGAAGCCGAAATAATCCAATATCGAATGCAATACCGAAACTACGTCATGAAATTTGACGTAATTCTTTTTGGTGTTTGAAAATATTTATGTTAAATATAAATTCTTTAATATTTTTTAAATTCAAATAAATAAGGGAGTATAAATAGCAATTTTGAAACAAATTTTTATATAAATTTGTTGCCTGGAGTTATCCTTAAAATTTGTCATATTTACAACTGTCTTTAACTTCTAAACATCCCCTGATTTCCGTAACATTGGTCAACAAATCTAAACTTTTTTGAGATAACATTCTTGAATTCAAAAATGATAAGCTAATTACTGTAACACGTACATTTTTTTTGTTGCAGTGGGTCGGTGGTGGGGAAAAACGAGACGTTTTTATAGTTTATGAGAGTTTTATAGTTTTCATCTTTCGTGTTGCCCACAAATCCTTTCACTACACTTACAAAACACTTCCAAGCTGCCAATTCATTTTTATTTAATTTTTCTTGAAAACGGAAATTATCTAGAAGCTTCCTTATTTGAGGTCCAATAAATATGCCTTCTTTTAGTTAATTGAAGGATTCTGAATATTTCTTTTAGGTACTTGACCCCATTACCTTCTTTGTGCATGGCTTTGACAACATTTGTCATTAGTCCAAGTTTAATATAGAGAGGCGGAAGAACCACCTTTTTTAAGTTAACAAGGGGGGCATATTTTATGTTTGAAGTACCAGCAATACTTTGTAAAACCCCCTTGTCCTAGCAATATACCTATCACTTTTAAGTCACCACAAATATCCCACTGATACTGTTCATATTTAACACAATCGTGTAGTATGGTTGCTAAGTTGTCATAGGTTTCTTTCATGGTCATTGAATGGGCTAAAGGAATAGATGGGTTTCTGTTTCCATTATGAAGCAAGACTGCTTTTAGGCTGTATGTCGAGGAATCTATGAAAATGGGCCACTCGGAAGGTACATGTTCATATTAAGCTCATTCATTAACACATCAATATTACAACAGACACATAGCGAACCTTCCATTTAATAAAACCTTGAAACTATTTTTTTGCAATATTTGCATTTTTTATCTAACAGGTTCCACTACTGAATTCATTCTAAATTATTATTATTAAAGTTATTAAGTGAGGCTCACTGGTGGTTGTTAAAAATGTTGGGTCACAACTGGTGCTCTCAGGAAGTTGTGGATCAGATCCTGATGAAGAATTGGAATCACCGGGAAACATGTTGTCGAAGTTTAAAGGCGCAATCGGTATCGGTAGTTCCCGGCTATGAGGAATAGGCCTAAGTACAGGCAAATTTGGATATTGAATTTTGTCCCTTTGCTTTTTTGAAATCCCTTTTGTTACAGTTATACAAAAGCAGCAGTACAATCACCTACATGGTCGGTAGGTTGTCGCCACACCATAGGAACAGCAAACGGCCTGGAAGTTTTCTTGAGCTCACACAGCAGTCATAAGGAGCCTAACTCTGATCTTCCAATTTGGTACTTAAAATATAAAAGATGGTTTTTTTACTTCCTCGGATATAGGTCTAGCTTGTAACTATAATATCAATCGTCTGCATATATAACAAAATTTATTCGCTGAACTTTTGTAAAATCGACAAGAACTTGTCATTTTATATAAAATCGACTTAAACGCTTGACTATATTGTAAACGAGATAGAAACAAACTAAACTGTAGAAAACAATAAAACTGCTCTTAAAGGTTTGTAGAATACTGTGGAAATACCCCCTCTACGGTCTTGTAGCAATTCCTACATTGTCCAGTCCAAAGACAGGTACAAAAATTATTTGTACCTGACTTTGAAATTGCAATTATCCCATTATATAAAAGAGAAGCAGGTACTTGAAAATGGGACAGAAATGGTCTGTGAAAAGGTGTTTTAATAGCTACCTAAATGACACGCAAAAAGAGCGTTCACATCAATGTTACAAAAATCGTATCGACTTGTGTAATTAATAATAAATGTGCAATTTTTTCTATTTTGTTGATATTGATATTAAACATATTGGTGGACTGTCAGACCTCATGAGGATACTTATGTAATTCAAATAGTACTTCGGTACTTAAAGATTAATAAAACAATTAATGATGTGTTTCTTAATGTGACCGAGAAAGTCCTAAATATAGTAATTTTAATTTTGATATTAAAGAAAAATAATAGTAATATTTATTTTTTTGTAATAAAAAAATGGAATTTATGTTGAAATATATTGAAATATGTGGAAAGAATGGCTATAAAATATTACATTTTATATTTTTTAAGATGTTAGTCTTCTCCTGAAAAACAAGAATATATCAAGAAAAGCCAAAGTAAAAGTTTATAATAGTATAAAGTTTTTATAATAAGGCAATAATGAGACCAGTTGTAGTATATGCCGCGGAGACCTGAACCTTAACCAATAAAAGTAAAAGAATGTTGGAGGTATAGTTGGAGGCGTAGAGTGTTGAGAAGAATATACGGTGGTATCAAGGAGGAGAATCAGTGGAGAAGAAGGACCAATGAATAAATAATAACGGTATTTGGAGAACCCTCAATAACACATATCATTTGAGCACGGCGAATAGCCTGGCCTGACCTATTGAAAGGCTACCAGAAAGCAGACAGAAACGGGTTTTAGCTGGGGGAGAGGCGAGGGAAGAATGAAAAGAGGAAGACCGAGGAGAAAGCGGCTACAGGAGGTGGAGGAGGATTTGGCCAGAATGGGTTGTGACACAGTGGAAAAGAAAGGCAAAGAATAAAGCAGAAGAAGAAGTTTGGCGGCAGATTGTAAACCAAACCAAAGGCCTTAAAGGCCTGTAGAGCTATACATATAAGAGACCAGTCATTTCAGAAAGCCAATCATTTAAAATCAGGCCAATTTCAGCCATGCTTTCCGCAGAAATGGCTGCATTTTGGATACGTGTTTTATGGAAACTTTTTTTGTTCAAAATGACGTAAAGGATGGTTACCTAAATTTACGAATGATATTTTTCTCTTACACCCTGTATACCTAGCGAGGCAATGCTTTAAATTAACTGTATTTGATCCTTCTAAGTTAGTTAAAAAATGTTCATGGTGTTGAGCTCATGTGTACTGGTGTACCGTACAATGCCTTAGATACTGTCAGTATCACCACTCAGTGTTTATTACTACTAGACCTGTTAAAAAAATTAGCATCGTAGCTAACAATTAGTTTTTTTAAGCAAATATGCGTTATTTAGTACAACTCGTTATTACAATCTTTAAGATGTCGAGTCATGATGTTCGAATATAAAATATGTTCCGAGTTGTCAACGGGGTTTTCAATTAGAAACAATTTTGTTTGTATTTTTAGTATGTACACACTGAGTTGCTCCTTTTCATTTTTGAAATAAAGAAAGGCAAACATTTATCGAAACATTGTTTTTAATATTTGATGTTTAAGAAAGAGTCTCTTTGTGTAAACACATTGAATCTAGAACAAAGCATTTTGGTCTTCCTGTAAATATTTACTAAAAAATGCAAAAATTTTAATCCGCGCCTTTATTCGTACCGCTTGCGGAGACACAGCTAAAAACGATTCATGCTTGCGAATCATATATTACACAAAAGGTAAACGTAGTTGCACAATCGGCAAAATGAGATTAAACAATTTCCGGGGTTAGTAAAATATATTTTTTTAATGGTTACCATTGCCGTTACGGTGTGCAAAATGCAAAGGACTAATGCGCCGAACAAACGGAATGGAAAATAAGTGGAATATTTTCGCTGCCGCCGTTTTAATATTTTATATTTAATGAAAGAGAATAAATAAAGTGAGTGGCAAAAAAAATAAGGCAACGCGTGAGCTTAAAATTTTTGATTGTCATCAGCCATTGTAATCTCAGGAAATATATGTAATTTTGTTTCTTCCATAGGTACGCAGATTTATGTTCTTTGAATCTGGTCTGAAAATTTCGGCCCGTTTGTCCCACATATCAGCTACTGCACTCGTTGCAACTTAACATAGAAACTCCAAATTTTTTATTTTGTGATGTTTTATCTTCGGCATTAAAAACGAATTTACTGGTTGACTGGTGTGTATTAAATACTATTTGCAGATTATGTTTACTGATAAAACTTTGTCATAAAGAAACACGATTGATAGCATTTTTTGCATTTGCATCGAAAAACTTAAAGGTAATTAAGCAAAAGTGTAATAGTTATGGAATCAGCTTTAATCTTAAAAATACTGATAAAAATTTAACTTTTCTACCTCTCGTTGCTCTGCAATTATTCAATACAAAATGCGCTTTATAAGGGATGACTTGTATGCACGCTATTCATATTGCAGGTATAATTAAAACACAGAGAATACGAACCATATGGGAGGTGACTTATTATTACACACTGTCAGGTGAGTTTGAATAATGATCAAGAATGCTAGACTAATAGCTTGTTGCATTGGATATATTTGTCAACAGAGATTGCGCTCTGATTATTCTCAACATTCTTTAAATAATTAGTTTAGTTTACATTAATACGTAAGTACAGGTTTAATTAATTTTCTGTAACTTTCAAGTTTTAATTATTAACCAATCCAGTTGCTAAATACTATACTTGAATGTTCAAAAAAAATAAGCTGACATCCAAATTTATTTTGTCTCCTTCATATACGAGGTGTGGTTATTAAATTACGAGACTGACGCTGCTAGAGAAGAAATATGCATGCGCCAAACGCCAGCACGTGTCGCGTGCATCGTGTCGCCAGCACAGCATCGCGTGCACGTGTTTTTGAGTGGTGTAAGCATTTTCAAGTTGGCCGAGAAGACGATGAAGATGATCCACGCACGGGTAGCCCTTCCACGTCAAAAACGGATAACAATATCGAAAAAATCGGTAATCTGGTTCGATCTGACCGTCAGTTTCGACCAAATTCGTGCGATTGCTGAAACTGTAGGAATTGACAAAGAATGCGTACGGTATTTTACATAACAGTTTTAACATCCAAAAAGTGTGTGCCAAAATGGTGCCTAAAATTCTCACGTTTGAACAACAAAAAGCTAGCAAAAATGTTTGTATTGACACTTTGAATGCCATTGAGAATTACCCAAACATATTGGAAAGGATAATAACATGTGACGAATCATGTTTTTTTTTTACTTTTAATCCTGAAATGAGACGCCAATCCATACACTGGAAAAGTAAAAATTCATCGAGAGCCAAAAAAGCTGGAATGAGCCAGTCAAATTTCAAAGCAATGATGACTGCTTTTTTTCGATATTCATGGGATTGTGTACCTTCACTGGGTACCTGAAGGTCAAACAATTATTCAACATTACTATCCTCACGTTCTTGCTGAACGTGAAAGAATAAGGAAAAAATGACCCGAATTGTTGAAGGACAAGTCATGGGTTCTCCAACAAGACAATGCGCAGGCTTATTCCGCATTGTCTGTCAAGAGGTTTCTAGTCAAGTACAGCTTCCCAGTGTTAGACCATCCGCCTTATTCGTCGGATCTTGCACCGTGCGACTTCCATCTGTTTCATAAGGCGAAATCTGCATTAAAAGGAACAAGATTTGAGTCCGTTGAAGCTGTGAAAGAGAAAGCGGCACGTGTTCTGAAGGAGTTGACAGAACAAGACTTCCAGCACTATTTCGAACAATGGAAGGTTCGCATGCAATGGAAGGTTTGGAGCGTTGTAGGGATAAAGAGGTGTATATTGAAGGTACTAAATATCTATGAAATTAAAATAAAAAGTTTTACAGCATCAGTATCATTATTTAATAGTCACACCTCGTATATAAATTCTATATAAAATATTCCTAATATACAGGGTGATTCACGGTGGATGGTACATTAGACGTTTACGAAGAACTACTTGGGCTAATGATTTTAAATTTTGGGTACTTATGTAAATGAACATGAACTCTATTTAATATATTTTCCGTGCTACTGTGTGGCCAGATCTACTAGAAGCTGATTTCAACTTCGTTTTTTAAATGGAATACACGATATGTTATTACATTTCTAGATTATGTGAAGCATTTTGAAACTTTCTAATAAAAATCAGTGGCGTCTCGTGGGTTTTTAAAGTGGGAGGGGGTAGAAAAAAATAGTGCTGCTGAAGATTTTTTTTTGCTTTCTCCTACCTCCTTTTTACTTCTGGTGCTATTGAAACCCTATACAGGAGGTGAACGAGAGATATCCCTCTGAAGTTGTTTACATCTGTTCTATCTTCTTTCTTATGTAGTGGATGGATTAGAGCATCTTTATATATATGTATATATGTATATATGTATATATATATATATATATATATATATATATATATATATATATATATATATATATATATATATATATATATATATATATATATATATATATCTATATAACTCTAACCGGTGGAAGAGATTGAGCATCTTATTGGCGAGTACCAATGTGGCTTTCGGCAAGGTAGAGATGCAATAGACCAAGTCTTCACGTTACGAGAAGGAGAGCTGTGAATTTAAAGAAACCAACGTGTTTATAGACTTTCAACAGGCGCATGATAAGGTTAGGAGAAAAGAATGACTAAATGAGAAAGAAAACTAAAAAAAAAATCGAAGGTGGATGAAAAATTAAAAATATGATACTAGTAACACTACAGAAAATAGAAAATGAAGTCAGAATAAATAGCAAAAGTTTTGGAAAATTCCGAAGTTAGAAAAGAGAAGAAGACAAAGAGGCCTATTGTCAAAAATATTATTTAGCTTGCTTAGAACGTAAGTCATACAAGAAACAGAGATCAATAGAAGTAGAAGATATAGGGTATATAAGACATCAATGTCTCGCATTTATAGATGACCTTGTATTGTTAGTATGAAGTAAACAAGAAATAAAGGAAATGACAATGAGAGTAGAAAATAAAGCCCAAAGCAAGGGCTTATATGTCAATGAGAAGAAGACCAAGTATATGGAAGTGAAAGTGAAATCAGAGAGAGGGAGGGTTTATAGGGTTGAGGAAGTTGACCAGTTCACATACTTAGGAACTAAATTTACCAGAACACCAAATATGAAACAAGATATAGAAACAACGATAATGGCAGGAAATCGTTTTGTAGGAGCACTACAGAGGATATTGAAAAGCAATATAAAATAGGAATAAGGCCCAATGTTACCTATGCAATCGAAACTTGGACTTGAAATAAAACAGAACAAATAAAATTGGAAAAATGGGAAACGAAAATATTACGGAAGATATTAGAGGGAAGAACATTGAAGGAGTTTGGTTCAGAAGAACTAATTAAAAATTAAGGGAGTTGTATAAAGGAATAGGCATAGTGGGGGTTTTAAGGACTCAACGAGTAAGATGGATAGGCCATCTGGAAAAAATGATGGAAGAAAGAGTACCTAACATGTTACTAGGATATATAGTACAACAGGAGGGAAAAGAAGAAGAGGGAGACTAAAGGCAGGCGGAAAACAGAGGTAGAGAGGAACCTGAAGGAAATAGGCATACAAGGAAATCGAGGAACACTTCTAACCAAGCCATAGACCAGTTCGGCTCGAAGGGCTATATTTTATATTTACAATTACACCTCATTAAAACATTTCTTACCAAGACTAATTTAGAGCACCAAGACTAATTGTGCTTTTAAAATCAAGAGAGATATTTTAAAAAGGAACGAAAAGAGCAGTACAACAATTCAAACAAACAATCGAAATATAGGATTTAAGTAATCTCAACGTCCAAGTAGTGTTTCTACCATCAAACATTATTTCGTTGCTCCAGTCACTGGATTACGTTATTATTTACATCTTTAGAACTTATCATATTTTAGGGTCATTACAATGGGTTTTACTCCGAACTAAATAGAGATCAATTAGTGTAATAGATTCTAGGAAATAATTCTAGATTCTAGAGTTCTCACAATAGATTCTAGGAATCAATTGCAGTGATGAGGATTGTGAAATTAATAAATTAACATTAAATAAATTAATAAATCTAGAATCTTTTTTCGTAAATGTAAACCCAGAGATAGCGAAATTTCAAAATGGAACTGCTCAACTATCTATCTAGAAATCTACAACGACCTTGTAACGACCAGCAAAAAAAAACAAAATTACAACATAATTTTTAAATAAAATGAGTTAAAGGAAAGAAACTAAACGGAAATAAAATATGTTGTTTTGCTCTGAAAAATTGTTTACTGTGATAAATGCTGGAGGGGCGGCACCCAAACGCCTTCCCTCACAAGCCGCCTCTGATAAAAATATATTTTTCATTTATCAACAAAAATATATTGGGGTTCTATGGATACAACATATGATAAAAATAGTATGAAATAGTATTGAAAAGATTGCCGGGTAACGAAATGTATAATAATATACAGGGTAATTCCTAAGTTGAGATTTTTTTATCAGCGTATAAAACTCGATAACTTTTTTTTCTAATACCATTTTTCAAAAAACCCAAAACATAAAAAATTTACTACCTTCATTTTGAAAACAATATTCATTCCGATCCTGTGCGTTGTACTTAAAGGTCTACAAAACGGCATATAACTCAAATAAATTGAACGACATAACTAATTTCAAACGTTGATTTAAGTAAGCCTCTTTCTAGTTCTTCTTATATTCCAATTAATACGCGTTAAAAACTTTGCAATATTAATTGGTTGTCTAACTCAAACACCTTAGATACGGTTCTGGGTTCAGAATTTCAACCTGCTGATTAAATGAAATGAACATGTTAACTGTAACGGTAAGGTTGGTTATTACACGCTTTGTTTCACAATACAACGTTAATTGAAATAAAGCATATGAGTTCCTTGCAAACTGTACAAACTAAACTAAGAACAATTATTTCGTGCAAACAGTATATTCCAACATTTCATGTTCTTTTTTGATGTTGTATTTCTCTAATTAGAATTATTACACTAACAACTACCTTTATAATGTATAAGTAAAATTATTTTTTAATGCGTGTTCTGCGATAATTAGGATATTACATGTTAATATTAGACTATTTGTTTACTTGTTATAAAAAATAATATAAATAACTCTAGGATATGTTGGTCTCTGATCCTCCAGGATAGGCCGGAAAACTAGAGATGTGAATCAAGTTTTTACAAGGATATGGAGATAATTGAAACATATTAGGTCTTCAACTTAATTCTTGGCCCCTACGTTTCATCGACTGCAGAACTTAAACAAATCAGATTTTTTTCCCCGTCATATAGTTATTTTAATCTTCCAGTAATCGCGCAAAGTTTTGAAAAATCAGTGGTCGCGGTGGACTCCTAGTCCGCCATTTGAAAACGTCCTATTTTTGCTATGTAGTGATTAAGATAGACAATAATATAATAAAAATACACCTATAAAATTATTGAATTACATACTTATTTCAGAACATAAAAATATATTCAATATTTTTTTTTAAATAACATACAAAACTTCTAATATATACATTTAAGTACTACAGTGAAAAAAGAACATAAAAATATCAAGATAATAGTGTAAAATAGCCATTGTAAAATTAAGATTCACCATATTCTATTTCAAAACACTCTGAACAAATTATTACAGCGTGTTCCAAACATATATAAATGTGACATTTGTGCTGAATGTGTTCCTGAATTGGGAAGCACAGAAGTGTTTCGCTTGGGGGTTTTAAATCCTTCCTAGTTGGGCGCGACGTACCCAAGAGTCGGTACATGCGCGTAATAGTGATAAAGGCCTTCCCCTAATAGTCTCACTACCCTGTTCTATGCGATCAATAAGTTCTTTCCTTCTATTAATTGGCGTTTTACTACTTTTCAGATAGGAAAAGTTATGTCTAAGAACTCCCGCACTTCACGCTTAAAACAGGCTGGCGGTCTCTCTTGTAAGAACCACATGTTCTGACTGAAATTCAAAAGCACATTATCTAGAAGACCGGGAAGATGATTCTGTAAAAAATTAAATAGTTTTCGCCCCTTAAACAATTCGGTAAGATAAAAGGCCCAACAAGAATACCGTTGAAAATTACCGCTAGCATATTGGCCGTTAATCTATGTTGAAAATTTGTTTGCCTAGAAGAATGAGGACTATCAACTGACCAAAAATGAGTGTTGTTTGAATTGTGAATTCCATTTCGGGTAAATAAAACCTTGTCCATAACCAAAATGTTTCTGGTAAAGTTTTGATTCGTCTCATGTTGGTGTAAGAGCCACTCGCAGAACTCGCGCTCGCACTCGCACTCCCACTAGCACTCGCTTGGCTAAGGCGTGAACCAAGAAAGGTTACAACTGATTTTGCCGCAATGTTGTAAAAACTTTTTTAGGCTCAGTTCAATTTGCCGTGCTATTTCTCAAATTCAAAATTTGTTCTCCCCGTTGCACGTTTTCAGATACTCTCGGTCTTCTCGCGTGCCCTCCATGATGTTCCCTCAAATCACCGGTGATTCTGGCTCTTTGCATAACCCAAATAAATGATTTTGGGCGAAATCGACAAGAAAAACGTTCAGCGTATAGCTGAGAGGCAGCATTGGCATTTTGAATGCACTCTCCATAAATTAACAGCATGACAACTATTTCACAATTCTCATACACGTTGGCTATTTTATCTTTCCAAAAATCACGGTAGAAATCCACGTTTAAATTGATAATAGAATACAACATAAGAAAACAAAAGCAATTCATGATTCACAAAAAAAAAATAATAGACATTACTTGTCACCTGTTCGTTTTGAATTTGCGGGCGATGGATTAAATTTGTTTCAATTATTTTAAAGACCGGGCTTGGATTTTTTAAAAATTATTAAAGGCGGTAGCGGCCTAATTTTACAGAAATCTAAAAAATAGAAATAGAAAGTAATGTTTATTTTAACGAGTTTCACCCTTTCAAGAATCACCCTGTATTAATAATATTAAGAGATCATTGTATTTTGTTCAACTATGAAAGTTGAAATATATTGATGAGAAATAAAATCTTCCAGTGATAAAAAGGTGACTTTAAAAAATTCACGCGCTTTACGTCTCGATACACCCATATGTTTTTATGTATGTATATATATAATATATATATATATATATATATATATATATATATATATATATATATATATATATATATATATATATGTCTGTCCTTGATGTCTGACAGAAGTTTCATACCAACACGTTAAACATGTAATTTTTTAAAATAGATAAATTTGTCGAGCAAACAATTTGCATTAAATTGTTTAAAAACGAAATGCCTTGTACTGATGAATTAAAAATGTTAGGGAATGACCTATGTTAAAAAAAATGTACAACTACCAAGACTTTACTTATGATAGAGAATCAGTTGAAGATAAACTTCGTTTAGGAAGACCTTCCACGTGGAAGACCAACCAATAAAAAAAACATTACCTTAAAATCAATTCTTAGATTCTTAGAGAAGTTAAGATAGACATAGAGAGAGAGAGAGAGAGATAAAAACATCTAGATTTGTGGCAAACTTCTTTATGGTTTTTGCATCACGATAGCGTACCATCGCACAACGCAATAATTATTTGTCAATTTTTCGCTAAAAATCAAGCAAATACGGTTCCACAAGCACAATATTTACCAGATATGGCACTATATGACTTTTTCTGTTTCTTTATTGAAGAAACAACTTCGTGTACACCGTTTTGGGTTCTTAAAAACCATTCAAAAGGGTTCACTGTTTGTTTTAAACGAAATATTAGAAGTTGAGGATAAAAACTGTTTCAAAAACTGGAAAAAAAATTTGGAATAAGTTTATTGTACCGAGAGGGGATTAATTTGTGGGGGTCAAAATAAATTTGGATGAATACATAAATACTTTGTGTTTTATTTCAAAAATCACCTTAGTTTGTGAACATAGTAGTATGTTATGAACTGGAAGAGGCTTCAGAGGCCGATTTCCGGCCGTTCATATTTCCTAACAACCTCATAATACCCTTTTATAAAAACATTTGGGGCATATCAAAAAAAAATGTTTCAGGTATCTTAAAGAAGGTAGAAAAGTAAATATGAACTGCAATGAACATCCGTCGAAAAATAAACTTTCATTTATTTAATTTAATAAGAGGCTTCTCTATATTTAATTTGCAACTTCCAAAACTTTGTCATTATTGTTAAAGTTTCACATTAGTGATAATTAGACAATGCTAGATGAAGCGGAACATTCCACTTGAGTTGACGGATAGTTATCATCATTAAAGTGGAAAAGCTAGAGGACAAATATGCTGACGTAGCAAACCGAAATGTTAGCATATTTTTCTTTGAAATTTTGTTCGAGTTAATTTAACTAATTTCCGGCTTCTATTTACAAAATTAAATAAAGACCTAGATTTTATTGAAAATATATTTTCCTTCTAAAGGACTCAAATGTCAGAAAATGCTTTTCTAAAAGCACTTCCTTTTAAAACACTACTATATATATATATATCAAATTCGATTTTCTCACTGAAGATTTAATTGAAGAAGTTTTAGAGAAGTATAAAAGGCATGAGTGCATTTTAAACTAACTCATCTTATTTTAACGCCAAGTTGGTTTAGACGTATAAGAAGTTTTTTTTCCAACAATTGATAACGTCATCTAAAGTGTATAAAATTTGAAAACTTACGAGAGTCGCTTTCTATATGGTGATATTTAAGGAAACAATTTTTTTTTTAATATCAAATTGTATCTATAATAACAGTTTTTTTCTTGAAGTATCAGAATATATTACAACTACATTTGCATAACCTTAATTCATTGGTCGTCATCTGATGAACGGTCCCAACACCGTTCCCAAGTCTGAAACAAAAATTGCGCAAAACTAACGCATCGTTGCTAAAATTTATTGCCGCTCATTCTTGAATGCACTAGAAACATCCGGTGCACGAAAAGAATTGCAACGGACCACAAAGTGACCTTGTACTGAACTACTTGCATTGAAGACGCATCAGATGGTATACTTCTCCCCCTCCAAAAGAAACCCAACAGTATTGCCAGATAGAACGTCACGCCACCAGTCTCATTATATTATTTACTCCCTCGTACATGTCAACCAACAACGGTTAGAAATAACCGATTTATTATGCATCTAATACAATATATCCAAATTAATATGACGATAGTGTGAAAAGTCAGATACTTGTCCGATAGATGGTGGTGCGACAGCAAAGGTGATTATAAAAGGCATTTATGAAAAATAGCGTCCCTTCTAGTAAGATACAATCGCCAAATATTTGTAAAATATTTTTGTAAAAAAATTGTAGAAAAAAAATATTACGAGTATAATAATAAATAAAACGACATAGAATAGGAACAACAGTTCTTTATTATTAACAATAATTAAAAACACGCTAAGTTTGTTACTATTTCTACAAGAATTGTTTTAACAATAAAGTGGAAATTTTACAAATATATTTTTGGGCGCCTAATTACGTCCCGGGGACGATATGGAGATCACAATATTCCTACTAGAACTTAAATTGTATTTGTAACAATATATATATATATATATATATATATATATATATATATATATATATATATATATATATATATATATATATATATATATATATATATATATATATATGAGCATTGGTTAGTTACTTGACCGGGAGGAAGCTCCACCCATCCCTTACATTGGAGGGCACATGTTTCGTCTGTTGGTGGTTAGACTCATCAGGGTACCGATATATGTTCTCTCGCTAAGAACAGAGAGTTCCTCTCCACAATCAAACAACCCATATTTTCGCCGACTTTTCGTCGGATGGCTTATACATAAGTTTTTTGACTTCTCTGGACTGCGTCCAATGAGACAACAGTTCGGGGGACTATAACTCCTGACTACTGTTTTCTCATTGGTCGCAGTCCAAAGAAGTCAAAAAATGTATGTATAAGCCATCCGACGAGAAGTCGGCGAAAATATGGGCTGTTTGATTGTGGATGGGACTCCCTATTTTTGGCGAGGGATCATATGTCGGTACCCTGATGAGTCTAACCACCAACAGGCGAAATATGTGTCCTCCAATGTAGTGGATGGGTGAGACTTCCTTCCGGTCAAGCAACTACCCAATGCTCATTATGGTGGAGACGCAGGTTGTTGTGCGTTCCACATGAGATTGTGGACTTTTCATAATCAGACTTTTGGTAATCATTGGTATAGTTTAAGAAATTTTAATTCTCCAGACACATTGTACAAATAAATTTAGGTTCTGGATTGGCAACACAATCCTCATGCATCCATTGGAAACATTTGGTTCATCTTATCCATTTCTCTCCCTTTTTATCCGGCGAAAAGCTTTTATGACAAACAAGGTATTCAGCGTCATCATTGTCACTATCTTCTTCGTCAGTAGAGGTTTGTTGGGTCAAAATTAAGTCATCATCAGACGTATACTCATCAGAAGACTGTCTCTTTCGTCGCCTCTTGGTTCTATTTTTGTTGTTTCCTACTGTTTTGCCTGTTTTTACGTTTCTAGCTCTCTTTTTTCCTTATTTTCTTTCAGCTTTTTCCTTCCGCTTCTTTTCTGCATCTATGATTTCTTATTTAGGCGGTAAAGCCATGTCTGTCATAGGTTTGCCCCATCTAATTGACGTCGTAGGTGGCTCAACGATAGAAATTGGCTGCACATCAACTGGAACTATCAATGGGGATGGAGTGTTTCCTAATCATAGGAAGGTAGTTGAAGTTTCTGGGGTTGACCTTGTGGAGTCCAAAGGTAACGAGATATCATTTGCCGAAGGTGTTGTACTGCTTGCATCGGTAGAAGCAGGAGGATGTGGTGAGTCGATGAAAATGTTTTCGTTAAGTGGAAATATTCCTGTTTTTCGAAAGCAGCCGTATAGCCGTATTGCTTTTGAATAAGCTTATCCAACCCGTCCTCTATTTTTGGGCATAAAATGTTTTTAAAGGAAACATAAATGGGACATCCAAAGGTTGCATATGATCAGTTGAATGAGGGGGGGAGGCAGATTACAGACACATCATTATCACGCCCAATGTCAATCACGTGCATAGTTATTCTATGGCTGTAATGACCATCTAACAATAGCAAAACAGGGGCTTCTTTAGATGGTTTTACTACAGACACGAAATGTCTTAGCCATTCTGTGAACAGCTCAGGCTGGACTCAACCAGGCGGATGACATTCAACCAGACGGAGGTGCTCCATCAAATAGTTCAGCATTCATGTTTTTTCTTGGAAACCCAATTAATGGAGGAATAAACTGACCAGATGCTGACATACAAGTCACAATAGTTACTAACGCTCCCCTTTCAGCAGACGACAATTTGTGAACTTCTCTTTTACCTTTCATAGTCAAGATTTGTTTAACTTTATGCTAAACGGCGCTAAATTTCGTCCACATTGAATATTTTATTAGGGTTGAAGTTAATCTTTTGCAATTCAGGTTTCAATATATCAAAAAAAGTCTTAACATTTTCTGCAGTAAAACCTTGAAATGACAAGTCAGGATGACGTGCCATAAATAGCTTCATCCATTTTTTGCCTGCATTTGGGGGACGATATTAAGAATTTGTTAGTTGTATTAATAAGATCCATTCAACAAAAAAAACACATGTCGTAACCTAAACGTTTTCCTATCAATTTGAATCTATGCAATAACAATTTATTTTGACAAGAAAATCATTTCAGTATGTCAAACATATCAATAATTAAACCATTCTGACAATATTTCAATCAAAAACTCACCTTGAACAGTTTTGTCCTTTTTTAAATATCTTTTGATACCGTGAATTGTTTACAATGACCGATTGAGGTCACTAACTTTAGTCCAGGTTATTAAAATTAGATGTCATCAAAGGTTATCAAAGGTTATCAAAAATAGACGTTGTCAGAAAAAAAGAAACCGACGAGAACGAAATTAGGTTCGGGGACTAAATTTGGCGACTGTGCCTTAACGTTTCATGAATTTCAAGTTAATATAATGTTTAGTTTTGTTTTGAGTCTTCCAAAGCAGATTAATTAGAAATTTTGCCTACCATGGAATTTTGTGTTGATTAAACAAACATTACATTTTACGTGGAAAAAACATCGCCCACACTAAAGAAAAAGATTCTACTTCTTTACTTTTCATGGTTTACCGAATGCCAATGTGGTCGAACCAGCAAGTGTGACGCTCCGGACTTGGGTCGCCCTGTTGAAGTCATTAGTCATTACTGAGGAAATGGGCAATAAAATCGATGATATCATGTTGGTCAATTGCAGAGTGAAGGTTAGAAAGATTGTTGAAGTCATAAACATCTCGGACGAACACGTATGGAACATCCTACGTGAACATTTGGGCATGAAAAAGATATCGGCTGCGGACCCAAAACAGAATCGAGTCACCACTTCACAGGAATAGTTAAACATGTATAAGCGCAATTCGAAGGAGTTTCTGCGGCAGAAGGTGAAAGGTTCCCGAAGAAGGTGAAGACGCTTCCGTCAGAGAAAATGGAAGACGATTTTTGGCCAATGGCACCAGCGAAAAGCACCTGCCAAATTGGTCAATTTGGGCTGATGCCGCATTCATCCTGCTCTACAGATTTATTATGCGTTCGTTCTCTTTCCAACAAAGAAGAAATTGAAAGAAATTCACATTAAATGAGGAGTCATGGCCGAACCAGAAGATTATTTCCAAAGTTCGACAAATCGTACTTTTTGGAATTCTTGCAAAACTTGAAAAATCATTGAGCGACGTGTGTCAAGCTAAAGGTGACTACGTTTAAGAATAAATTGGTTTTCGATCAAAAACACAATATTTCATTTAAAAAGTATCTGACTTTTCACTCTACTCTTATACATCTAATAACAAAATGGATTTACATATGATACTGATCCTAGCGCAAGCCTTTGTGGCTTCTAGCAAATCATAACTGTGACGTGGCGTAGCCTTGTTTTTTATCCTTCATCGAAAAAGAATGATGGATTAACGCAATATTCATTCCTACGTGAAACCTTAGAACACTTTTATTGAACCATTCAAATTACTTAAAGGAGTATATAAAAATGATTGTCTATTTCGTACAAGTTTATAATTAATTTAATATATACAGAAACACCCAGAAGCCAAATGAAAACAGCCCAAAAAGCGAAAATAAAGCCCATAAAGAAAAAATATTTAAGACCTGTAGAATGTCCGTAGAAGATTTGGCAATATCGAATTAGTCTATCTAGATATTTTTATCTGATTATTTGAAAGAAAATATATTTTTTTTTTTCGTTTTATTCTAGAATTCTTTAGTGAGAATCAGAACTACGAAATGTGCTGCTACAACTACGATTGGGAATAATATTTGTTTGTTTTTACAATTAATTATTGGGGAATATTATTTTAAAATTTAGTTGTATGTATAGAGTGGGAATGTAGAGTTCTGTTATTAACTGCTGCACAGAACAATGCAACATGGTACAAAAGCACAACAGTTTTCAGTTTTTGATTTAAAAAATATGTGGTATCCATTCAATTCTTCTACTGGAGCCTTCGGTGTGAAACACTAAATTCGAAGAGATTTACCATTAAAAACCAAATCACTTTTTGAAAAATTAATCTAAGATTAAATCATCTCCTAATGATGTTATCATGGTTAGCGAAACGTGCGTTGAGAAGTTTTCAAAAAGTGATTTGGTGTTTAGTGGTAAATCTCTTCGAGTTTAGTGGTAACCATTAACCAGGCTGATTTAAAAGAAAATCATACATATCCCAAGTATAATTCCAGTAAAAGAAATTGGTTAAAAAACCTCCCTGAAATTGTGGTCCATGGAAACTGCAGTACCAAACAAGAACTAAAAATATGTTTTTTCGAAATGAGGATTCTCAATAGAATCAACAAACGAATTGATAAAAATATCTTTCCTAGTTTTTCTATTTTTAGATTAGAAGTTTCGTTTTTTATTTAGACTAGCCGCGGATAAGGGATTAAACAAGAATTATATACAAAGAATATTTTTAATTTTCATTAAAGCAAATAGTTCTGGATAATTCTTTTTAATCAACACAGAAATTGTTGTTAAAAAATACTCAACTTAGACTTACTACCAGTATTCTATTCTGAATCTATGATTATCTTAAAAAGTACTTTACCAAATGGTTTGTACTTAAATTTAATTAAGGCGAAACTAGGCTAGCGTAAAATAAATTCTGTTTTAATACCGTTTTATATTAGGTGTAAATCTACACTTGCTAGTACCCATTTTCTATTAACTAGTAATTATATCATAATAGAATAGCGACTGCCAGGATTTAGAAGTTTATAGCCGTGGGTCCTGGCGAATGTTTTTAAAGAGGTCACATGCCTTCCCAACGACCAATCTGTTGCCCGGAAGGCAAAAGCTTATTAAATTTGTCGGAAAACCTCAGAAATTAAAAGAACAGAAACGTTATATTCTGCACTAATCTGCTAGAAAATATTAAGGGACGAGATTTTTCTGTATCAATGTATCAGTTTATCTGTTTTTCTATATCAGTTTATTTTTGAATTTTCTCCTTCGATGTTAATATACATATATTTCGAAAAAAATTCCGATTTCGACAGTGGTAAATTAAAAAAATAAACAATTAATAACAAATTAATAAAAACAAGTTTATCTTTTGTTTTTCTTAGATATTATTAATATTCGGTCTTCAATGTAATTCTTGCTCCGTACGTTTCATTGAATGATTAGCCTATTTTTTCCCACCGTAGAGTTATTTTAAAGCGCCATTTTTCAGCTCCAAAACGAGGTATAACATATGAGTCTATTTTGACTATAACCTGAAAAATCTGTTGTAAATGCGATGTTGTTCAAAAAATCTAAGGCACAATCTTCTTTTTGCCTTTACACTGAAAAAAGAAACAGCGGAAGTTCAGTACATTATTTTTATAACTTTTGAAGATAATGCTGTTTCGTACAGTACCTGTAAGAAATGGTTCCAGCAATTTTGAACTGAACATTTTGACTTATATAATGTAAGATGTCCGGGACAGTTAAAAAAATTGGAAGCATTACTGGAAGAAAATCCTTAGTAATGTCTGAATGATTGTGGCATGTTCATATATACTTTTCTTTATTTGGGTTTTTCGACACGATCTAAAACTCAAAAAAATATCAAAATATTTGTTCTTATGTAACTAAAGAATTACTGTGGTATCAGTATTCTCCTCCCGTTTACAAAACGAACCCAAAAATAATGTATATTAATTTCTATAAATGATGAAAAAGTAGAAAGTAAATATATTTTTTGTGTATGTCAATGATACTTACATTGGCAATTAGTTTTTAATGACACAAAATTCTTGTATACACTACAAAAGCTCGGAGAGGAAGTCGAAGTACACCACAAGACACTTCTAAACGTTTAGACAATCTAAGGAAAATTCAAAAGGAGGGACGTTGGGTACCTAATGAACTCACAGCTCAGTATAAGAGTAGACGATTTGGTGTTGTTGTGTCATTGCTCTTCAGATTCAAGAAAAATAATTTCCTGCATAGGATTGTCACCTGTGGCGAAAAGTGGATTCTTTACGATAATTCAAAGAGGCGAAAATCGTAAATTTATCCTAATGAGCCATCAATCAACATCGCAAAACCAAATATTCACGCCAAAAGGTGTTACTGTGTATAAGATGGGATCAGCTGGGCCTTCTGAATTATGAGTTCCTCCAATCTGGTCACACGGTCACTGCTGACAATGGTCAGCCTTAATCCGTGGCCTTGTTGGCATGCAAAAGGCCTTATAACAGAAAAGGAAGAATATATTTTGCCTTAGGACAACCCACGGCCACATACATCAAAAAGGAATCTGAAAACGATCACGGAGTTCAGCTGGCAGATTTTATCGTACCCGACGTATTCCTCAAACTTAGCCTCTTTGGATTTTATCTCCCCGATCTCTGCAAGATTACTTGGTTGGCAGCCGCTTTAATCTTTTGAGGAAGTCGAAAAAAGCTTCAATGACTTTTTCGCCTGAAAGGTGGCATACAAAATGTGAGAGATTAAATGTCAGAGATAGTCAAAAACCACCGAGCATTAAGTTGAGAACCTAAAATTACTTTAAATTTAAAATGTTATCACCTACTATATTACGCTCTAGTAGATAAGTTAAGATTTAAAAGCTCAGTTACTTATTTTATACCGTGCATATTTTATATGGTCTGCACATAGGTCAAACATACATCTAAAATTCTGAAAAAACGTTCAAATTATCTCTAAAATAGGTACTTGGTAACTTTGGTACTTGGTAATTATTTCCGATATTAATTATCATATTCTTATGAATGTGGCTGTACTTGAGATTTCTCTAATAGTTCTAAATTCGGCAGCACTATTTTAAATATAATTATTTTAATTTTTGAACATAACAGCAATATTTCGATTAGCTATCATCTCGCTTCATATAATAATAATAAATGTCTTTATTAATTAATTAAATGTTAATAGATAGGGAGAAGTCTAGCTCAACGAGCCATTCATACTTAACCCGTATCCAAAACCAATTACAATACATAATACTACACTTATAAAACGCATATAAACATAAACTAATATTCAGTAGGTAAAAATGCAAATAATAATAACGTATATACGAAAATAAAACACCCATACAAAAACAAGTAATAACAAATAACAAGGAAAATAACTAAGATTCATCAATGAAAAATGAAGATAATCATAAAATAACATACAAGGCTCTATCTCTGCGCTGATATGAACTGAACATTAAATGACATCTCAAATCTCTACTTAGAGAGTTAAATATTGCAGCTGAAAAAACGATGAAATACATTCCAGAGTTCTAGTGCGAAATCCAAGGTGTGTGTGTAAGATACAACTCAATAATGACCTTCAACAGAATTCATATTTAAAGAATTCGTGGAGGGATTTTTCATATTCTTTTTAAAAGTCTTTCTTCGTATATCTTTCTCATACAAGTGGAAGAGTTCAGACACTTGTTTATATATAGACATGCGAAGGTATACTTGAGAAAATAAGATCACCAGAAAGTTCTATGTTAAAAGATCATTCAAGTTCGTTAATACTACTGTGATCAAAAAATAAGGCAACTTTTTAAATAAAACACAAAGTATTTATTTATTTATCGGGATTTATTTTCTCTCCTATAAAGTAATCACCTCTCTCCGCAATATTTATTACAACATTTATTAGCAACATTTATTACAACGTTTTTCCAGTCTTACAACGTTTTTCCAAGCTTTTATGTTTGACTTTTAATACCCTCTTCAAACTAATAAGCAAACCCTCTTGACCGGGTTCTATGGACTCAAAACTGTGTCGATAGAAAAAAGCCACGCATGGTCCATATCTGGTGAATATGATGTTTGTGGAATGGTATCTTTTTGATTTTTAGCGAAATTAGATTCTACGTGCCGATATTTTTAAGTATATCAATTTTTCATTGGTAGCTCTAATTCGGGGGATAAAGTTTCCTACCAAAGATAATGAGTAGCTTTCGCAAAGTGTCAACACTAAACTAGACTTATCAAAAGCCTGAACATTTGGTTGCACTGCATTAAACTCTTAATTTCTCTTTGTGCGGCACGAATTAAGACTAATGTTAAATAGACTAACCTTACATTCTGCATATTTTGACTCCTTCCACTGATTTGAACACGCTAATATGCTTACACATTTTCAATTTAATATCTTTCATTTTTAGGATAGAACAAAGCTAAAATTAAATATAACACACCGATGTAATATTTCATACAAAACAATATTTCATCGTGTAGGAAATACAACATTTCAAAGAAGATTTTTATGGACTATTTTTTGGTCCGGTATCCAATTTGCATACGAGATTTCTGGTTCGTACAGTGTTAATACATATTTAAGGAAGTAAATTTGCTCAGTTGATTTCGCCAGGGATCAGAGATGCATTCTGAAAAATATACTAACTTTTCTTTTTGGACATTCTTCTCGTCTAGTACTAAACAACGATGAAATCTACTATTCAATATGGAAAAATTAAATATAATAATAAAATTTATATTGAGAGTAAAACTGAAAAATAAGCTACATTATTTTATTTGGAGAAACATCTAATGACTTGTATTTTGCGCCTGACATCGCTTTTGGTTCATTCTTTACGATCTTCGAACTTAAAATTAATTACATTTCTTGTTTATCGACTTGCTTCATCTTTGAAATTTGCCATTTTCTGTTGGTGTTGTACGAATTTCAAAACTTTACTATTTTACAGCTTTAATTTTCGAAGTTACAGGACCAGCTGTTAAGTATAATTAAAAGAACTTAATACAAAGACTAGTCATTTAACTTTTCTTTTATTTACATTGTTTATATAAAGAATTTTACAAAAACATTTAAAATAATGACTTCAGTATTGTTATATCAGATGTGCGGGTGACAAATTTACAGCTCCGAAAGTGTTTTGTTTTTTTTTAATTAAAATGAAATATGTTAGGATGTTAGTACATTTAATTTAGTATATATTTGATATTTTTTCGTCTCAACATTTAAGAACCTGCCAGTGGCTAGAATAGTTGTCATTTATAAAACTTGGAGATGGGCAAAGCCATCATTATAATTTTTTATCAAATGATCTTATATCACGAACTGATAACCAATTTTATGTTCTATCTTTTTTAGACGCGATAACGGTAACGGTAGAAGATTACACAGGTCGACGTGTTTTTTGTAACATTCATGAGAAATTCACAGAAATGGCCTAGTATGCCCCAATTTCAAGTACCTGCTTCTCCTTTACATCATGGGCCAACTGAAATTATTTGTAAGTAAATATATTTTTTGTGTATGTCAATGATACTTACATTGACAATTATTTGTACCTGACTTTGGACTGGACAATGTAGGAATTACCACAAGACCGCAGAGAAAGTATTTCCACAGTATTCTAAGAACCTTTAAGGGCAGTTTTATTGTTTTCTATTGTTTAGTTTGTTTCTGTTTCTGTTTGTTAGAGGAAACATAAGAGAATTCTACAGGGAGATAAAAGAATAAGGGGGTTTTAATCAAAAACATTTCTATGCAGAAAAAAAAGAGAAACTAATAGAAGAGAAAGAATAATTAAGAGATAGATAAAGACAATGAAGAATAACAAGACTTCGGAAGAAGACCAGATTGCAATAGAAGTACCGAGGACTTACAATACAAAAGAAAATTTACCAACTAATAAGGTATAATAATATATAAGAAAGCTGATGTCAGAATGTAAAACGAATGAACTGAATGTAAAAACTGTAGACAAATATTGCTACATGATGGGTACAAAGAAGGAAGAATTGGAACAGATATTTAGACAGTTCCAGGATGCGGCGTTATAAATGGGGCTAAGAATAAAGTCAACAAAAATTATATACATGAGGTTAACAACACAAAAAACGGAATAATAAATAGATATTGATCTAGTAATAAATGGAAGTCAAATGGAAAAGTTAATAGTTTTCAATATCTAGGTCCATCCAGGGCCTATTAAGGTCCTGTATGACTGTCAAGCCACAGAGAAGAAGAAGAATGTTCTTGAGAGCTACGTAAGGAGTGGTTTCTAAAAATAGACCCCGAATGATCCTGCAGTAATCAACATTAATATTCGATCGAAGTAAAGTGTCAGCGATGAGATAGAGCAACAATTATGTGATATCATGATTGAAAATTTTCATATAGGAATTCAAAAGTTCATAGGATGGTTTAAAATTATAAATAGTAAGTATTTCGACTTCGAATTGAATAAACAAAATAAATAAATTTTACACTTCGTTTCCTTCAAAATATGAAACAATTGTACAGCTATGTGCAAAAGTATTAGGCACTTTTAGTAAAATCCGCCATTATAAAAACAGTCGAAATTCGGGCAAATATTTATCTTCAACAGGTACAAAGGGGCTTAAAATGGGGGTTTTATGACTTATTAAACTAATTATTTTTTAATAATAAAACTTATTAAAATAGTTCTATACAGACATTGCGAAAATAAACTTAGTAGAAAGTTGCGTCAGTTGTTTTGTCTCGTGCGAGATTTTTCATGTCAGTTGTTTTGTCTCGAGAGAGCTTGTTGATTCGGGACTGCTTAATGATGCAAGAATACCTAAAACACATGAGTTGACTGTGCCGGAACGTAGCCAGATCGGACTGTTGCCAATAATGATGTTTGAGATGTACTGTAAAAATCACCTTAAGGGGGTATAAGGAGGCGGAATCCTACGAAAATAAAGCGAAAGCGGGAAGAAAACGGAGTACAAGTAGAAGAACCCATATATATTTAGAGCGACTCCCTTCACAAGATCGCGAAAATCATATCGGGATTTAACTAGCGCTTTATTCGTTCAACAGGGAGTTTCACTTTCCGCTAGTACAGTAAAAAGACGTCTCAAAGAAGCTGATTTACATGGGAAAGTAGCCAGACGAAAGCCTTATCTGAGGCCCACAAAACCAACCGTTTAGCATGGACTAAAAAATATGCTCACTGTATAATTGAGGATTGGTCTAAAGTAATTTTTACCGATGAGTCTAATATGGAAATTCTCAGTTAATTCCTTTTCTTTTTTGTAGATACAAAAAAATTAAATCACTGTGTGTGTGAAAGTGGTGGATAGCCGGTGTTATGTTTCAATGCTCGAAGAAGTCTTGGAACCGTCCATACTTTAACTTTACGGTGACAGATTGGAGGAGTGCTATTATCAGCATAATAACGCTCCTTGTAATCAAGCTCAAGCAACAATGCGTTGGTTCCGTAATAATAGCGTACGCGTGTGGGATGGGCCGGTAGTCTCCATACCTATCGCCCATCGAAAATATTTGGTGCATTTTAAAGAGAAATGTGACCAAGTATCACTGCCACGGAAAAACCCAATTCCAACAAAAAATATTCGAGGAATGGCAATCTATTTCTCCTAATGTATGTCACAAGTTGGTGTCGACGATGCCTAGACGCTTAGAAGCGGTTATTAAAGCTCATAGTGGATCAATAAAATAATAAATTTGTTTACTTATGAAGTTATTATATATAATCCAGCTTTGGTGCTATTTTTCTTAAAATTTGGGGGTGTCTAATACATATGTACATAACTGTATATTAAAACACCAATACCTAAATTTTCAATTTAGTTTAGTTTCTGTTTTTGAGGGTTTTACTGATATTTTATATAACTTCAGATTACGCTGTAATTAAGACGTGGCGGTTGATAGTGGAAGATCAATTGAGTATAGTGGATGCAATATAATATGTTCTATTAAAACATCTGTTGATGCGTCACGATCATCTAGCATTGAAGTCAGTGGCGGCTCATTTGGGCTCCGCTCCTCCAGCATATATCACAGTAAACAATTTTTCAGAGTAAAACAGCATATTTTATTTCCGTTCAGTTTCTTTCCTTTTACTCATTTTCTTGGTTCACCTCCTGTATAGGGTTTCAATAGCATGAAATGTAAAAAGGAGGAAGGGGAAAGCAAAAAAATCTTCAGGAGCACTATTTTCTTCTACGCCCTCCCACTTTAAAAACCCACGAGTCGCCCCCGATTGAAGTGATGATACGGTAAATCAATCATGTTTTTTGCCATTTTAAAATAATAAAAATCTATTATGACCATTCTAAACCTTTTGCCTACAACAAATAATTATTTTTAAACTCATTGTATTTGGTAAAAGTATTTATTTATTCTTATTTCTGGCTTGTGCTATCAGTTTGCATATCAATCTTACCTGTTCTCTACAATTAGCCCTTCCTATAATGACATAAATATGGGACTATCATTACATATAATTGTGAAAACATGTTAGTTCATACTACAGATGTTACAAAAACAGATTGGCGCGAAAAAAATATTTATTTAATAAAACATTGATGAAAAGGGATTGACAGATCAACATGCGGATCGTTGAAACTACTGTCAAGGTTCTAATATATGAATAAAGAATATAATTAAATAAGTAAAATGGAAACCAAAAAAAAATATATCTAATATTGACATAGGAATTACATATTTGTTGATTACTGTATGATTTAATCAGTTTTGTTAGATTGGTAAGACATAAAAACATCAATTGTAATAGTGATTGTTACGCAAATATGCTGTTGATAGAATTAACCATTTTCAATTAAGTTATATTAATTAAATCGAAAAAAAGTAGAAACCTATTTCTTATAATTAAAAAGTCACATAACGTAATCGCTTAGATAGTTTTAGATTTTATCTTTAGTTAGATTTGAAAAAGCCACGTAAAACATTTTTTTTCTAATGAAGAACAAAGAGAGAATAAAAGTGGAATCAAACGCCTTAGAATTTAATGTTTTTCGGATAATAAACTAATACAAAACGGAGTTATGATATAGTCAGAAAGCAATAAAGTAAACTTCAATCATAATAAACTTCTGATAAATATTAGATAAAATAGCTTCTAATTAATCCTGGATAGTAACAAAACTCAAAGCCTGACTTTAAATAGATTAGTGCAAAAAACAATACGATAGTTCAGTTTTTGTCATGGAAAGAAAATATTTTCACCACGGTTCGTTAAAAGTAGGACTGTTTTCCAGATAACACTTCTTTCAGGAGTTTTCGTAAACATTAGTCTCATAGACTACATGACTCCGACGCATTCGCTGTTTAACTGTATTCTCGGTACTTCCCCGCCTTGCCACGCTCAGTACCTTTCTGATTGGGCTCATTAGTAGCATCCGCATTGCATCCGGAGAGTTGTTTATAGTTTTATTTTTAGAACCGGAGATTTCGCCAAATATTAGCCTCTCAGATTAATATTTAATGACAACGTGTGAAAAGTGATTCAAGGTAAGTTATAAATAATTTTGTTTATTTATTGTTATTTTGTGTAAATATACTTTTTTGTTTAATTGGTCACAATTAATATTATAACTTTCTGTAACATAATTAAAAGTATGTTACTTATTTTTTATGTATTTCCTGGCTAAATGTGTGTATTTGTAAAAGCAATATTTTCTGTTTTAGATGAATTTAAAACGAGATGAAGATAAAATCTTGCAGATTTCGAATAAGTCTGCCATCGGCGATGATGACCAAGTGATCGGACGGCTATTAACTGATCTTTCGGACTCGGAACTCGATGACAATTTGTAGGAGGACTTATCTGTAGATACCGCTGAAAGTGAAGAAGAATCTTCGGTCTCTTCCGCTCATGAGCTGAATGTTGTCGGAGGCAGCCGAAAGAGAGACATGACCATAGACTCTGATGAACCACTCCACGCACCTTAAGTACCCGTACATCTGTTCGAAATGTTATTCATTCTATACCTGGACCTGCTAATGAAGCAAGCGATGTTAGAACCAATTTAATTATTTTATTTGTTTATTTCCGATGAAATGATTGATCAGATTATAGTTCACACAAATGCTGAAACTGAGTTGACTGAGTTAAAGTACAAAGAATTGTCTCATACTAAATCTTCAACATCAGCTAATGAAATGAACGCTTTGCTCGGTCTTCTCAATTAGCTGTTATAAAAAGTAATCATCTACCAACGCGAACGTTATTCGACATCAAACTAAGTGGCAGTGTTGTTAAAGCGTGTATGAGTGCTGAGAGATTTGACTTTTTGCTAAGATTCTGTCGGTTCGACGAAAAAGCTACCAGACAAAAAAGAAGAGCGTCAGATAAATTCGCGCCAATAAGAGAATTAGGGGAGAAATTCATTCAAAATTGTAAAAAATGGCTCCCAGTTCCTATCTGACAATCGATGAACAATTAGTCGCTTTCAATTTAGAATATACTTACCAAATGAACGTAACAAATATGGTATCAAGATTGTAATCGTTGCAGATTCAAACTCTAAATATGTATTTAATGCTACACCATATTTGGGTAAAGGTGCAAATTGTAGCGAAAACATTCCTCCATTGTAGCGAACCATACACTTTGTGAAACATCTTTGTTAGCCTTTCTATGGGACCAACAGAAATATAACCATGGATAACTGGTTTACGCCCGTGCTACTTGAAACCAGTGTTGACACATTACGCAGCAATAAACGTGAGATCCCGTCAGAAATAAAAAACAGAAAAACTAGGAATGTCGGCACTTCAATGTTCGGTTTTGATGCTGAGAGGACCTTGGTCTCATATAAACCGAAGGCAAACAAAGTGTGTTTTAAATAAAAAAAACAAGATTAATATCTAAATTTCCACTATATGTAAAACTTGTACGTATGACAATTGTTTCGACACACAGTGTCTTTTTCAAATACAGGCTGAGTGAATGACAAAAGAGTTTGTATTTGAAAAAGACACTGTGTGTCGAAACAATTGTCAAACGTACAAGTTTTAAATATTTAAATATACAAGTTAAAAATAAGTATCGGCTACCTGCGTTAAATAAAGTGTGTTTTTTTCTATCGACAGTGCATGACGAGCCAGACTTTAACTCCACCACAAGAAACCTGAAATCATACATTACTACAACCGTACGAAATGAGCTGTCGATACTATCGATCAGATGTGTTCAGCCATTAGTTGCAATCGTAAAACAAATAGATGGCTTCAATGCATTTTTTATGATATCCTGAAAATATGCATGGTCAACGCGTAAGTTACATACGTATCTAACATGCTTAGACAATGGCATAAACCATTAAAACGTAGAGCATTCGTGCAAGCCGATAATCTTACTGAGCCGTGGTTGCGGGACCGGTACGATACTGTGACTGATATTTTAAAAATTGAAAGTGTTGTGCCAAGTACTTCTCAAGCACAGCCAAACAAATGCAAAATTTGCTCGTTTTGCCCGTACCAGAAACACAGAATGGTCAAAGTCGCATGCCACACCATTCCAGTTTGCAGTAAGTGCAAGGATTAAGTTTTTGAATTTGCGATAGTTTTTCAATAAATTTAATAAACATTTTTTCATGCCATTTGCCAAGTTTCATTTTGTTAGTCACTATGACTAATATTTAGTGACACTGTTACTGGAAAATATGTTTAGTAAGCTAGAGTAAATGAAGTTTCTTCTTCTGCAATAGCCCGTTAGTGAGCCTTGACCTATTTCAACCTTCGCCTCCGACCGGATCGATATATTAAATCAATCTAATCTGAGGCAGTGTGTGTGACGTGAAAAGAAAGTAATGAAACTGAGGACGTAGCGTTGGATCTAGCCACACGGTTGGCTTTCTCTTTGAAAGGTAGACGCGAGTTCGAACTCCTTAGATTAACTTGGTAGTTCGTAGCAATTTTTTTCAGCAACGATGCGCTATCAAGTTTTGTTTCAGGCTGCAAAACTTCAACAGGTCTATGGAAACACTGGTTTTTCAAGAGCTCAGGTTTTCAGGTGGTTTAAGGCATTTTCAGAACTGAAAATGAACCTCACAGCGGAAGGCTTTCAACTGTAAGAAAGCATGCCAATGTCAACAAAATCCGGGATCTTGTGCGTTCTGATCGTCGGTTGACGGTCAGAATGATCGGATAAAAATTTGAATTTGATTTACATAACCGTTCATCTGATTTTAATCAATTAAATGTGCGAAAATGGTTCCGAAAAACCTTTCCATAATCATAAGGATAACAGGAGAGAAACATACATTGACTTTTTGGGGCAGATTTAAAATGACCTTCATTTTCTGGAACTTGTCATTAATGGTGAGGAGCCTTTTACTACGACCCCAAACAAAATGTCAGACCACGGAATGGCACACTTCAAACTCACCATGAAAAAAAAAACCAAAATAAGCAAATCAAAAATCAACGGCATTCTAAATTGGTTTTTTTGATAGCCAGGGGCCCATAAGGAACTTGTGGCGGAAGGCCAAACGGTAAATCAGCATTTTTACTGAGATGTTTTTGAAATACTTCGAAAAAATAATTATTCGTGTGAGACTGAACATCACGACGTGGGTCACGACAATGCGTCTTGCCACAGTTATTTCAATTAATGAGTTTTTGGCAAGTAAGAACATCACTGTGGTTCAGCAGCCTCCCAATTTACCAGACTGACAAGTGATCATGTGACTTTTTCCCTTCCTCAGATTGAAAATTCACCTCAAAGACACCAGTCTGGGCTAATGGAGAGCATTGAAAATGTCTCCAGCGCTGTGTGGCTTCTCAAGGCAATTATTTTGAAGGAGACATGATAGTTTTGTATTTTTAATTGAACAAAAAAAAAATTAAAAATTGATCTCATTACTCCGTGTACACACGTCGCATCAAGTTTCGTAGCAGCAATTGTTTTCCGGGGTTGGACTGCTAAGCCCACGTCGGAAAAACCAGATTTTTCTCATATCTAATTATAAATGGGCCTCATACCTACTCTTAATTATACTACCATAACCAAAAAGTAAGGCGATTTTTGTCACGCGCTTTACTTATTGATACAATCAGTTGTTCCTTAAGATGATATAGCTGACCTTGATATCTGACGGTGAGTAAAGTTTCATATCATTTCGTTTGTTAAGTTATAAATTATAGCACATTTTGTAATTATTAAACTTTTTTATCGGTGATTGTTTAAAATGGACTTAATTTAAAAATGGATGTTTAAATGAATTTTGTTTAAAAAACGAAATTGTGCTGGTACATTAAAAGTGTTATAGCGATGAAGCTATTAAATAGGTTTACAAGTGGTACGAGAACTTTCTGTGATGGCAAAGAACCAGTTGAAGATGAGCCTCGTTCAGAACACGTCCGTCTCGTTTCTCATGGTGTTCGCATCGTAGGAAACAAGGCGAGAGTCATTCGCCGTTTAAATCCACGTGAATCTTGAAATAGCTTAATATTTTTATTTTGTTTGGACGGGTTTCATCGAGAGAAAGTAGTGACGCGAGCCAGTGAAGTAGTATTTCTCTGTTCCGTCTTTAGATTCCCAGTTTATTTGGAAAAAATTATTTATGACTTTGATTCCCAGTTTATTTGGAAGAAATATATTCGTGACATTGTTAATTTCGAAGAAATTTGTCACGTGTTTGTGACTTTCTTAGAGCTGTTGACTTGAATGGCCTTAAATATCTAAACAGCTTTTATTCGAGAGTCAAATTCCCAGTTTATTTGGAAGAAACCTATTTGTGACATTTAATTATATTAGTGACTTTAATTTTTATTGGACAGTATTTGACCCAGTGTCACGCCAGTAACCGGGCCAGATAAAGCCAGATGCTTCCAGTGATATTGATGTTGTAGAATAAACTGCTTTGCTCATCTGCTTTTTATCTTTGGAAATGTCAATTTCGTTCAATATGCTATGAAGTTCCAGGATTTTTCTCTCGATATCCAGGACTTCTGAAGTTTGAGCTGGCAAATTGCCTCGCAGCAACGCCATACATTTAGAAGAACCTCGGAAAGACATTCCACGTCAAACAATGAAGAAAATATTACCAAAATCAACATCTTGTGCTGAATAATCGCCGATTAAGTATTAGAGATATTGCAGATATTACTGTTGCAAAACAATTCATGGTTTTTGCGATCACGATAACGCACCATCGCAATAATTATTCGTCAATTTTTCACTAAAAATCAAACAAACACCATTCCACATGCACCGTATTTACTTGATCTGACACCGTGTGACTTTTCCTGTTCCCACGTTTGAAACTACTCCATGGATGCCGTATTGAGTCCATAGAAAAATACCAGAATTCGAGAATAAAAACTGTTTCGCACACTGGAAAAACGTAGGAATACGTATATTGTAGTAAAATAGGATGGCTTTGACGGAAAATAAATTTGGTTGAATAAATAAATACATTTTATTTAAAGTTACCTTAATTCTTGATCATAGTATTATATCCTGTTAACTAGAGTGGCCAGGAAGACTAATAATTAGAATTAGAGAGATTAGAACACTTTATAATATTACCAATTCAAATTTTAATATAGATTTATTCATACATTCTTAAAATCTAAAAATATAAATGGGAACAGCTTTATGTTGTATAAGTATTTGTGCTTTCAGTTCATTTATTTTAGGTCCTTTAAAATACAGATTGGAAACCCACGCAATTATTTTATCTACTTATATAGTTTTTGATAAAGTGAACAGTGATATACTGAAAAATTATTTGTTTTCAATTGAACTAAATTAATTGAATGGAACAAATTGAAAAAAAAATCAAACTTATTTTCCATAATTGAAATGTCATACAATCAAGTAATTGGTTCACGAGATAAACAATGTTTTAAATTTTAATTTGCATAAAACACCTGAAATTTTTTATCAAACAATATTACAATAATAAAAACGCAATCAAGTGAACGGATTTTGCGGTTTTTCGAATAATAAAATAACACGGAATGAGACTTTTATACAATCATAAAACAATAACGTTAAATTCGATCATAATTAACTTCAGCTAAATGTTAGATAAAATAGTTTCTAATTAAGTTTCGTTAGTGGCATATCTCGCTGCCTAGTTACAAATAGATTAGTGGAAGAACACAATGTGATATATCTGCTTTTGTCATGGCAAGGAAATAAATGCGAATTCGATCGATTGATAGTTGGCCAATTATTTTAGTGTGATAGTTTATGCATTTTTATTTATAATTTTTTAGTGGCCTCTAAAAAACTAAAATATATATTCAATTTTATGTTAATTCGAATATGCTACAAGAAAGATATTGGGTTATCCGGAAAGTTTGTAGGGATTTTCCATTAGTTCCTCTTTTAACTCGTTATTCTTTTAAACTGCTTGTTATTCACATATTATTAATTCATGTGGTACTTACAATGTTTAAGTTCAGATTCGCTTTAATTTTTCGATGAATCCTCGTGACCTCATGAACTTAGTGACCTAAATCTGGTGGACCGAAACTTTAAACGATATTTTGCTAAAAAAAGAATGAAACGGATGATAACTAGTGATGAAAAGTCGATTGTGTATAACAACAAGTAACTAAAAAAATCATGAGGGTTACCCTGGTCACTGGTTTTAAGTACTGCGAAAAACAGCTTTCATTCGAAGAAAATTATGCTATGCATTTGATGGGATTGGAAGGGACTTTAAGCTTCTTCCACGCAACCTAATCATCAACACCGAACTTTATTGTTTACAATTAGATCGGCTTAAGGCCGCAATCAAAAAAACCGGCCAGAATTAGCAAACAGGAAAGGCGTCGTGTTTTATTACGGAAATGCACGTTTCAATCAGGACTAGGTAAAAATTGTTTTTTAATTGGGGTATTTTGCCCCATCCCCATTCTCGGACTAGGGGAGAGCGGGGATGATTGACCAAATTTCATTTAAGACGCTTGTATTTTTATTGTTTTAGTGTATATTATCGTAAGAACCAATACATCTGATAGATACAGTATTAAGCTATGGAAATAAATAACAAAAAAATTATGATAAGAGTGTATAGTGAAGTTGGTTAACTTTTCACTAGGGGTAAGTTGACCTATGAAGTAAATGGTACAAAATCTGGGGATAGATAGGATACAAAATACAAGAAGTATTTGCAATGACCTTTTTTTTTATTGAAACAAAATTGTCAATACTGACAATTTAAATAAACATAATAAACTTCAAATTAGAATAAACAATCAGTTATTTAAGTATCTGAAACAAAACATGAAAACTTCTTAATAACTTTTGTAATTTGGTAACAAACAGTCTTAACTAATATAACTAATACAATTATATGTTTTTAAAGGAACAGATCAGGCTATCAAATCAGTCTTCTAAATCAAAAGTGCAATTTTTGCATTCATAGAACAATAGATTGCCCTTTGTACATTTTGCATGGGCCCATAACTTGCACGTAGTGCACTGAATCCATTCCTCTCCAGGAATACTTAAACTATAGGATTCAGTGCACTCTAAACAAAATGTACCGTCCCCATCACATTCGTCTTCTTCATCATTATTCCTCTTATTTCTCTCATGAAGAGTTTTTTTTTCGTTTTTCTTTTTATTAACCCTTACCCTTGCTAGCCCTCTAAATTTTCCTTCAGTCATCTTTGGTTTCTTTGTTTTCTTATTCAGCGTCTTACGAGATTGTTGTTTTATTTTTAGTTACTTAAGATTTTCTTTTTCAGGTGTATCTGTATAAATAGTGCTTTTTCGTTTTCGAGTATTTTTTTAATTTACCAGACTTGATCCAGCTTTTGGGAATGGTAAAATAAACGAAGTACTGGGCATATTCACACTTCTTGCTTGGGTTACCGCATTTATTTCAAGAGTTTTGAATGTTTGACGTCTATTAGTTCCTGAGATTGCATCCAAAATAGAATCCAACTGGCAAAAAACATGTGAAGTTGATATTGGTATGCCACTTTCATTGGTTATTCGAAAGACAAGAGCATCATCCTGCAGAGTTGAATTAGCAGAATCAATCTCGTTACATGGGTCAAGCGAAGGTCTTGCTTGAGAAGTTAATAGAGCAGCACTGTCGGTAACTGATGCTGATCGTAGTGCAATAGTAAGCAAGTGCGATGTTGGTCTATCAGTCACATAAGAACTCCGAGTCAGGAAATATATTTTCATTGAGTGGTGATTTCCCAGTGACTCGGAATCCAGTTTGTATATTATCAATTGTAGCTGTTAATGGTATGTCATAGATCATAATAGTGTTTCTTGGGTGAGTCGCTAACCAGTTGTAGTATGCTTTGTTGAAATATTTCTTTAGGGACCCATAAACTGTTCTAGCTAAAGGCTGCAGCTTATGGCCATACGGGGGAAGAAATTATAAAACTGTTATTTCTTCATTTTCATCATGGCGTTGGAGTGTTTTATACGGTATAGCAAATTCTTTTGCTGTAGAATTGAAACTTCTTTATCAAGAATAACTTGTTAACATGCTCTATTGAAGACATCTTTGGGTGTACTTTCTCGATAAGTTTTTCTTTTGTACGTCCGCAGGGTTCTGAAACAATAACCTTTTGATAAATTTTCACAAAACACTGACTTTATTCCATGTGAAGTATATCTATACTAATATGGGGTAGGTTGACTAGGTGATCAACTGTAAAGGTTAATCTGATTAAATCATCATCAGAGATTAAATCATCTTCTGATGATGCTAACATGGTTAGCGAAACGTGCGTCGAGCAGTTCAAAAAAAGGGATTTGGTGTTTAGTGGCAAATCTCTTCAAGTTTAGTGTTTCATACCAAAGGTTCCAATAGAAGAATTGATCAACGAGTATATAGGCAAAACTTAGCTACCTACCAAAAATATTACGAGAAATATAATTACCTACATGTATTGTTTTTCGATAATATGCTCCGTTTCCCGAATGACGTGTATACGTGGTACACCGTTACCGTTGACTGACCGATGGAAGGAGGGGGTTCTCGCGTCTGGTTGGATGACACTTTCGAGGTAGGTCGAGTTTTTGACAGTTAGTCAACCTATAGTCAGCCTATACAGTCAACTAACCCCGGTTTTCTCTACCATCAATACAACTCCTTCCAAAATTATTAAATGGGAAATATTTAAAAACGGAAGAAGAGGTGAAAAACAATCTTTTGACACTTTTTGGCACTAAATATACAAATTTTTGGCAAAAAGGTATTATGGACCTACCACTAAGTAACCAAAAAGTTTTAAAAATATTTACATAAACTATTTACGTTTCTCTTTCTCTTAAAGAATTCCTACAAACTTCCCGGATAACCCAATTCAAAAAAAAAGGAAAGTGTCCACATAACTCTATCGAAAATGTAATATTGAATTGTTTCTTATAACTTCTGGCTTGCCAAGTGAAATAAAACAGTTTATTGTAGCGACTGGGGGGTGAGAAATGGAGATATTTTGATAGCACTAAGGGGAAAATATCACAGGTTTCTTCTGGAAATCATCCACATCGGCAGAAGTGCATACTTTATCATGAACCATTGCAATCGGAAAAAATATCTGCTTTTAACTGCCATGAATTGAAATGTTTAAATCGAACGACCAAGCGAAGCAAAGAATATGTTGTCAAACCTGTGAACAAACTATTGTTGGAACTGGAATAGGAAGTCCCTTAACTTGCAACTTCAAACCGTCTATATATCTACTAAACATTATACTACTAAAACCTTTCTGGAACCACCCCTTGCAAATATTGTACAAGAAAGTACACAAAAGTTATCTCCCAAAGTCGCACAAGTCATATTCTGAGCTTTCGCAGCATTTCTTTTTCAGTTGGAAGGTGAAAAGAAGGCAGTGCTTCAAAAGTTGCTTAACGGATTTTTCAGGTTGTATTCGCAGTAGGCTCGTATATTATAGCTCGTTTTGAAGCTGAAAAATGGCGCTATAAAATAAATGTACTGTGGGAAACAACTTTTATTCGAATAGGTTCTGCAGCTTCAGATAAAACGTACAGGCCGAAAATTAAGTTGAGAGCCTTAGATTTTGTTAATTAAAAATTAAATTTATAAAATTATTTCATATACTTAAATATTTTCCCTATTTTATTTTTTCATTGTGTTTTCCAAGTAATTTTTTTACATTGATGGCACATAAAAACCTGAATCTAAACAGTTTTTATTAGGTAAATATAGTCTTGTGATAACCAAACAATGGCAGTGTATTCATTATCAAATGAACAATTAAGTGGAATGAATAAAAATATCAAACGTATTCCCTACAATCAAAGTGTCTTGAAATTAAAATGTTTACATGAATACAATACAGTTTCTGAACTTTCGTTAGGGAATCTATTTATCAACGTTTAATATTATTTTTAATAATATAAATTGCTATAAAAATAAAGAAGTACACCTCTCTCCCAATTACAAATAAATTAGTTGGTTATTAGCTCTGTTTTTGCCAAGGCAATAAAAGTCAATTCCTTAAATTGATCAGTGTATTCGAACAGTAGTTTCACTGTTTTCAGGAATCGTTCTTTAATTCGTAATGTTCCAATATTTTTAAAATTCATGAAACGTGAAAATATTTCACTTTCTTATTTTTACGATGTTTCCTAATTTAAAATATATTTTAGTTTAAGGATCTGAGATTTATAACATCTGCTTAGTTTTCTTTGGTGCTATCACGCTTACTCTGTTTTGACATAAAACCTTCCGTGATTAACACCTATTTGCGGGTATTTTATAGTACAAGAAAATATATAGAATAGCATATTTTAAAATAGCCTGATATTACTTATGATTGATTATCATGGAAGTTTCTCTCATTTGGTAGATTATACGACTTTCATTCTGACTTTATATGAGTTTTCATTTACTATGCATGGTTCCTTAGAACCGAAAGTTTCTATAGTCGTATGAAAAATTCTTGGCCTGATCAAGAAAACACAATATTTTTGATATATTTTTTGTATTTTTCAACGAGGTCACATTGCAGTTCAATATATTTAGATCAATGATATTTCAACTATTTATTTCCGTCAGTATCATGCTATTAGTCCTACCCTGCAAAATAAGGCCAACTCTGACATTATTTAAATTATAATCTTCGTCCTGCGAACCATTCTTCAGGTTTAGGATGAGGATGGACTGGGAGTCAAATCTTGATGAATGTGGAAACACTTCGTAGCGGTAGGAGTTCTGCAGCAATAACCCAAGACGTTTGTACAGGCACATTATCGTAAAGAAATGGAACTTTCTTTTTTGCTAGATGTGAGGTTTAACCTGAAAATCATCCTCTAATTAGTTGAATCTGTTGAAGCTTGATAGCCCGTGAAGGTCCTGCCTTTTTCCAAGTAGTCTATGAGGACCACACCATGAAAATTCCAGCCGAAAGCTCTTCCTGCAGATGAAACGGTTTTACCTTTGATTAGTGCACTTTCACCAACTCCTACTCATTGTTTGGATTGTTACTTTGTCACTGGTATGTAATTATAAATCCGTGTTTCATCTGATAATAAAAAATGCCGAAGCAAAGCAAAAACATTCTCGAGAAGTGTTAATTTAAACGCATCTATGGTCGACTGTCAACATACTTAGCTTCCATTTAGCGAAAGCTCTTTCACAATCTTCGTCTAAAATGTAGTGGTAAAATGTAGTAGTTCTTCACAAAACATCGTCTAAAATGTAGTGAATATGATCTGTCCAGATATTTAGAATGTCAGAAAGCTCGCGTACGTTCAGTTCGCGATCATACGGTACAACATTTTGTGAAGATTTTGTCGATACTAGTGGTTTTCGGGTGTCCAGATCGTTAATAATTTCAAGAATTTCAATGTGAAATGGAAGAATCGTTTAATGCGGGCTCTAACTTCTAAAGGGAAGTATATTACTTTTCAATAGCTTCAACTTTAATTCTATTCATTTTTCAGAAAATGTCAAAACATTCTTGCTTCACTCGATTTCCAATAAAAATCAACTAAACGCATACGTATCATGTGATTTGCCCAACTCTGTAAAACAACTAGTCGTCTTAGCTTTGACCTGACATCATTTAAAGTAAATCTTAGTCCAACAAACTATTTATCCTGGTTTAACAGGAGGAATGTGGAAACACCTCGTAGCGGTAGGAGTTCTGCGGCAATAATCCGAGACGTGTGTACAGACACATTATCGTAGAGGAAGAGAACTTTCTTTTTAGCTAGATGTAGCTTCTTCAGAAGTGTTCATTCGAATGTATCTTTGGTCGTTGGGGGACGGGGCCCTGATCTGATGGAAAGCTCTTTCCTACACAAAATATCGTATAAAATATAGTGAATACGGTAAGTCGAGAAGTTTAAAATGTCAGCCAACTCTCGTTCATTCAGTTGGTAATCATTTAATATGACATTGTGGGGTTCTGTTAAGATTTTGTCGTTCATATCGGTTTTGAAATGTTTCGAGTGTTCATCATTTCAATAGATTTAAAGGAGAAGAATCATTTCAAGTGAACTCAGACTTTTAAGGAAATTATTTTTTAACAGTTCCAACTTCAATTTGATCAATTTTTCAGATCATGTCAAAATTTGTTTCCTTTACTCGATATCCACAAACAAGCAACCACAAGTACTCGTCTAAAACTTCGTATAACAAGAATTTTACATGACAAATAACATAGTGATTTGGTCATATTTGCATTATCTCTGTATCAGGCCGAGAACTTTTCAAATGGCTTTATTGTTATAGTTTGAATTCACTCATTTTATGTAATTAAAATATAGGACTAGAAAACTAGATTTATGTATATTCAAATTAGTAATCCTATAAATTAATTTAATTTACTTGAATAGTTTTCGCATTTTATTCTACCGGTGTATAATTTAATCAGTGCTGATTTTATGAAAAGGAGAATAATAAATTATTCATTGTCAAATGAAATAAAGTAATTGAATAAAACAGTCAAAAAATGACACTTTAATTTCTTATAATTTAAATACCATGTAATCTAATTGTCTACGATGAATATAATTCATTGTTCAACAGTTTTATTGGTGCAAAATATGTGAAAAAACGTATTTCTTATCAAAGAGTATAAAAAGAGTAAAACCTCAATCAAACACATTGATTTTGCAGTTTTTCGAGCAATAAAAAGATTCGAAGAGGGGCTTCAATATAATCATAAAACAATAACGTAAAATTCGATCATAATAAACTTCAGCTAAGTGCTAGATAAAGTAGCTTTTAATTAATCCTCGGCAGTAACATATCTCACTGCCTCATTACAAATAGATTAGTGGAGGAAAATACATAAGCACTGTTTTTATCACGGTGAGGAAATAAAAGTCAGCCTTTTAGATTGATAGGTGTATTGGAGGAGTAGTTTTGAGTGTATTCAGTAATAATTTGATCCCCTTTTCTCACTAAAAAATGGTGGAAAGATTTGGTTTTTACTTCTGTTATTTAATTATTTCAGTTTAAGCTCAGTTACTATACTCGGGTTGCGATTTTCCATAATTAACATCTATTTTACAATATTCTAAACTAATTTATATAATAATTTTTAAAATAGGCTCATGTTAATTATAAGTTTAAATCACAGGAGTTTCTATCAAGCGTTAGCTTAGGCCGGCCTTATTCAGATTCATAATTATATACCTTGTTAACTACAATGGCCAGAAAGTTTGGGTAATCCATCAAAGTATGTCCAGAAGGTTAATCAGCACATTTGCATATAAAATACTGCAATGGTTTATAGATCCTTTCGTCTATAAATTAACTAGATTTTAGATAAACCCTTGTAGCGTAATCGATGATTACAATGTAAAAATTAGTTAAGGGTAGTACAAGATTGAAACATAATTATACATATGATACTCGATAAAAAGAAGACATAAATTTGATTGATAGAGTATAGGGCAGAAAACAGTCGTTTATTCTTATACGTACATGTCCCAATACCTGAAATGATGGTTGTTTTAATAACCGAAAAGCAAATATGAATTGCATTTTCAAGTACAGTTAGTGTTGATTACCCTTATATACGTATTTGCCGTCAGGAATATTGCGATTGAGATAAGTGCGATTGATTAACGCCTGATAAGCCAAGGCTCAAGAATTTTAACCGAATAGTGGTGGCAATGAAGCTTGAGGTAAATGGTAAGAGTAAATGATACGATTGTAATTTGAATTTAATTAGTATTATTAAATAAGTGGTTCTTGCAAGTAGATTGCTTAATAGATCCCAATATCCAACAAAATTGTGCTACATGCCGTAGGGTGAAACAATCGATCCTTTCTGCTTCAAATTTAAAAGCTGTGTAAGTTCGAAAAGGCCTATTAAAATAAAAAGTATATGCCAATAAATCAATACCAATATCAAGACTATTGATAAGCTCAAAGGTAGATTCCAAACCATTTAATCCAAAATATAGCACGAATATTGTGAAACATTGAGTCGATACTTGTAGGAAGAGCTATTTAATATTTAAGATTAACTATCTGAATGTATATATATATATATATATATATATATATATATATATATATATATATATATATATATATATATATATATATATATATATATGTATAGTATAGAGCCTACGTGAACCTACTGAGATCCATATATGAGGAAGTTACAGCTACAGTTCACATGGATGACTTTGAAGTTAAAATCAACGTAGAACGTGGTGTACGGCAGGGTAACTCAATATCGCCTGTTCTTTTCTCAGCCTGCCTTGAAGAGGTATTTCGTAATCTGGATTGGGAACAGCAGGGAATAAAAATCAATGGTGCATATCTAAGCCATTTTAGATTTGCGGACGATATCGTTCTCCTTTCACAAGATCCAGATGAGCTACAAGAACACACATGAGAGCTGCAAAGGGAGAACCATTTAGTTTGAAAGTAAACCTAAAAAAGAGTCAGGTTATGTTTAACAAATTTGCTGCCAACAGAAGAATTTTTATTTTAGGAAGTGATTTAGAGGTTCTGAACCACTACTTATATCTTGGGCAAAGGATTTCAACGGAGGGTGATACCGCCTGGGAGGTGGAACGGCGAATTAAGTGTGGCTGGCACGCATTTGGCCGGCTCAATATAGTATTTAAGAGTAAACTCCCACTTTGTCTGAAGAGAAGGGTTTTTAATCAGTGCGTGCTGCCTGTTTTGACATATGGAAGTGAAACATGCACACTCACATCACAGTCAGTTCAGAAGCTTCGGGTTCGCCCAGAGGGGAATGGAAAGGTGTATGCTTGACATTACAAAGCGAGACAGAAAGACCTGCATATGGATCAGAGAAGAAACGAACATATGTGACATCATTGGAAAGGCGAAATAATTGAAATTGAAGTGGACAGGTCATATAGCGAGACGATGCGATGACAGATGGACCAAAGCAATGGATACCGCTTTGATCATTACCGCTGGAATGGATACCGCTTGATCATAAATGTCTATACAGAAGACCGAAAACACGATGAACGGATGACATCATCAAGTATATTAAACCCGAATGGCAGAGGAAAGCTCAGGACCGTGCGAATTGGAAGCATGCTGGGAAGGCCTTCATCCTGCAGTGGATCGACAATAGCTGAATGATGATGATGATACTCCCCTGCTACCCCCCCCCCCCCTGCATCAATACACTTGCGGAGACGTATCTGCCACGCCTGTAAGGCACCCTGAAAGTCCTCGATGGGAATGTCTGTCAGGAATGTTGTGACATGCTTTTGGATGTTTTCCACGGTCTTCCAATGCTTTCCTTTCAGCTCTCTTTTCAGTCGGGGAAACAAAAAAAAGTCGCATGGAGTCGAGTTGGGACTGTAAGGGAGCTCGAGGACTACCCGGGAGCTCCGGGCCAGGAAGTTGGTAGCAATGAAGGACATGTGGCTGGGGGCATTGTCATGGTGGAGCTTGACCATGTCTTTGATGTCAGGCCTCACGCGCGCGAGCCAGCATTTCAATCTCTTGAGCACCTCCAGGTAATAGGCTAAGTTGACAGTTTCTCCCTGCGGTACAAACTCAAAATGGACGATTCCTCGGGCGTCAAAGAAGACAATGAGTGTCGTTTTGATGCGAGACTTGCTCATTCGCGTTTTTTGGGACGATTGGGATGATTTTGTGTGCCACTCGCTGCACTGCCTTTTCAATTCTGGGTCGAACATTCGGGATTCGTCATCTCCGGTAACGACAGAGTTAAGCAAGTCCGGCTCATTTTGAATCAAATTCAACAATTCTTGACAGCCTGAAACTCGAACTGGCGAAACTCGAAACTTTGACTAACTGACAACAAATTAAAGAGAATTCTAGGAAACTAGTTTATTGTAAATACTGCGGGAATTAATAATATCTAAATAAACGCTACTAATCTAACAAAGACTTTTGTTTACAAGCATGTAAATATGTTATTGATGCATAAAATGTTATTGAACCCTTCCATTTTTTATAACCTTGCGGTTTTAAAAAAAGTGTCAGCAAAATGGAGAACATTGATGTATCTAAGCTTAAAGCATTGCTAAAACCTTGCTAAAAAGATTTTTGTCTATATGGACTTTTATAAGGAACCCCGCTGAAGTAAGAAATATAATTTTTGTTTCCTTTTCAAAAGCATAAGACATAAGTCGGACGTGTGTGTTCAAAAAGCAAAGCATTGAACTTGTTTTTCTTTAAATAGCAGCATATACTAATCCGATCTTCATTTCGATCTTACTGAAAGAATGTTAGCAAAATAATAGTTATTTATATGGTAGATATAATAGACTCATTTACCTTTTTATGTTGTGTATTTAGGTTATATGGTTGCCCCAATATGTAAGACAAACTGTATTGTTTTCCCGATCAATATTATTTCTGAATATTTTACTCTTTATATCAATTTAATTTAAAAAAAATGTATTTTCGGTTATCTAATATTGCTGGTTGTGCAGGTAATCTATCCTAGTTTAATTGAAATTTAATCTTAAATCTTAATCTTTTACTTGTGGTATTAAATAGTATTCATAAATGTTGTCAAATTCAGAATTGTGTTGCGTAAAAATTTGTATATCGTATATAAGAGATAACAAGAGAAATAATATAAGAAGCGTATAATATAATATAATATAATATAACATAATACAATCTAATCTATTCTAATCTAATCTAATCTAAGCTGCCATAATCTAATATAACCTAATTTAATCTAATCTAATCTAATCTAATCTAATCTAATCTAATCTAATCTAATCCAATCTAATCTAATCTAAGATTATAATCTACACTAATTTGTGTTTCTTTGAGCTTAAAATACTAAATTTTCTAATCTTTTAAAAAGAATTAGATTTAATTTAAATACAAGAAAGAAAAAGGAAAAATTGCAAAATAATACATTGCAGAGTGCTATTTTAATTTAAATTAAGGTATATGGTAGAAATATTTTGTGCAAAAAAATGCCTATAAAGAGTATCTTAACTATTGAATAATTTTATATAAAATATAATTCCTTTAAAATTGGTTCAATCAATTTTTTGGAAAGGAAATCCTTTGAAAGGTGAATTTGTTTATATTTGATTTGAGATGCTTAGAGGCATCATCATCATGAATCAGTCATTGTCTATCCACTGCCTCTCTATCGCAAGGTCTCTTCAGCATGCCTTCAACTCGTGCGGTCTTGAGCTTTTCTCTACCATTCGGGTCCAATATCCTTAATAATATCATCAGTCTGTCGTGTTTTGGTATTATTCGCGATTATTTATGATCAAGCGGACCAATGACCAATATATCGAAAAAGCACATCAATTCAATATTTTTGCCTTCATATAAAAATTTGCATTTGGAGTGTTGATTAAACACCACTTTTTACTGTGGAAAAACCATCGCGCATACCGAAGTAAACTATGAGGGAGGGCCCGAAGAGGAAACGAAGGGACTCTGGTCCTTAATATTTCATGGTTTACAAATGGATTACGGATTTTCGACGTAGTCGACCCAGTATGTATGACTTTTCGTGTTCAGGACGCTCAAGCTTAAACTCCTGAGGTAACTACTGAAGAAATGGTCAACCAAATCCAAGATATCGAGTTGACAGATCGCAGAGTGAAGACTAGAGAGATTGTTAGGATGATAAATATCACGGACGAGCGCATACAGAACGTTCTACATGAATATTTAGGCATGAGAAAGCTATCGCCGCGATGGGTATCGCGTTTGCTCACTGTGGAATAAAAACCGAATCGAGTGATATGTTTCACAGCGGTGTTTAGACATGTTTAGAAGCACAATCGAAAAAAAATTCTGTGGCGATTCGTGACTGCTGATGAAACTTGGATTCATCACTACAAATCAGAAACAAAAGTAAAGTCAAAACGGTAAAAAATAAGGGCGCCGTTTTATGGGATTCGCAATAGATCACTGACAAAATTATACTCAAAATGCCTTAAAGAACTAAAAGTACCTGACCTGAAAAATGCAGAAGTGATTCTTTTACATAAACAAAGAGCACAGAAAGATTTAAACAACTACCTCCTATCAGTGATGTACAAAATTATCACCAAGATATTATGTAAAAGAATGCTAAGAAAACTGAATGGCGCACAATCAAGAGAACAAGCAGGATTCATAATTTCAGAAGTGGATTCAGTTCAATAGAAATAATGTCTGATTGATTGTGGCTTTGTGGATTGTGTGTTCTTTCTATCTTTTCATCATTTATAGAAATTAATATACTTTATTTTTAGATTCGTTTTGAAAACGGGAGGAGAATACTAAAACCAAAAAACCCGAAACAAAAGCAATAGAAATGCACAGCGAATATACCATGCTACTGTGCTTGGCTTATATTTTATATTAGTTCAAACGTATGCAAAAGTGCATCGATCATCGCGAAGAATATTTTGAAAAACAATACAACCATCTTCAATGCTAAATATTTGTTTTTATTTGTTATTCCTAAATAGCAACCCTTGTATATGAGGTACTTTTGAAACGACAGAGACTTAAAAGAGGGTTGTAACTTCAAAGTTAGTGCAAAAAAAAAACAATTTGAAACCTATGTGATATAACATATCAGGAGATAATGGACTAGTTGACGATAGGTTGGAGATATTTGGCATGATCACCTTCGTGTCAACAGTCATTTCATTATGGAACTTCGGTTTATTAACTGACGAACAAAAACATGGTCACGTGGAATTGTGAAAATTTGAGATAAATACTGATGCATTTCATTTAAAACAGGTGGTTCTCGTTGCCTTATTGCAGAACGTTAAGTTTATTTTAAAATTAAATAATTTATAATATTTTAAATATTTGCATTGCATTTGTTACACCAATTTAAATGAAACACAGTTAATATTAATTATTGTTTTGCATTATATGAAATGTATCGCATGACTGTTATCACAAAACTGCGATGGATCCACGCAGCTACATTAAGTGCTGTGTAAAAATAAATTATCTTTATGGTTTTGTATGGGATTGCAAAAAAATGTAGCAAAGCAAACAGTTTTTTTTCAGAAATGCTACATCAGCAGTGTCTATGAGTTGACAATGATTGACTTTCAAATTCTTTAAAAAATTCACGACATCATCATCATCATCATCAGCCCGTATCGATCCACTGCAGAATGAAGGACTCTTTAGCATGCTTCCAACCTTCACGGTCCTGGGCTTTCCTCTGCCACTCGGGTCCAATATACTTAACGATGTCATCAATCCATCGTGCTTTCGGTCTTCTTCGCGGACGTTTGCGATCAAGCGGTATCCACTCCAGGATTGCCTTGGTCCATCTGTCGTCCCATCGCCTCGCTATATGGCCTGCCCATCTCCATTTCAATTGTTTTACTCTTCCAATGATGTCACAGACTTTTGTTTGTTCCCTGATCCACGCGCAGGACTTTCTGTCTCGTCTTGTAATGCCAAGCATACATCTTTCCATTCCCCTCGAAGTTTTTGAATTGATTGCGATGTGAGTGTCCAGGTTTCACTTCCGTATGTCATAACGGGTAGAACGCACTGATCGAAGACTTTTTTTCAAGCAAAGTGGGAGTCTGCTCTTAAACACTATGTTGAGCCTACCAAATGCCTGCCAGCCACATTTAACACGCCGTTCCACATCCCGGGCGGTATTCCCCTCCATTGAAATCCTCTGCCCAAGATATATAAAGCTGTCCACAATCTCCAAATTCCTTCCTAAAACTGAAATTCTTCTGTCCTGAGCGAAGTTATTGAACATAACCTGACTCTTTTTCAGGTTTATTTTCAAGCCAAATGGTTCGCCAGCCCTTTGCAGTTCCTGTATGCGTCTTTGCAGCTCCTCTGGGTCTTGTGAAATGAGAATAATATCATCTGGAAATCTAAGATGGCTTAAGTTTGCACCATTGATCTTTACACCATCCTGTTCCCAATCCAGTTTACGGAATACTTCCTCAAGGCCAGCCGAGAAAAGAATAGGCGATATTGCGTCACCCTGCCGTACACCTCGTTCTATATTAATTCCCACTACAAGATCATCAAGGTGAATTGTGGCTGTAGCTCCATCATATATCGATTCTACTAGATTTACATAGGCTCTCTACACCTTGGCTAAGCAGTGCATCCATTATCGCATGCTTTGAGATGGAATCAAATGCTTTTTCGTAGTCGATAAAAGCCAAGCACAGTGGCATGGTGTATTCGTTGTGTCTTTCTATGACCTGTTGTACAACCTGGATGTGATCCATTGTACTGAATCCACTTCTGAATCCTGCTTGTTCTCTTGGTTGTGCGTCATTCAGTTTTTTTAATATTCTTTTAGAAATTATCTTAGTGAAAACTTTGTACATCACTGATAGGAGGCTTATTGGACGGTAGTTCTTTAAATCTTCCTGTGCTCCTTTTTTATGTAAAAGGATCACTGCATTTTTCCATAAGCCAGGTACTTTTTGTTCTTTGAGGCATTTTGAGTATAATTTTGCCAGTGTTTTATATAACGTCCGACCACCAGCTTTTAGCATTTCGACAGTTACACTATCCTTTCCTGGAGCCTTCACCCATCAGGATTATGTACCTACATTTCTCCTTGTATAAAAGCTGGGCCACATCATCATAAAATTCCTCAATTTCCTCATCTTTATGGATTATAGTTGGTGCATAAGCTTGGACGATTTGAAGCCTAAACTTTTTATTCAGCTGAATGATGCATTGGGCTAATCGGTCGGATATACTTTCAAATTTTACCACACTGTCTTTCAGCTTTCGATTGATGAGGAATCCAATTCCGCCACATCGGCCATTTTCCGTACCTCGAGTGTAGAGTACGTGTCCAGTTGGTTTCAGTTTGATTAACTCTTCACCCTTTCTTCGTGTTTCACAGAGCTCAATAATATCCCAATGTATGTTGTCAAGTTCGATTAACAGTTCTTGCAATCGGGCCTCTGTTTTCATAGTCCGTATATTTAACGTTGCAATGTCAAAAGTCCAATGGCAGCCTGATCTAACCCGGTGATTCTTAGCACCCTCTGCCTTGGGGCAGGTCTTCCCGCTGCCGTAGGTAGTTGCCTCTTGGCCTCCGGGGAATGAGGACCGTGTTTGAGGTTGTACTGTCATATTTCAACATATTGAAATACCATGTTGAAGGTATGGACCGTAATCTGCCACGCTGGTCCAATGCGGGTTGGCAGATTTTGGATCATGTTAGTCTGAGGCTTCCGCCTTGACCTGTCCGCCAGGGGTGACCCTCCCAGGAGCATAGACTCCAGACGGCATAGCTCAAAGTTTCATTGCCCTACTCAAACCCCTTTACCACGTCAAGGTCTGATCCACAAAGGGGCAAAAATTCACGACATAGTATATCATAAATATAATCAGAATTATTATATGAAATGCTTTCAAGAAATTCCATGTTGAAACATATAAAACAATCTTGAATTATTATCGTCTTATTTTTTTTATCAATCAAGTACAATATAACTCAAATAAAGTTAAACACATGTTACTCCATATGTTAGCTACATCAAGGCGATAATCTTCAGTTAAACCGATTTTCCTCACATTCAAGAGATAAATAAATATTGAAAAATCAATTAAGGTTTTGACATCGCAGGGGGCAGAAAGAGAGCAAATCAAACTAGAAATAATTCAGTATATAAACAGAACCCCACCCCATACAAAGACCAGTAAATTTTTACGTCTCTTTCCTTGACAAAATCAACTACTATTTATAAGGTTGACAGCTACTACTTTGCCCGACAAATGTTTACAGTATCTATTTTGTTATTTCAAAAGCTTCAGGATTTTTCCTTTTAGCTCAAGGTGTATTTGTAGAAACTTTTACTTTAAATGTATTTTCGTTCTGAATGTTCAATCAAAAACAATATTTGTTTTCGAGATTTTAATACTAATTTTAAAACAAATATTATTACATTTTTAAAGTGTAAAAATTAAAAATTTTAAAACTATATTTTGCGTAACTACAACAAACTTATATACAATGAGAAAATAATGCAGTGTTTTTAATAATGCACTACTATAAAACTAGTTTTAAAGTAGTGTTTGAGAATGTAAAGTCGTTTTACGAAACTATAGTCACACAAATTTTGTTTACACATAAAAGTGATAGATAACAAAGTAAAAAATTGTTTTATTCCTTTTTTAAAAAATGAACTATCACAAAGTAACGGACAAATCAATCAATAAAATATTGCATGTGCGACTGTTCTGTAAGATTCTCATTAGGCTTCCTTGGGACATAATTATCGGTTATCGGTTGTTTTTCGGTAAGATATAGTAAAAATTAGTTTTTATTGCTAAAATATTATTCGTAGATATTGACGTGGTGTCAACAACAAAATGGCGCAGTCTGACAATTTCGCGCTATACTCAACTAGGTATTTTACTTTTGTTTGTTTTCTTACTGCTGAGTGAATGTGCAACAAAAAGAAAAAAGGAAACTTGGGACCCACTTTAAATGAAGGCTGTTTTAGAAGCTGTACATGCTGGAAGAAAATGGCAAGATCGTTTGTGCTTCCAGATTCTTCTATAAAAGACAGAATAAAAAAACGAGAGTCCTATGATCCTCGACTGGGACGGAAGGCAAAGTTTTCAAAGGCTAGAAAAGCTAGAAAGGCTAGAAAAGTCTTCCAAAAAGAAGTCAATTAAGTCGTGAGCTCAACAGGGTTCCCTCTTTGCACTGGGCTGGTTTAACATAGAGTAGAGTTGGATAATTGCGCGCCCCACATAACTATAAATCTACCTACAATAAACCCTGTCTGTTTGCGCATCGATAAAATGTCTAATGTTACCGACAAACCGTCCCCGCGCGGCAGTAGCCTATGAACAGTGATTGAAGCGTCACTAACAACTTTCGCGCGCATTTCTTATAATTTTTTATTAACTAACGGATCCAGGTATGTTTCACTTTGTTTATGGTAATCTGTATTGTAGTAATGAGCTTTGAAGCATAAATTTGTGTTAGATATAGAAGAAATGAGTTTTTATGGCTAAAATCTTATTCGTAGATATTGACGTGGTGTCAAAATAAAATGGCGTAGTCTGACAATTACACGTTATTGTAAGTTATATATTTAATTGTTCGTTTTTTTATAGATGACTGAATGTGCAACAAAAAGAAAAAAGAGGACTGGGGATTCACTTCCAATGCTTTAGAAGCTGTACATGCTGGAAGAAAAACAAAAGGAGTGGCAAGATCGTTTGTGCTTCCAGAATCTTGTATAAGAGGCAGATTAAAAAAAGAAGAGTACTACTACTACGACTACTAAAGGAGTTTACACAACAACAGCTACGTAAACTAGATAATGAATTTACTGTTGCAAAGAACATTAAAAAACATTTTTTCAGCAGAAAAAGGCATGGCAGGTATATGCTGAGTGTATGGGCTCTTAAAAAGAAATCCTGGAATCTCTTTGCGAACTCCGATGCCAACGAGTATGACCAGAGTGTTTTTTTCGTAATTTAGAGAAAATGATGGAGAAGAATGCGTATCCAGCCAAAAGAATATTAAATATTGATGAAATAGCTTCAACTGTAAAAGGCCTGGAAAAATGTATGCGTCTAAAGAGTTTAAATACGTTAAGAAAGAAAGAAACTCAAACAAGAAAGCTTATCTATATTGTCGCTAAATGGGATCCACATGACGTCACTTTTTATGGTCCACTGAAAGCAGCTTATCACATACTGTGATTTATATATGAAAAACCATCCATATGTAAAATCACTCAGGATGTTTTGCTTCAATTTTCAATAAAGCATATTTCAGAGTAGCTTTGATGGAAAGAGCAGTAAAAGGATTTCGAATTAACTGGCATTTATCCCATAAATCCCAACGTATTCGGTGACGATTACTTCAACGGATAAAGTCAACAATAAAAAAGAAAAAGCCTTAGCAAATAGAAAAACAATCAAGAGAAGAAAAGAAAAACTATCACGACAACGATAACGATGACATGGACACAGACAAAGAAAATGATAATGCTGATGCTGTTAATGACATTTGCACTATATGTGGAGAATTCGGCCGGGACAAGTATGGTTTCGTTGTTGCAGTTGGTCCAGCTGGATCCATAAAGAACGCAGTGGTAAAAAGACACTACTGAAAATTTATGACTTCTGTTCTGTTAAAATTATTATTAATATTAATAATAAATTGCTATATATAATTGCTATAGTAGGACAACGTGCAGTACTCTTGCAGATATGCCAAATTGTTCGTAAAATCTTATGCTAAGTGAGAGGAGCTGAACTGCTTTCTCATTTTGGTATTGTAATAATGACCAGCTTAGGCTGAGATGCTGAATTCAGAGTGAATATATAATAATAATAATAATAATAACAATAATAATAAGCATAATATTTTTATTCAGAGATAAATGTTGATAAATGTTGATTTTTATTCAGAGATAAATGCGTAGATATAGTGAGAATAAAAAAAGGAAGGAGCAAAACGCACATTTTTATAAAAATCAGAAATAGTTTTTTCGAGATCTTGAAACGAATGAACCTAGTAAATCTAATACCCAAAACGTCGATCCAACAATATGTTACGAATTTTGGAAAACAACTTGGAAATATCGGAGGGGTACAACACATCAGCAGCCTGAATCTCAGATATCGAAAGCCTGCAAGAAGGTTTACGGGAAATGAATGTGGCTGAACTTACAACAGAAGAGGTCCGTAACGCCATAAGAAAAACCCAAAACTGGCAAGCACCAGGGCCAGATAGAATCCGGAATTTCTGGATCAAATATTTAGATGCCATACATGACAATTTATCACGTTGCTTCAGTAAAGCACTAACTAACCCCGAATCTATTCCGCAATTTTTATCTGAGGGTAATACATATTTACTATATAAGAAAAATTACAAGATGCAGCCAAATAACTATCGACCAATAACTTGTCTTTCAGCACTTTATAAGTTACTTACATCATTAGTAAACGAAAAAATATATCATCACTGTTTAGATAATAATATCCTAGAAGAACAAAAAGGATGTGTAAGACAATCTGCGAGATGTAAACACCAACTTACTATAGATGCAATTGCCCTGAAGTACGTCCAGAGAAAAAACGTAACCTTAACTTATGTTACATTGACTACAGTAAGGCCTTCGACTCTGTCCCTCATGATTGGCTAGTAAAAGTTTTGGAAATGTACAAAACTGCCCTAAAATCAGAGCAATGCTTACTCACTTAATGAAGTCTTGGAAGACAAATATATGGATATCGGGAGTAAATGCCGGAAGAGCCAACGTTGAGAAGGAAATTTTCCAGGGAGACTCTTTGTCGCCAATGTGGTTTTGTCTGGCCCTAAATCCTATGTCCACGATTCTCAATCAGTCTGCAAGCGGGTTTAGGTTCCAGTTAACAAACAGCAGAAGATTATCACATCTGTTATATATGGATGACCTAAAACTGTACGCAGAGTCTCAGAGCAAACTCCAATCTCTTCTTAAAACCGTAAAAATATTCAGCGATGATATCAAGATGTCCTTTTTTCTCGATAAATGTTCTATCGTTAATATACAGAAAGGACAAGTTAAACAAAATCAAGAATCATTCTGTCAGATTCACTCATTGAAACCGGATGATACCTATCGGTATCTGGGAATAACACAAAATCAAATGCTAAATCATACGACACTCAAACATGAGTTCCAAGATAAATATAAGAAAAGAATAACGAAGCTTGTTAATACAAAACTCTCAAGGGGAAATATACGTAAGGCAATCAACACATGGGCAGTACTGGTGTTAACATATTCATTTGGAGTGGTCAAGTGGTCAAACACAGAACTGGAAGAGCTAGACCGCATGACTAGACGACTTTTAACAAAATTCCGTTGTTTGCATACCAATTCTTCTGTGTTGAGATTATATATTCCTCGAAAATATGGAGGTAGAGGCCTTATTAATATCAAAGAATTATGTGTTAGTCAGGAAAAGAAGCTTCGCCAACATTTTCTAAGTTCGAAAGATCAACTTATAAGACTCGCAACTCAGTTTGATCACAATTATACATCACTAAAACTGAGCCATGCAAACTACACTATCGAAACAGGGACAATACAAAACAATATAAATCTCTGGGAACATAAATCAATCCATGGTAGATATGTAGAATTATTAAATGACAATACTATTGATAAGAAAGCTTCTCTGCTCTAGTTAGACGAGAATCAACTATATCCGGAAACTGAGGGTTTTTGTTATTGCCATCCAGGATAAAGTCATCAAAACTAATAATTACAAGAAATATATCCTTAAAGAAAACACTGAAGATGTATGTCAAAAATGTGGTAAAATAGAGGAGACTGTTGAGCACGTTATTGGTGGATCTCCTACTTTAGCAGAAAACGCATATTTAGGAAGGCATAATCAGCTTGCTAAAATAATCCACGAAAAACTGGCACTTAATTATGGTCTTTAACCAACATCTACTCCGCCGTATTATAAATACAGTCCTCAAGCTGTTCTGGAGTCTGACGATGTGCTGCTCTACTGGGATAGACTGATAATAACTGACAGGGCTGTCGACTACAATAGACCAGATATAGTCTTAATAAATAAAAAAGAAAAGTGGGGAACAATTATTGATATTGCCGTACCACTATCTCATAATTTACATAAAACGGAGGTGGAAAAGGTCTCTAAGTATGAGAATCTTTCTTATGAATTAAAGAATATCTGGCAACTTGAAAAAGTGAACATCGAACCTTTTGTAATTTCCGCATTGGTGAGCCACAGGTTCTCCAAAAGTTTAACAAATTGCGGACTAAATAGAAATATCATAAAAGTGGGACAACGGGCTATATTGTTGCAAACCTGCCACATAGTTCGAAAATTGTTGTCTTAATGCCAACGGAATACTGGGTTATAATGAAATTTATCCCCAGGTTCCGAGCCAAACTCCAACATCGCGAAGGAGGAATCGGCTTATGGTTTCCAGCTTTTTGAGCTGAGAGAGTGATACCAAGTCGATGAGAATAATAATAATAATAAGCATAATATTTTTATTCAGAGATAAATGTTGATTGACTCATATATCGCCTATTATTTATAACGCACGGTATTATCAAACCAAGGCACGCTATTCTCTCACAAGATTGATAATGCCGCACTCTCCAAGATTTTTTTACTTCCTAAAAGATTGCATTAGAAGTTGCTTGGCAGGTAAACTGTCTTATTAATAATCAAGTTTGAGTCGCTCGGTTTCATGCCAGTAGAATATTATGGATATAATCCCTTAATGGCACGGTATTATACAACCCTCCTCTACACGTAGCTGATACCTCGAGGTTGTGTGACATCAAATTCCATATTTTTTCGCGGATAATATTATACAATCCGAAACAAATTGCAGTGACAACTTAACGCTAAAACCAAATAGCTGAAATTGGGGTACTTGTAGCTCAACCTTACGATAATCAGATGATGTTTTCTTCAAGAAAGCTCTATAAGCGAAACTCGACTGCTAGGATATATTCATTGGGTAACTAATCTAGAACACTAGCAAAACAACTAATCTAGATTAGTCCATATCGCCGAATATGCTGGAGAAATAAATACTCTTCCAAAATCAAAATTCCGGTCCTAAGTTTGGCCTTTCTTTCCAACTCACCTTCTCGAAAGCTGCAGCAAGCCGTAATATAGTATTGATTTGTACAGTTTACCAAGTTGTACTTGGTTAACTACCGTTCAGGATTTTTACGCTTCATTAGGTACCGTTGTTATATAAATAGATCATAGTTTTAGAATTAAATCGAAACACCTGATAGTTAACGAAATGCGCGTCGAGTATTTAAAAGAAGTGATTTGGTGTTTAGTGGTAGGGGAAGTCCGGGCAAAGCGAATACCCCGGGCAAAGTAAATACTCCCTACCACTCTCAAATTATTTGTTTACCGGTCGCCACGTTACTATAGCAACGTTCCTCCATCGTCGCCCAGTGCGCGGCAAATACTTTGGTGAGTGGTCGTGTCACTCCCCGTCCAGAAGGCGACGATTTATGTTTTTGCTTGAAAAATATTGATTTATCAAGGCTAATAACAAAAAAGTTATTTATTTATCGTCCTTTGTTATTGGATTGTTATAATGTATGTTTATGTAGCTTTTTACACTGTGTATAAAATGGGTCACTTTGCCCGGTAATCGTAAAGAATTTCATTATATATAATAATCTGCATATCTCGTTTCAGATGGTAAATGAATACAAAAAAAAACGACGCAAGGTTTTTGGAGTGAAGACGTCATGCAAATAGCAATAAATGTATGTAAAGTCGGAGAATCTATCAAGGGAACACCTAACACGTACGGGTTAGCATATACTCCCTTATACAGGCATGTCAAAAGTGGAACTGGTTCTATACGGCTTGGTCGATTCCGTCCTGTTTTCAGTAAGGATCACAAAATAGAGTTACTGACTTACCTTAAACACATGGATGTGGTGTTCTTTGGACTTACTCGCGATGAATTTAAGAATTTATCGTTCGTATATGCAAAAAGTACGAAGTTGAAATACCCAGAAAGTTGGGATAAATAGGAAAGAGCCGGAAATGATTGGCTACAAGGCTATCTGTGACTTAACCCTGAAAACACCCAGAAGCAACATCCGTTGCGAGGGCAGATGAGAAAAATAATATTAAAGCCTCCAGATTGTACAACATGAAAGATGGCGGAATATCAACGACCCCAAAGTCCCTAAGTCCCCAAGATCCCAAAAGTCCTCTCAGTAAAAGAAAAGAAAAAACTGGTTTGGTTCGCATGATTGCAAGCGCAAGGCGCGGCCAATTCACAGCGGTCATCGGCTGTATCTTTTCTTCCACCATTTCTGATTTTTGCAACAAAGAAGATGCAGCCAAGACTTCTTGATGGAGCTCGCCCAGTGACTCAAGGCACTTGTATTCCAAATGGTTAGACACTAGGCAATTTTTTTTTAGTTTGATGCATTTCTTTGTAGAACAAGTCCGTCCAACAACAGCTAAAAAGATCATACTATTGTTGGACAATCACGAAGGCCGCAAATATTACCCTGCCTTTGAGTATGCAAGTAGGAACCATGTGATAATAGTATCTTTGGCACCGCATATTACTCACAAGATGCAACTAATGGATATCGCGACGTATGATCTACTGAAAACGCACTTTGAAAGAGAGGTCAAGATTTTCCAAAAAGCTCATCTCGGACCACTTATTAATCAGTGCGATCTGGCCAGACTGCTAGCACCTTAAAACTGCTGTAGCCATAAATGCAGTTTATGAATGTGAACGATCTGGGATTTGGTCAGTAAACAAACACGCTTTCGGTGATGAACCTTTTGAACCAGCTGATGTAATTGCAGACAGATTCAATTTAAATTTTCGAGCTAGAGCTTTCTCGGAAATCCATAGGTTTCCCAGAAATCTCGTGGTGATTTCCCATAACCTGGTTGTTTAAAAGGATGTAGTGATCAACCAGTTAGATTGACTATGGATTCGACATTCTGAAGTAAACATTCTTCGAATCCTGCTGAAATAATGACTACACTAAAAGGGATTGATGAACCTGAGCCAAGTATAGTCTTAGCCGCCAACTAATGTTCTGGCCAATCAGATGCAGCTGTCTCTAGTCCTTCTCGGCCACAAACTTCTCCTGTTCTTGAAATATATGAAGCCCATAAAGGCCCTCTCACCACAAAACGATCAGTCTCCAAAGAAATCCATAGCACTGATTGCCACACCGATTCACTTAAACCTGAATGTTCCTTACAGTTGTTCGGCAACAATTGCACGTAAACGAAAACTACACAAAAGTCTTAAATACTAACTAGTACACCTATAAAGAAAGAACAGAAGTAAAAATTTGAAAAAGCGAAAGTTAAGAATGGAGAAACTAAATAACGATTTAACTAAGGTTCTTAAGAAGACTGCTAAACAAAATAAGAATGAAATTTTATTTCATCTATATATGATTTACAGCAACTAACTATACTAGAACTAAGGAATATTGTTAACGCGTTTCGAAAGTTGATTAAATAAAGACTTATCTCAAATAATTGTTTTAATTTTCTCTATTATACATTACCGGCAATAATCAGGAAAAGCTTAAGGTGTTCAGTTTGCCCGGACCTCCTAAACCCCTTCGAGTTTAGTATCTAATAAAAATAAAAGCATCAAAAACATGGCAGCCGAAAAAAATTTTGGTTTTAATTGAAATACGAAATATATTTCAAATTCTATATTTCCATAGCCATCATCTTTACTATTACTTGTATTACTCACTTGTGTTAATTGAACTGGAAAAGCCTATACTGTTTGGGAACGTAATTAAACGTATTCATAAATCCCAAAAGGGTGAGAAAATATTTAGATTTGAAACGGAGTAACAATAATGTACAGCAGAACTATATCTGTACTATTATTATAAGGCAATGCCGTGAGAAAGCGTAAGACTGATTTAATTACAAAAACTGTGCAATGATTACGTTCTTTGTCAGGAAAGTGAAATTTAGCCATATTTATGTCCTACTGCGGTTTGTGGTAAACTGAAAGCTTTTTAGACCTTTCCCAAAGAGACCAGACAGAAACATGACAGTTCTTTCGTAATTTCGACTCTAATTAAAACGTAGTTAATTTAGATTTTCGTGAAGATATTTACAGCGAATCTTTGCGTAAGGGCTTCAATCTAATTATCCACCGAGAAGAAAAATTTTGCTTACTGATATAATTAACTTTGCCCGCATTGCCGATGTAACCAGATTTAAAAAAAATACTAGGGGAAGATTTTTTTTTCGTAAAGCCCTTGAATATTAAAAGTATAAAAGCAGAACAAACAGAGAATATATAAACACGATGTGATCGATATTCGATTCCCTACACATTTTTACAGAGAAAATATATTTAGAGAAATCACAATGTAAAAGAAACGTGAAATGAAATACGTCATTTATAGTTCAATATATATAAAGAGATAGGCTGAAGGGACTTCAATTTACTGTAAATGACAAATATGAGGGTTGATTGATAAGTGAGGGTCGGAGAAATCTTTCAATTTGGTTTGGTTGCTTGATGTTGTGAAATGAAATATTTTATTACCACAAGCTTTTCTATTATAAAATAAATACCAATAATAATAATAATTTAATTATTTACAATCTATTTTATTAATGAATGCTTAATAACCTAATGAAATATAAATTAATGATTGACGAATTGCTAAGGAAGTTTCTAAAGAAAAACTGCAACGATATGAGAAGCATTTAAGGACCAATTAGAAGGCTGTTTTTTGAACCTTGAGTGAGGAACGCTTCTGTTTTGACGAAGTTAAGTGAACCTTATAAGTAAATATGAAATAACAATAATAGCAAATAATAATAACACTTTTCCTGTGTTATACAGGGCCCAGCAGGGAGGTGTGGTGTTTTTCAAACGACAGTTACGCGCGGCAGTAAATCGAGCGAATGTTTTCAGAGTGGTTGATATCTACTTGTTCCAGGATGCCATTTCAGTAGTCATGGAGTCGTGGTCTGTGGCACATCGCGTGTTTATTTACACCACTTTTATTGAAACTGGTCGTTCTGTTGTGCTCATACAGCGACGATTTCGAAATCATTTTAACGTTGGTTGGCATGGGCGTGTTCCAAAATGCAATACCATTATGAAGTGGGTGAACAAATTTTAAACAACAGGATCGTTGAGACCTGGGGCTGTACGGGGAGGAGATCGAACAGTACGAACCTCGGAAAACATTGAAAGGGTGCGACAAGCGCTGGAAACCAGCCCTCGACGTTCAGCGGTACATCACGCTCGCGTTCTTGGAATATCACAGGTCAGTTCGCACAATCTTACACTTGAACCTTAATTTCCATTCGTTTAAAATTATGGTTGTCCAAAAATTGCAACAAAATGACTTTGTGAGACGGCGTAGGTTCGTAGAACGTGAACAAACAGTGTCTGTTAACACAGATCTCGCCATGTTGCGTGATTATGTTCTGCCAGAATTAAGAAGACGACACATTAACCTCAATACACTTTGGTTCCAACAAGATGGAGCGACTTGCCATACGTCAAGAGCAACAATGGCCTTTTTATGTGTACATTTCCCTGGGTGCCTATTTCGTTGCGTGGAAATGTGGAATGGCCACCTCGGTCAACAGACTTTTCAATTGCTTGTGACTACTTTTTATGGGGCAACTTAAAATCCATAGCTTACATAGACAAACCGCGAACTTTTGAAGTTCTTTCCGAAACCATAATGGGCACTAACTGATGTGATTTTTCGCACCTAACTGTGTTATGTATACTTTAATGGCAATATACCAAAATTGTATAATGGCAATAAATTTTGATATTCGTTTAAAAATAAGAGTGTCTCAATTTTTCAACAACCTCCCTGCCGGACCTTGTATTACATCACAGTACAAGCTGACTGACATACCTAATATAATAATTTACATTAAAGACAAAAATGAAGTGTCCTTAATTGTTATAACTGTTCTGTTAAACCATAATACGACGGTAATCTAAAAAGTTTCTAGCCTAACACAGAAACAAGAATGTTTTTGTCAATTTCTCTTTTATTTCTCAACATAGTCTCCTTGTAATTCTATACACTTTTCCAAGCGATACTCCCATCTCTTTAATCCGTCAAAAGGGTTGTTGATATCTTAGTAATGTCTGAATGATTGTGGCGTGTTCATATATTTTTTTCTTTTATTTGGGTTCTACTATCTAAAACTTAAAAAATATCAAAAATACCTGTTAATATGTAAAGAAAGAATCCCTGGGTAAAAACAAAAAACCAAACGGAGGCAAATTTCTCAGTGATTCTTTTTTATAATAAATTTGCCTAACGAACAAAATTTAAAAGACATATAAATGTTATAAAAAATGTTTTACAAAATTTTAACGTTAACGTTTCGGAAGGTCCTCTGCCCCCGTTTTCAAAACTAAACAAAAAAAAAATTATATTCATTTGTAATATATAATGTAACGAGTGAAAATAAATATATTTTTTTGTGTATGTCAACGATACTTACATTGACAACAATATATTTTCATGACAGTGACATACTACCAAAAAATATATATAAGTAATGTTTACTGTGTGATTGTGTATTCAAATATTTAAATGTGTTTAATTGTCCTTTGTTCTTTAGAATCGGAAACCATATTGAATTTAAATCTACCGAAGGCATAGCAATACAGTTATTTTTATTTAAATTAATTATAGCGGTTTCTTTTAATCTTCTGTATTTTGTTACCGATTCTTTTAATACCGTTTTGGAATTATTCCAATTGATTTTATGATCCGATTCCCATGCGTGTTGACAAATTCTAGATTTATTAAAATCGCCCTTTCTAAGAATGTTTTTATGCTCTTTTATTCTAACATCTAACGGTCTAAATGTCTCACCTATATAGAATTTGCCACATTCGCAGGGAATTTTATAAACCACATTTTTGGTATTTTGTTGTATACTGTTTGGTTTAGTCTTTGTTAATAGAGATCTAAGAGTATTTTTTGTTTTAAATGTTGTTCTTATGTTGTATTTATTTCCTACTCTTTTAATTGTGTCAGAAATACCGCGGATATAAGGAATTGTGAGGTTAATTGTTTAAGAGTTATTATTACTGTTATTAATAACTTGTCTGTTTTGTCTAGTATCAAAATTTTTAAACGATTTATCTATAAAAATTTTTGGGTAATTGTTTTTTATTAAAATGTCTTTTATGTGATTTGTTTCTTTTTGTAGTGTATCACTGTCGGTACAAACAAGTTTTGCTCTGTCATATAAACTTTTAATTACTCTTATTTTGACCAATTTTGAGTGATTTGAAAAGAAATCGAGATACCTATCTGTGTTTGTCGGTTTTCTGTAAACTGTAGTTTTTAATGTGTTGTTTTGTTTTAATATTAAAGTGTCGAGGAATAGTAATTTATTCTCCCTCCCCATCTCTAAAGTAAACTTAATTGTAGGCTCTCGAGAATTTTTATCTTGTAAAAAATATGTAGATCGTCAATGCTATGTTGCCATATAGAAAAAATATCATCAACATATCTAAGCCATATTAATGGCTTCTTAAGAGATTTATTTAATATGTCATTCTCGAGTTCCTCCATAAAGATATTACTCATCAAAGGAGAAAGAGAAGAACCCATTGCCATTCCGAAATTTTGTTGAAATTCGATGAAAATCTCTATCTTCCGAGCGTAACTTTGAGCCTACGAAAGAGAAAAAAGTTGCTGGGGTCAGATCTCGTGAATACGGTGGGTGATCAATCAATTCGAATCCCAATTAGTGAATTTTTGCCACGGCGACCACTGAAGTGTGAGACGGTGTGTTGTCTTGGTGCCACATTGGTGCATTTCTGCCTTGCTTGTCAAGTAATGATGCGTAGCATGCCCCTGTTATTGTTTTCCTTTTTTAAGACAGTCGTTTAACACAACTCCATGACTATCCCAAAAAAGCAGTCACCATCACTTTCCCGGCTGATGGAACAGTTTTCGCCTTTTTCGGAGTTATTAGTCGCCGCCAGAACTTCGACTTATATCGCTTAAACTGCTTCAACAAGGCTTCGGAAATGTTTGTTCGAACGCGCTTTTGGTCCAGAGTGACCAATCGCAGCACCCAACGCGCGGTTAGTTTTTTCATGTCCAAATCTTCAGTAACTATATGAGAAACGCGATCTTTGGAGATGCCCATAGCCTCTGCTATCTCTTTAGTCTTAATTCGACGGTCATCTAGCACTATTTGGTGAACTTTCCCAATGTTATCGGTAGTGGTTGCAGTTTTTGCCCATACCGAACGTTCATCGTCAACCAAGCTGGTACTACCGCATTTAAATTCAGCTGGGCAAAATTTCACGGTGGCAAATGATGGTGCAAAGTCCGCGTAAACAGCACCCAACTCGGCTTTAATTTATGTAGGCGTATTGCCATTCAAATGCAAGAATTTAATGACAGCTCTATATTCGATTTTGTCCATCTTTACATAAACTCTAACATCGAATGCCAGAAATGACTGTTAAACAACAAGTGAGCATCTAATATGACTGAAATTGACAAAGTTATCTTCCAACGTATGCACTATGTAAACAGTTATGACTAAACAATAAGAGGACTTTTTAAATTTAAAAAATAATTTAAAACTATATATATATATATATATATATATATATATATATATATATATATATATATATATATATATATATATATTCATTCATCCACGTTTATTTTGTCTTGTTCAAAGTTATCTCCTCTCACTGCAATATACTCATTCCAACGTTTTTTTCCAGTCTTTGAAACGGTTTTTATACTAGACTGCAGGTAGCTTCTTCAAAGCGGCCGGCGAACTCTCTTGAATGGCTTCAATAGACTCAAAACGGTATCTATATAGTGTTTTTTTCAAATGACAGAACAGAACAAGTCACACGGTACCATATCTGGTGAATATGGTGCTTGCGGAATGGTGTTTGTTTGATTTTTAGCGAAAATTGATGAATCATTTTGCGATGTTTGATGGTGCGTTATCATGATACACAATGCGGTATTTTGCCATAATAAAATCTACAGTATCTCTAAGACTTAATTGGTAATTGCTTAGTACAAGATTCTTAATTTAGATTTTGGTTGGATGACGTGGAAGGTATTCCTGAATGAAGTTCATCTTGAACTTCTTCTCTACTATCACTTTTACCACTTGTAAATATTTGACATAGGTTCATTACCGTGGCACTTTCTAAAAATTCTTTCTAATATATTACCATTAGAAATTTCGTTCTTTAGACAATATTTATTATATATATATATATATATATATATATATATATATATATATATATATATATATATATATATATATATATATATATATATATATATACCTTGTGGGTATTATTAGCACTAATAATTAATATTACAAGAAAATCGAAACAAATATAAATATAATAGTATAAGTCACAGGCACAGTTGTATAGCCACTCCAGTGCTTCATAGATGAGGTCATGGAGGCCTCTGAAGCATACGTTGGAGCATTCCAAGGCAAAGTGGACAATACTTACTACACTTATCGCACCTCGGGCTCTCCACGGCCCCATTGGGCCAGGCTTTGGTTGCAGCTTCCGTGACATGTTCGGATCGTGTTTAAGTTGCACCACAGTCTTCTAGGGAGTATGAGGCCTGGTGGTTTGATTGTTGGGTCCTGCACCAGATGAGAGTTTGTGCTGTTTCGTTCTCTCCATTGTGATACCCATTGTGATCTCCATTGATGAAGGGGGGTGGGTCGTATAGTTCTCGATATAGTTCGCATGGCCTGGTTTAGCTGCGTGTCACTGAGTCTCGTGTGGCAGCTATTAACCCAGATAGGTGCACAGTATTCTGCTGTGGAGTGTACTAGAGCCAATATGCTAGTTCTAAGGGTCTCAGCATTAGCTCTCCATGATGGGTTAGCAAGCTTTTGAACTAGGTTAATTCTAGTTTTAACCTTCGCAGATAGAATCTCCAGGTGTTTCTTAAATGTAAGTGTCCGATCCAGGATGACACCCAGATACTTGGGTTAGGGGTTGTGGTTCAACATGATTCCTTCTCACATCATCACGAGACGTTAAGGGCATTACAATTATGGTGAAATGCTGCGATTTCAGTTATATTCAGGTTCGATTGGAGAGTCCACTTTTTAAAGTAAGCGTTAATTGTTTAGATATCTTTGTCAGCGTGCTCTCAGTTTGGACTAGGTTCAGGCATTGCGTACATGAATTTTTCAGCTGCAGTTTTACAACATTTAATGCAAATACATTCTTTGCTCGATAAATGTACCCATTTTAAAAAATGGGTACATTTATCAACAATTTTTTAGCAATTTTTTTGAAGTGAAAATTTGTTTAGCCGCGTTGAGCGATTTTCGGTAGTACCAAAACTTATGGGTTCGCGTCGCCGACATGCTAGTGATGTGTTGCGCCAGACTGGCGACGCCAATTGTGTTTAAAGCATTTATTCCAATATTTTCAATATTGGTATCAATATTTGCGTCGAAAAATTTGATATTTATTTTTCTAACATTTAATATCTGCAATATATCGTGCAATGAATATAACATAGTGACTTAGGAGTTATCTTACTGGCGTGGTAAAACAGATTTCTAGTTATTCGATAGTATTTTTGTCGCGAATTTTAAAATAAAAAATTCTATAAAATTTTATAAGAAATGTAATTTCTCAAAACTATTGTTTATTGGGTTAAGAAATAAAATCAGGTTTATCAGAAATAAAATACGTGTTTTGTTATTTTTTGCAAAATGATTATTTATAAACTTATTCCACACCATTCATTCACCATTAGAACTTTACAAAAAAGTATTGTAATATAATTAGTTTTTATAAATGTCCATTTTCTATATTTGTTTAGATCCTCGATCCTACGTGAAAAAAAATTACATTTTTCAATTATACATTTAAAGAATATTTAATTTAAAAATTAAAAAAAAACACAGTTATTCCAAAGTTTCAAGTTTTCACTTCTGTCGGCAGTCCCCATGATTGCCTACATTTTTTTTATTAGAAAAGATGTTATGATTGTTAACTTAACCTGCGAACTGATATAAAATTTCAGATTCGATGTCAAACACAGTCATACGAACTTAAAAAACAAATAGCAATATTGATACGTAAAGCGCGTGAATGTTTGAAACAAAAGCCACCTTACTTTTTGATCATAGTAGTATGTTACAAAAGTTAACCTCCTCAAGCCCAGGCAATTTTTTTTTTGATTCGTCAACTTTTTCTGTCCCACTGCATCATAAGAAAGCCCCAAAAAATTGTCAAAAAATCCCCCACCACAAGACTTTGAGGGGGGGCATGTCCCCTACAGGGGACATTGGGCTAGAACATACCCAAAATTTACCAACTCCCAGGTATTTTTGTGGGTAAAAAAGTATCATTTTCATTACTGCTAAAATTGTATTTTAAAAAAATAATAACATACATACATATTTATAATTTATGATACAATTCGAAACAATTTCTTTCGGGTAGAGACATAAATAAATGTTGCACGAGCTGCATCTAATACGCGCTTTGTTAGATGAACACCCAGGAAGCCTGCATCTGTTTTTTTGTTACATGATGCGGGAATTCAAGGAGATGGAGGCTTTTCTGCATTCTTTGGGCATTAGGTGGGTGTGGTCTAGGAGTTCTTGGTTTTTTTGCTGGCTCCACCAGCTCCGCCTCTTCCAGAACATAATCAGAATCCTCTTCAGATTCTGAGTAACGTTGCACGGGTCCATGCCTCAGGTAGTGCTCGTATTGAATAATAAAATCGAGGTTATTAAAAATATCGTTTTGGGAGTTCCCATGGCAAGCTGATCCGCGCGGTACTCAATCCAAGCTGCTGCTATTGCAAAATCAACAAGGTGCATTATGGTTCTCACTGTCCATTTACAAGTTCTTGCAGATATCCGGTATAAACTTATAACACGATCTAGAAAATCTACACCACCCATGTTGACATTGTAAGTTTTTAAAGCAAATGGGCGAGGAACCTGGATTCGCTGCCCTCCTTTTTGCTCCAACGAGAGCACTGGTTTACTGGTTCGTATTCGTACTGGTTTGAGATCAGTACGACAGGCTTATTGTCCATCCATTTTATGACGGCTTTCTGCCCGTCACCGCTGACTACCTGCTCAATTTGTCATCTTGCTTCCCTTTTCATTTGTTTATCATCCTTCAACAATGCATTAGCAGCTTTCGGCACGCGGCTACTTTGTATTGTGCCAGTCCCTTGACAGCTGTTCTCGGAAAACATGAGAACCAATAACAGTGGAGAAGTGAAATACCTATCCATAAAAACAGATGATCCTTCAGGAACTGTGTCTAGTAATCTCATTACCGCCTTGCCCCCATTATCTAATCTTTTAGTGTAGGTGCTGGTGGTGATGTGGTCACCCTTTCCCTGGTAAAAAAATAAATCTAATGGAATACCATTTGCTCCTGCATATACAAAAAGCTTTATTCCACAAGGATTTGGCTTGTTTCTGATTATCTGCCTTGCTGGCATTTTTCCCCAGAACGGGACCATCTGCTCATCGATACAGACTATTTGTGGACGTAAATTCAGTCTGCATCCTGTTCGAATCATTTGGAAGAAAGGCTCAAAAGAAAGCCTTTCCAAAATGTATTGGCATTTTTTTGTTCTTCGGTAATGTCACTGTCGTCCAGTAATTTTATATAGCTTCTAATTGCCTTGTACCTTTCTCGAGGCATTATCCCAGCTATGCCCTCTTGTTTTATCCTTCGGTCCCAATACATTCTCATTCTGGGGTATCCTAGGTACGATATCATGATTGTCATAGCAAAAAATGTTTTCATTTCATCAGGCGTTGTCTTGAGTAGCTTACCCTTTTCCAATAGATATTTTCTGTTTGTGTACTCACTTACAATATTGAAAAAATCGTCCGGAAAATATTTTCGGACATAATCATGAACAGGTAAATTTATTGCATAATTTGTCGGAGGTTCGTATTCAGGAGCTGGTGCTACAGGAAAAAAATCATTAGTTTTGGTCCAAGTTGTAGAAAAAAAATTGGGAGTCTGAAGGAGCACTAGCTGCCAGTAAGTCACTTTGCAAATCCAAGTCAACACCAATATCTTCCTCTCCGCCTTCGTCTTCCTCAAGGATGCCCTCATTGGCCTTAGGCAAGTAATCCGGATCGCCGTTGTCATCATCAGATAAATCCATATTACTCACGTTCCCATCCAAAATATCCTCCACAAACTGCTGAAATCTCTCTGAATCTGCAAAAAATATTTAGGTACGTCGAAAAAAAGAAAAATAACATATTTTGTGAAAATCAACAAAACTTTAATTCATTCTACAAGATAATGTTAATTTCAAATCAAAATATTAAATTACGATTCATTTTTGTTAGTAAAAAATAAAATACTTTGCGTAATTTAAAATGTAAACAGAATGTTCTAGAAAGAAACAACGTCTGCATGCCAGCCCAATGTCCCCCACAGGAGACGTACAGATTTGTTATTGTTTTGCCAAATTTTGATAACAGTTATCGCAAGAACAAAAATATTCCTTCATTCTTTGATATTTTAGGTAAATATTGCTTTCAAAAATAAAATAAAATATAAAGATTTGTCTAGGATTCCCCATTTTGAAATCAACACTAGAACTGATAACAACGAGGTGAGCCCACCATTCATTCAGGACAAGTAAAGACATCTGTTGAGAGCTTCCAGAACTAAAAACAGTGTTGCCAAGGTCTATAGGGAAGCAACTGTAGCCAAGGTTGCAGAAAAAGATTTGTGTCCCCTACAGGGGACAGCGGGCATGAGGAGGTTAAACACCCAGAATTAGTGGCTGAAATAACGCATCTGAGCATGCAAGAAAGATAACGTATCTGAGAAATAATTGTACTAAGAACACTTACCTAATACATATCCCCAATTAACAGAGCATACTAAATACATGTCACATTGTCAGAAGATCTCTATCACTCCAAGATATAACTAAATATATTTACTGAACAAAAGCATTCTTTTTTTATGGAAGCCCAGAGTTTGAAGCAACTCGATATGCATCTCATCACTTAATATCATTAGAATGAAAATCAAACTTCAGTTAGCAGCTTCAAACGTAAATATGTACCTGATATATCATCCGATATATCAGGTGATATTTACAATTCAAAATAAGGGAATATTCTATCACAAATAATTTTTTATTCATTATTGCCTAATTAGCATACAACAACATTTAGCATTCATACAAAACTAACCTGCCGCACTTAAGCTTCTTAATAGGAATAACGTTCAACATGCTGCTATTGCCTTTATAATAGAATGAGGAGAAATTCGTTTTCCACTGTCTAACGAGGCCAACTTCAACCCAGAACAATAGGATACAATTCCTCGATTTTCTCTAACTGAAACAGGCCTGTAATCAGACCTAATCTTATGCTCTTTTGCCATTTTCTAATGGCAAATAATTCATTTCGAATTCTCAACTCATATAAATATTGGGATAAAGTAATTTAGGCAATTTTATGAGTTAAATATTGTTCCGAATTGAATATTTTACAGTTTCCATTAAAAACTCTCATTCTGTATCAATATTATAGGTTGATTGAGTATACAAACGTTTTTGATTAATCCAATAAAAAGTAAAGTTAGCTTTGGGGAATTTTTTGTAATTTATTCTCTGGCAACAAAATCATTTATGTAACATTAAATTATTTTCTAGTTAAATCAAATGTACATCGGATATTCACGATGGAAGGGAAAGTACCTCGGGCATTTTAACCAACTATTCTTTACATAATTTTAAAGAAAAAAGTTCCTTATAACAATGGTCAAAAACTTAAGGGATTCTCCAATCGAAAAGCTATGATAACAATTAACATTTTAAGCAAACATGTGAAAAAGTACATTTGGCAAATTTGGTTGTTTATTATTTAACAAAAAAAAAAACTACAAATAATCTAATGAACATTGTTAAAACATCTCTGGAGGACGTGGTAACGTACCCATATCGCTACGACAAATACTACTATTTCAAAATTGCGATAAAAATTATTTCAGTGTTTCAGTACGTGCTTTTAACTTCGATTTATAACCAAAAATATATTTTATATGTGAATATCAGGATATGCTTCTTATTTACGGAGAATCTCTTCAAATTTTGAAGGAGCTATGCATATTTAGGGGTAACGATACCCGAACGGTCGCTTTCAGCTGGGCAAACATATATTCAAATTTCTCAAAGACTTTTGGATACGGGTAGTGTCATTCAAGTAATTCAAGTAATGGTAATTTCAAGAATGTGGACGGCAGCGATAAATTAGCCCTAAAGTGGAAGAACAACAAATTTAATATCTTGTTAAAGGGGATCTATCAGAAGTACTCGAAGTATTGCGCGACAAATTGGAGTTTCCCATTGGATTTTACATAGAATACTAAAAGAGCAATTACTCTACTTTCATCATGTATAAAGAGTATAAGCACTCTTACCCACTGAGTTTTTACACAGACAAAAATATTGTGAATGATTTATTGGCTAAAATCAAAGGAATCCAAATTTCTTGTTCAATATTTTATCAACCGATGTTCTTTCACGAGGAATGGGATAGTCGACATTTTGAACAGTTAACATAATAAAACAATTAATCATGTGTTTCCTAATGTGGCGTGAATCATTTAATAAGTGAAAAATTAGTGATAGCAATTTCAAGTTTGACATTAAATCACAATAATGTGTAAGTTTTCCATTTTGTGCAACAAAACAAACGAAATTTATGCGGAAACTTATGGAATAAATGACTATAAAAATACGAAGGTAAATCAAAGATAAACCGAAATTGTTTTATACATATTTATTATTTATAAAATAATACAAGAAAACTATCGATCATTTTTCGACATAGTCTCCTCCAAGCTTTCTCCATTTTTCCCAGCGGTTTGGAAGCTTGTGAATTCCTTGCTTGTAGAAAATTTGAGTTTAGGCCCAATCAAAAAATAATCACAGGATGACAAATCTGGGCTGTGGGGAGGGTTTCCTAATGCATATTCTCCAGGTTTTCCTTTGTCAAAACTGCTGTGTGTGACGTGGCGTTGTCATAGAGAAGAAGGACGTCTATGATGGGGATACCGTGTCTTTTGCTCCTGAAGGCAGATTTTGTTATCTCCAGCAACTGGCAGTAGTAAGCAGCATTAACCGTTCGTCGATTATGTAGAAAATCAATCAGCAAAACTCGCGAGTCCTTACCTGCTGAGAGACGGGTTTTGGCCTTTACAAGGCAGGTTGCGTTTTTTCTTCCACATTCCTTATTCGCCATTTTTGATTATGGAATTTAATCACACGATATGTTTCAAAAAGTCTCTCCTTCCTGCCGAAATCGATTCTGAAGTCTCTATTGATTTGCAATCGGATGTTTTTTTGATCTGCGGTCAACAACTTCGAAACCCATCGGGCACAGATTTTATTGAAGCCAAGATGATTGTTTGAGTATTTTCAAAGCTATTACTCACTTTTAAAACGATTTCATGAATAGTAAGCCGCCGGTCACCTTCGATAAGGTCGCGAACTGCACCAATGTTGTCAGGAGTGACACTTAATCTTGGACAGGGTATCATCTCCATACTGAACCTATAATCGAGTTAATATTTGGGATGGTTTAACGCCTTCCTTGATGAAAAACTTTCTTATAATCCGTTGCGCAACGGACGGTGGAACCTGTTGCTCACTCATGGCTATAATGACAAAAGAACTGAGTGAAACAGCTCACCAAGCGTTTCCCCCACTCCTAATACATTGCACCGCAACGACCTACACTGACAGCCCGTTTGTGATTGGCCGAGGAAAATAATTGTAAAATTCCGATTTATATTTGATTCACCCTCGTGTTATATTTTATTTTTAAATAATACCTTAAAACGCCAATGCAACAAAAACAAAATTCCGATAGATCGATATAAACAAGACGAAAATAGACTTTGCCATTGTTAAGACAATTAAATCTGTTTTCATACATGTTTTCCACGGTTTTGAGGAAACTTTTTGTTCAAAAAACTGTAAAGAATTATTGGTTAAATTTACGAAAGTACTTCCTCTTACACCGTGTATAATTTTCTTTACAAAATTATATAGTAATTAAAATTTTGCACAGTACATATTACAAGTACATTTAAAAATACTTTAAAATAAACTGTTCGAATGAATCCGGTTCTGTCACCATGAAAAATGACGCAAAGAGTTAGACTAAAACTGTGCCGAGAAAGAATCTGAACATCTAAGAAGACATAAATGCTTATCCCTTCTGCTATTCAATCCCTCACCTCTTTTGTAAAGGGTGTGGGCTAAAAACGGGATGGGACACAAAGCGAAAGGCTTAAAATGAAAATTTTGGTCTGCATGACTATGAAAGTTCTATATTGTGTGTTAAGCTAGTTCAGTTTTTTATTTATCTGTTTGTTCATGTAGCCGATGTTCGTAAAAAATGCCTAAAACCATAAATAGCTGGTATTCAAAACGGGGGACCAACGAAACCCTCGATTTATGTGTTATACTATATATTTTTATGAACGAAATATGTTCAAATAAGGACGCTTCACAGCTTTTTATGACTTGTAAGAAGAGATGAGGGCCTGTTTGTTATTGAAATGCTCTCGAAATTGATCGCTGCGCTTTTTTTATGGCACACACAAGATGATGTACGTTTATTACATTGTTTCTTTTTAATTAGGTGTCACTTTTACTCTGATATTATAAAAATATATATATATATTTATATAAACAGATTTTATGGGTATTATATTTCAATAAACTCAGTTGTAAATTAGTTTAAACCCATTGATCAACCCAAATTTATTTCATCTTCAAAATATTTTTCGAAATAAGTACTTTTGTAATCGATTTTATCACTTAAAAAGTCCTTTAACCCTAGTTCACTAAACATATTATCTAGTAACAGTGTCACTAAATATTATCATAAAGAATCTTTTTTTTTCTGAATCATAGCATTTATTATTAAACAAGTAAGTGGTATGAAAGAATATTTATTAAATTTACTGAAAAACTAATCCTAATCTAATAAAAAAAAATTAATCCTTGCACTCACTGCAAATTGGAATGGTCTATTCGCCACAAATGTCCTTTATGCAGGAGTGGCATGCGACTTTGGTCATTTTATGTTTCTGATAAGGGCAAACTGAGGAAATTTTGCGTTTGTTTGGCTGTGCTTGAGAAGTGCTTGGCACAACACTTTCAATTTTTAAAATATCTTTGATACTGGCCTTGATATATCTCCTCAAAGTCACAGTATCGCACCGTTCCCGCAGCCACGGCTCAGTTAGATTATCGGCCAACTTTACACGAATGCTCTCCATTTTAATGGTTTTTCCCGTAGTGTAACTATATTATATACGTATATAACATATGCTTTGATCATGTATAGGTTCAGGATATCATAAAATATGTATTGAGGCCATCTATTTGTTTTACCATTGCAGCTAATGACTGAACAAATCTGATCGATAATATTAACCGCTTTTTTCGTACTGTTGTAAAAATGTATGATTTCAGTTTTTTTTGTGGTGGAGTTAATGTCTGGCTGTTCATGCACTGTCGATTGAAGAAAAAACGCTTTGTTTGACTTCGATTTATATGAGACCAGGTGCCTCTCAGCAGCATCAAAACCAAACATTGAACTGCCGACAGTCCTAGTTTTTGTGTTTTTCATTTCTGACGGGATCTCACGTTTATTGCTGGATAATGTGCCAACAATTGTTAGTTTGTAAGAAGGCTGAAGCAGTTCTGAAGCAAATGGTACGGACGTAAACCAGTTATCCGTGGTTATATTTCTGTTGGTAGAAAGGCTCACAAAGGTGTTTCACAAAGTGTGTGGCGCTATAATTTGTACCTTTATTCAAATATGCTGTATCATTACATACACATTTTGACTCTACTTCATCTACAACTATTACAATCTTGATGCCATATTTGATAGGCTTATTTGGTAAGTATATTATAAATTGGCAGTGACCTCTGAATCCAGCTAATTGTCCATCGATTGTCAAATAGAAACTAGGGTTGTACCATTTTTTACAATTTTGAACGAATTTCTCCCAAAATTCTTTTATTGTCGCGAACTTATCTGACGCTCTCCTTTCTTGTCTGGTAGCTCTGTCGTCGAACCGACAGCATCTTAGCAAGAAGTCAAATCTCTCAGCATTCATACACGCTTTCAAAACGCTGCCACTTCGTTTGGTGTCGAATAACGTTCGCGTTGGTAAATGGTTACTTTTTATAGCAGCTAATTGTAAGAGGAGATCGAGCAAAACTTTCAGTTCATTAGCTGATGTTGAAGAATTAGAATAAAACAATTATTTGTACTTCGCCTTTCTCAACTCAATTTCAGCATTTGTGTGAACTACAATCTGATCAATCGTTTCATCGGAAATAAACAAATGAAATAATGAAATTTATTCTAATATATCCGTCGCTTCACTAACAGATCCAGTTAGAGAATGGATAACATTGCGAACTGATGTACGGGTACTTGAGGTACGTAGAGTAGTTGCCCACTTGTGTTTATCTTTTCCATAAATGCAGTCCTTATTTGGATATAGTACGCGATTTTCCTGTGAAGAAGATGGTATAATTATCATCAGAGTCTATGATAATATTTCTGTTTCGGCTGCCTCTGATATAATTCAAGTCATTAGCGGAAGAGACCGAAGATTCTTCTTTACTTTCAGTGGTATCTACAGGTAAGTCCTCCTCCAAGTTGTCAGGGTTCAGAGTCAGAAAGCTTATCTAATAGCCCTCCGATTACGTGGTCATCATCGTCTTTGTCAGACTCATTCAAAATCTGTAAGATTTTATCTCGATCTCGTTTAAAGTCCATCTAAAACATAAAATATCGCCTTATTTATAACTTACCTTAAATAACTCTTCACAGGTTGTCACTAAATATTAGTTTGAGAAGATAATAATTCGCGAAATCTCCGGTAGTAAAATGCATGCTGATACAATGCGGATGCAGTGCGGATGCTACTACTGACCCCAATCAGGAGACACTGAGCGTGGCAAGGCGTGGAAGTACCGGGAATACACTTAAACTGCGAATGCGTCAGAGTCATGTAGTGTACTAATGTTTAGTGATCTAGGGTTAAGTGAAGTAGTAATTTAAATTGTGGAATGAGGGTTGTTCGAAAGGTTTTCTGCCTGACAAAGAAAACAAGATATCCGAGAATATATTTTCTTTATTTTGCAAGTTGGTCGCTTGCGATTCAATACATTTAGACCAACTTCATTAAATGAGAGATAGATTTGTACAATTCTGTAAAATAAACGGTTATCTCAGCCTTGACTGAAATATGTCTTTATTAATTAACCTGCATTTATGCATAATTCTATTTCTTAAGTCCTGAATATCCGGCGGCGGAGTTTTGTGTACAACTGTCTTTAGATAACTCCAAAGAAAGAGATTCAGGGCATTATATCCGGAGATTTTTTCGGCCATTCCACAGCGCCTCTTCTGCCTATCAATTTGTCAGGAAATCTTTGATCCAGCCATTGTTGAACATGTAATGCTTAGTGTGGTGGTCGCTGTTATGTTGAAAGTATAAATTTTGTTCATTCAACAGTGGGTTTTCTTGAAATCTTCTTCTTCTTCTTTATCTTATATACATATATATATATATATATATATATATATATATATATATATATATATATATATATATATATATATATATCTTATATTACTTTTTATACTAGGAAAAGAAAAATGGTATGCGTAAACAAAATAAAACAAACATTGTAAACACAAGTTTACATTAAATACTTTTTTATATTTCTCTCTATTACGAGAACGGATCAATCGATTTCAGTTTTGTAAATGCAGTTAAATTAGGATTTCCAAGATCTTTAAAATGATATGTTACAAGAAAAGGGTTGCCATTTAAAATGTTCAGGCATAGGTGACTGGAGGTAAGGAGGTGAAACATAAAATATAACGGACGTTGGTTTTGAACTCCCCCCTCGATATATACATATATATATATATATATATATATATATATATATATATATATATATATATATATATATATATATATATATATATATATATATATATATATACCAGGTGTGTCGGTAATTACTTTCCGGTTTTTGTAACAGTTGCCACTAGCCATAACTACGCAATGTTATGATTTGATACATATGTTACTTTATTCTACTAACATTAACCTCAAAACTATACAAGTTACGTTCCGCCAAAATAACAGCGTTATAGATTTATAATTTTTTGAAAATGTCGAGTTTTGTGCCAAAGAAGTGTTGAAATCACTTGGATGAGAAGTTTTATGGCACCCGCCGTACTCTCCAGATCTGACTACATCCGACTACCACCTTTTCGCATCGATGGGGCACGCGCTTGCAGATCAGCAGTTCCGATTTCGAAGAAGTTCAAAAATGGCTCGATGAATGCCTTAGCTCAAAGTAGAAGCCATTGGACGCAATCCAAAGAAGTCAAGAAACTCTATGTATAAGCCATCTGACGAGAAGTCGGCGAAAATCTGGGCTGTTTGATTGTGGAGAGGGACTCCCTATTCTTGGCGAGAGAGCATATGTCGGCACCCTGATGAGTCTAACCACCAACCAATGCTCATTATGGCGGAGACGCAGGTTGTTGTGCGTTCCACATGAGATTGTGGAACCCAACTGTTGGGGGTGTATAACTCCTGACTACTGTTGTCTCATTGGACGCAGTCCAAAGAAGTCAAACAACTCCATATATATAAATATATATATATATATATATATATATATATATATATATATATATATATATATATATATATATATATATATATATATATTAGAAAGCTAAGGAAGTTCACCCGTGCTCCACGTCGTGCTTTGCCATTCCTTCAAAGCGCCAGCAAGCCCCTTCCAAGACCGGTTTCTGGCCTTAAGCCATCATTAGTAGAGAAAATATTAAAAAGCTAAGGAGTTGATATATATATATATATATATATGTATATATATATATATATATATATATATATATATATATATATATATATATATATATATATATATATATATATATATATATCTCAGTCGACGGCTGTTTACTTTCAGGCGCAAACGCATAGATCCAAGATTCGTCACTTGTGTAGATGTTATACACGGCTTTTGACGCACCACGATTGTATATTTTGAGCATTTCTTTGCACCAATCGACGCGGGCCTATTTTTGAGCCATTGTCAAATTATGCGGAATCTAACGAACAAAAATCTTTTTCACAGCTGAATGTGCATGTAAAATCTTATGTATGCTTATCAGACTAATTGCCAGGGATGCCTTAATCTCATGGTATGTCACATGACGATCTTGCTTTATTAATTCGCGCACACTTTCGATGTTTTCTGACACAACAACAACTATTTTGGACGACCTTCTTTAAATTCGTCCATGAGCGAACGACGGCCACGATTGAATTCACTAAACAGTGATATACAGTGGTTTTCAATGGTGCTTCATCGCCGAAAGTCGATGAGAGTTGATCGATGCACTGTTGTTGAGATAATCCACGTCGAAAGTCGTAGTAAATCATCGCACAAAAATTCTCAGTAGTTTGATTGACTGGGAGACTATTTTTTGACTGAGATGAAATTTTCAAGTCACTAAACAACACAAATAGCGTCCATATGACAAAATGTTCTGAGTACGTATACAGTCAACAATGTCAAATTTTACGATGTATATACCAGATAGCGCCTAACAACAGCATTGTCAATTCCAAGTACATAAATAGCAACCCTCGTAGAAAATTAGCTACAATTTTTGCGACAGTTATGAGACAGTTTAGAGGATTCAAATTATCTTAATACTAATATATAATACGTTTTAACATAATTTTGTAATATAATATAATTATTATATTTGTTGACCTATTATATTGAGTTGGCAAAGGTTGATTTGATCTGATAACTCCAGTCATCGAGAACTGATGTTAGACGCGATGGGGCTAGCCCTTTGGCTAATAATGAAAATAATCAAAGTAGAAATGTCGAACAACAGTATCCATTTTAATATTATTATTAATATAAAATAACAAAATATATTATAGGTAAATTTGTTTTTCGGTGCTTGCCAAATTGTTCAAATATTGTCCAACAATTATTCAGATATTATGGAACCATTTCGAACATTTATTATGTAGTATTGAAACAAATTAATTTTAATATTTTTGACCTTTAGTTGAAAATTGATATGCTAAATAACTATATACGCTCCCTCATTTAAGCATATTTTTTTCATTGCCAGGTAAACATAATAGTTTTATTATTATTTTAAAATGCAAAAACGTTGCATTAAAAGATTGTTAAAAACTATCTTGCATTGTTTGCTGTCGAGATTCAAAAAAACCTACGCTCATTATTATTCTAATATGATTTATGCAGTTTCCAATTTTCATACAGGACCGCCTTCGTTAAATCGACTAAATTAAGAAATATATATGAGGTGTGTAAATAAAGACTGATGGTGTAGCGTTTGATGTGGCAACACTGTTGGCTTTCATTTTGGAGAGGAGGCAGGCCAACAACTGAAGCGTCTTCAGTACAAGTTTGAAATCCCTACAGTCACTTGGGAGCCCGTAGCAATTCTTTTCGTGAATCGGATTTTCCTAGTGCATTCTGAAAATGAGTAACAATTTTGAACAACGGTACGCTCTTAAGTTTTGTTTCGTACTTCCGCCACAGTGTGTCTGTAAACTTTTGCAAAACTTCAACCGGACTATGGATATATAGTGTTTTATCAAGGGCTCAAGTTTTCGGGTGGTTTAAAGCACTCTTAAAAGGCCGAGGCTGAATTGACGATGAACTTCGTAGCGGAAGGCCTTCAGCTGCAAGAAGTGATGAAAATGTCCACAGAATTCGGGATCTTATACGTTATGATCGTCAACTGACAGTCAGAATGGCTGAGGGAAGAGTTGAATTTGACTCATACAAGCGTTCATCAGATTTTGACCAACAAATTGGGGATGAACAAAATCTGCGCGAAAATGGTTCAGAAAAACCTTTTGCAGGATTAAAAGGACAACAGGGAATGAGTGAAACGTCCCTTAACTTTCTGGGTTTTTAATTGCGACCCGGAAATGAAGCACCAGAGCGAGGAATAGCACACTCCAACCTCACCACGGCCAAAAAAAAGCCAGAATGAGCAAATCAAAGATCAAAAGCATGCTGATTTGTTTTTTTTATAGTCAGGTCAATCTGTGCCTGAAGGCCAAACAGCAAACCAACATTTTACGGAGAAGTTTTTAAAGAAGTTTGAGAAGTTTTACGGAGAAGTGATTTCTGTATTTGAGTTCTAGCACTGCTATGAAGCGTGGACAAACCGTCTCTATTGTTGTGTGGTCTCTGAAGGTAACGGTGAAGGTTATGTGAAATAATATTCAGTATTCTGACAAAGCGCATTCTGTCAATCCAATTTCCGAATACTTTTTCAATCAATTGGAGTCTTATGTCCGCAATTGTCCGAGTTGTGTTGGCTTCCAGTGCGTCAATAGTTGCTGGTGTATCGGCATAGACCAAAGATTTAACATGATCCCAAAAAATAATCTAAAGGCGTTAAATCGCATGACCTTGGTAGCCAATTAACAGGTCCGTTCCTCGAAATAATTTTCTCACCGAATTATTGCCTCAATAAGTCGATTATTGCGTTGCCTGAATGAAATGTGGAGTCGTCCTGTTGGAACCACATCACTTTCGTACCATTCAAATTCGGAATTAAATAATTCACGTAGTCGAACAACAAAGCCCAACTTCCTGCGAACAGCGACGAATTGATAAATTTGGCTCTTCATTAACACTGCCAGCAACAGTGACGATACCTTCTTCGGAACGTATAGTTTTTTATGTTGTTTTTGTTTTAATCTCAAGCAGCGGAATTGCGTTCGGAATTTGTCTATAATTCGGTGAATACATCACGAAGTGTGCTATAAGTTTGGTGCTCAGAACACTGATTGTGATAATAAATGTTGTAAGCGTTGCTCTGATATTAAAAGTCCCTTCCATGATGATTTGCCAGACTATCGAGACACAGATATACAGGTTTATAGACTTGCGCGCAAACTCACAGTTTGTTTGACAGCGACTCCTATCTGAAGCTCGTATACACTAAAAAATCACCCTTTCATTCATTTATTTTGTCTCTCTCAAAGTAATCTCCTCTTCTTGCCACATATTCCAACGCTTTTCCAGTTTTTGTGCTTAACTTTTGATATTTTCTTCAAAGCAACCAGGAAACGGTTAAATGGCTCAGTATACTCAAGTTATGGTATTTCGGACAAAGTGGCTAATCTCTTGAATGGCTTCTATGGACTCAAAATGGCGTCTACGAACTGGTTTATGCCATTGAAGAAGCGGGAAAAAGTTATACGATGCTACATCTGGTGATTATGGTGCTTATGGAACGGTATTTAATTGTTAGTGAAAAATAATTCTTGCTATGTGTGATGATACGTTATCGAGATGTAAAATCATGAATTGTTTTACCGCCAATGTTGATTATTTTCTAGTGCACTGTAATATTTAATCCTGGGTAGTTACTCCGTAGAAGATTTTTGCTTCTGGTAACATTGATTGACATGGAAGGTCTTCCTGAACGAGGTTCATCTTCATCATTGCTTCTCTGCCATCATTAAATTGTTTATACCACATGAAATATTTCTTGATATAGCTTCATGGCCGAAACACCTTTTTAATATATTTAATGCATGCAAGAAATTTAGTTTTTTAGACAAAATTGAATGCAAATTCTTGGCTCAGTAAATTCATGAGTTTTAAAAAATCGCCAACAATTTTTTTTATAATTACAAGAAGATACTATAATATCTAACCAACAAGCGAAATATGATATAAAATTTCTGTCACATGTCATACCAAGTTACAAACAAAGTGATCTTACTTTTTGATCATAGTAATATATTTGATGATAGTTTATATATTTTGGAATGCTGTGTGAACGCCCTTATTTAAGAGGGAGCTTAGTTAAGTTTTGTTTTAGTACTTTAGTCAAATTTCAGTAAGTTTTGTGCCTTTTTATTATAGATGTATTTTTTATCATTCATTTTTTATTACACATCAGTAATAAAATGATAAAAGATTATATTGAATTTTAAATTGTATTTTTCACTGCATTAATACATTGCAGAGCAAGATGAATGTACGGTTTAACTTGCTCTTGAGAAAGTGTATCTATTTCACATTGAGAATATATTAAAAGGAACTTTTGATAATGGAAAGATCATGTATAGTATTACTTTATTATAACACTGTAGTTTCAAAGCCCAAATACGTGACCCAGATACGTGAATTTATAGCAGCGACAATGATTACATAATTGAAGGTGGTAGTAAGAAATTATTTTAGAAACGCATATTAATTAATTTCATTATACGTAGGTCACACAAAGTTGACAGCACGGTCTTATTAGAAAGTCTGATGCTTAGTAAATTCCTATATTTAGTTCATTTGACAATATCCTCTTTTGATTACAATACGTATTATTTTAAAGTTATGTTGATTTCAAATGAAATAATTCAGCATTTCAAAGAGTCCATAAACAATGAAATTAATGAAATTAGTAAATTAAAGAATATAAATGAAACAATATATTATTTCCTCTTCTGTTTAATAGAACAATCTTAATAAATTAAACTAATCTTATATAATAACTAACTGTGTCTATTAGAAACACATTACTTTATATGAATATGCATATTTATTTATATGAATATATTTATATGCATATATATATATATATATATATATATATATATATATATATATATATATATATATATATATATATATATTTAAATTATTTTACTAATACTTTTTTCTTAATAATGTCTAACTAAAAATTGGCATAGGGCACGAACCATTATTACAGTCTCCAAAGGAAACAAACACAACACAAACACACAAACACTCTTGATATAATCGACTTAAACTATAATAACATGCTAATGCTAATTCAAACAACACCAAAGACCTCTATAAAGATGTGAAGAAAATATGCGTACATGGATAATACAGAATGCCCATCGCGCAAAAAATAACAAATATCGATTGCACCCATCTTTCAGGATGGGTATAATTCCATCATACCTAATTTGGAAACACGTGAACCTAATATTTAAAAACTGAAATTAAAAATACTATGCGCAGTCTAAAAAATGATAAAGCCTCAGATTTTGATGAATTCCAAGGAGGTGTGGGACACCGAATTGTGGCTAAAAGATTCGATTTCAGCATTTATACCTCTACACAAAAAAGAGTCTAGAGAGAAATGCGAAAATTACCACCTTATCGCTCTCATTCCACAAACAAGTACAACGCTCCTTAACATTATTAATGAAGGCTTAAAATCCTACTTATCATGACAAATTCCCCGAGAGCAGGCTGGATTCGTTCAAGGAAAGGTACAGGTGAAGAGATACTCAACATTCGACAAATAATCGAAAAAGCCAGATAAGTCAACCATCCAATATACCTCTGGTTCCTTGATTATCGGAAGGCATTTGATAGCATAAAATGCGAGAAATGAATGGGAAATTATGAGAACGCTGGCGAGAAGTAGTCCGAAAAGTAAGAAAACGGAATGAGTTTCCATAGGTCACGACTCTTCTATAAAGCAGAATACGAAGAAAAAGAGCTAACCATTATAAATAGCGTAGGAGAATATACAACTAAAAATGTATATGTCGATGCAATCATTTCTTTTTTGTGTTGGTATCCTTGAGGTCTGCCAGATGTTTCATATCAGCTTATTAAATTAGAAATTTTAGCATATTTTGTAATGGTCAAAAAAGATTGTAGGCGATTTTTTAAATTTGATTTGCATTAAAAATTGCCTAAAAAAAAAGAAATTACTTAGGCTGATGCATTAAAACTGTGAGAAAGTGTTACGACGATAAAGTACACCAAAAAATGTTTACGAGTGGTACAAATACTTTAGTAATGGTAGAGAAGTGTTCATAAAGACTTTTCTTTTAACTTTTAAAGGATTTTGTACTCAGTAATATATATATGTATATATATATATATATATATATATATATATATATATATATATATATATATATATATATATATATATATATATATAGGGTGGTGCCCTATAACTTATCTGCCATAGAGCAACTGGTGATAGTAGAGATTAAAATAAGAGGATTTGGTCAATAAATGTGTAATGGCAAATGTTAGTTATTAAAAAGATACAGGGTGTTGAAAGTGAAATTAAATTTTCGAAAAATTGATATAACTTAAAGACGATTGAAAATATTAAGTTTCAAAAGGGGGGTAGTTGGGTTTTCAAAGGCGACAAATCCGAGACTAGTTCTTAAAGGGCGCTTGCTACCTACTTTGTGAGGCATTAACTCGCTCATATTTTTTTACCCTATAAAGCTGGGAATATTTTGATTTAAAAATAGATAAGAGTCATAATTTCGACGTAAAAAAGGCAGCTTTGGTCAATATCGACATCTAACGTCGTTTGCGAGATATTCGTCTTCCATTCCATTCCATTGCACATCTTGTCGATGTACAAATTATTACGTCTCGGTGACAATTGTCATTGTTTTCTATCTCTCCTATTAAAACTAGGTGGAAACAAGTTTCTCCAATCTTGAGTTGGTATTAAAAAATTTGTAAAAAAATGCCCAGACTTAATCAGTTTCCAAAATTCTAAACTAAGCACTAGGTGTTTCGAGATATCTACAGGAATTAGCAAATCTACCGTTTCAAGCGTTCCCTACCATTTTTCGCCTGTTCAAAATTTTTTGCCTCAAGATTTGCCGGCTAGATCAGAATTTTGTCAAAATCTATTACATATAAAAAAAACGAAGACCTCATGTTCCTGAAAAAACATATTGTTTATTGACTAGGCAACTTTTACCAGGCGCGGAATTTTTAACTGGAGAAATAATCATTATTATGCCCTGGAAAATCCACACCTACCAAGAGAGCGACATTTCCAGTACGAATTTTTAATTAACATTTGGTGCAGCATTATTGACAATTTTTGAATCGGCCCATTTGAGTTTCCGCAAAGACAAACTTAAGACAAGATATGTGGTTCATGCAAGATGGGGCGCCACCGCATTTTACTATTGAAGTGCGAAATCATTTGAATCAACCTTTTTCACATCGATGGATTGGGCCCGGTGGTTTTTCTTGGCCACCTCGTAGTCCAGACATTAATCCGTTAGACTTTTATTTGTGGGGTTATATAAAATCTTTAGTTTACCATGATGAAATCAATACACGAGACGAACAAAACAAAAAAAAAACGGCCAATGTTATTAGAAATGAAGAAAATATCTTCTCAAATGTGAGACGTCACTTAACAAAGAGCCTGAGAATGTTTATTGAGGTAAACGGTGGGTACTTTCAACACCTATTGAAGTAAATATCAAAAAATTGTTATTTTAAATAAAGTCAGTTGTATTTTTACATCTTAATGTTTTTTCCTCGTATTCAAGGCAAACTTTGAGAATTGCAGATTTTTTAGCCACCGACAACATGTGCAATGGAATATTCGAACATGTATATCTCGCAAACGGCGTAAGATATCGATATTGACCAAGGGTATCTTTTTGACGTGGGAATTATGGCACTTCTTTATTTTGAAGTCAAAATATTTCCACTTTTATAGGGTAAAAATATGAGCTAGTTATATCTTCACAAACGATAATGCAAATTCGCCATTTCTTCGAAGAAATAATGGGCCATCTTGCAGTTTAAAAATTAAAAATTAGATTTTGTTGCATAAATTGTCCAGTTTTACGAAACATCAGAGACAAAGATTAGCAGTCACAGCCGCCTACTTAATTATTAAGATGCATTTCGATATCCAAGTAATTGTGCATCGATTTAGAAAAAGTCAGTTTTCTGTCTACGGTCTATCCTAACGAGATGAAATAAGAAGACCTTTTTTACTTAAAAATCTTTGCGATTCAATAACTTGATTTAACAAAATTGAAAAATATTACAAACAAAAAAGTTATGGCAGAATTTACCCAAGGGACGCCCCTCTGTGATGCCCCTGACAAAAATATTCAATTATTAACACAAAAAACATTTTTCCTTTCCAACTTCCGAACTATACCGAATTTCACGACTATAGCATAAAACGTTTCAATAATTTTGTGAAAAAAACATCTTCAGAGTTCCCCCTTTCAGGGGCACTAGCCACTTTAAGAAGCAATGAACGTTTTGTAAGGTGTTTGACTGGGGACGAGCCCCACCCATCCCTTCAGTTGGAGAACATATGTTTCGCCTCTTGATGTTCAGGCTCGTCAGGGTATCGACACATGCTCTCCCGTCAAGAATAGGGAGACTCCATCCACAGTCAACATCCCACACTTTCGCCGACTTCCCGTCGGATGGCGCATATATGAAATGTTAGATTTCCCTGGACAGCGTCCAATAAGACAACAGTAGCTGAGTGTTACCTACACTCAACCGCTGACCAAGTTACGACGTGCTATCTCGTGTTCAATTTTTTTTTGGTTTGTAGGATGGAGCAAGTCTTCGAATCTTGTTCGGCCAGAATATGCGGAATATTTTTCCAAGCATTTATTTATGAAGACCTGAAGTTTTTTTGTTATTGTCTTCGTTATTTTCCACATTTCACGTCCGTAGAGGACCACCGTCCTAACATTGGTGTTAATTTGAGTTTTGTTTACGTTGAGTATTGTGTTGATCTCCATACAAGGCAATTTCGTATTCTTCTTTTGACATCATGATCTGCATCTTCATTTCTTGTGAGAATGCTGCCTAAGTATGTAAAACTCTCCACATCTTCTATGGGTGATCCGTTGAGGATAAAAGGGCTAAAATGTCTGGTGTTGATTCTCAGCTACTTGGTCTTTGTTATTTTCAAGCGTACTTTCTGGGCTTCCGTTGCAAGTCTGTTTAGCATATGGACCATATGGAACATAAAGCATATGTCATCCGCGTATTCAAGGTCCGTCGAGCTAGAATTGAGGGTCCACTGTATGCCGGATTGACCGTTGATATTTTTAAGGAAATAATCTAGGAGAACATTGAAAAGAAGGGGAGACAAGACACATCACACCAGTAAAAATGTCAAATCATCAAGGATTTTGTACTCAGTAATCACCTATTAAATATGAGAGGGATTGTAGATAATACTGGACGATTTATGGTAAAACAATTCATGATTTTGCACCACATTTTAATACACCACAGCACACACGCAATAATTTTTCGCCAATGACTAAATAAATGTTTTGTGTTTTATTTAAAAAATCACTTTGTTTTTTTTATCAATAAATTAAATCAATTCATTAATTTATCAATCAATTAAATACAGGAATCAATAATTATTCATTAATAAATTAAATGAATTAATAGAGTTACAAAGAGTAGTACATCTAAATTCCTTGCTCCTTAGGATTTCATAAATTAATATCACAGGCCTACAACAAAAAATCTTTTTGGTGCCTAGGATTTTATAACCGATTTTAGCTAAATTTGGCGCTAAATCTAAATATGAAATAAGTTTTTCTCTATCTGCTCAACTTTTTTAGATGCACCAATGTTTATTTTCCAATTCAATACATTCAAATATGGGTATACTCCCACCAAATGCCCACCAAATATTCTTGTTTTTTCTGCCTTCGAGATAGCAGAGACAAAACACAGCACTGGGTTAGAAAAGATTGGCCTAAGAGAGAAAACATGGATGTTGGGGAAAAGAATGTAAACCCTTTAACGACTAGGCTTAAAGAAGCAGTTTGTAAAGGCTCTTGATAAGAATGGATCATGCTTTGTATATATAGGGAAAAAATGCCTCAGTTGAGCCCGGAAAAAATGAAAGCGGGAATATTTGACGGCCCACAAATAAGACAACTCATTAACGGATCCTGTCTTCGTAAATTCGATGAATGAAGCTCATCGAAAAGCCTGGACTTCATTTGTTGCAGTTGTCGGAAATTTTCTGAGTAAACGCAAAGCTGAAAACCATGCTGAAATGGTAAACAAGATGCTTAATAGTTTCAGACCCCTAGGGTGTAACATGAGCATTAAGGTGCACCCTTTACACAGTCACTTAGACCGTTTTTCTCAAAATTTAGGAGACATCAGTCAGGAACAAAGTGAAATTTTTATCAGGATATTAAAACTATGGAGGACCACTACAAAGGAAAATGGAATATGCACATGATGGGAGATTACTGCTGGAGGTTAAAAAGGGACTGTTCCAAAATGTATTCAAGAATCTCATGGAAAAGAAGCTTCTAAAGTGTTCAGTGGCCAGGTGGTTTCATCGATGACTATTTCCTCTATCTTTGTATATAATAATATTTGTATAATGTAATAATATCCGTGCTTAGTTTTTTATTTGATCCATGTATTTAACTTAAAATACAGTAACGTATATTTCAGTAAAATGTTATATCTTAGAAATCTGAGCTCAATGGCAAAAATTAATGCTATATTTGAGGTCAGGGCATCAAATTCGTATGAAATTAGCTCCAAATACATCGGCACCAAAACAACTGTTGGCCTGTGTAATATATGATAATGATATAGGTAATCTAGTGAATACAATTCTTTATTTAATGGAAAAAAAAGTATATTAAGATTGAAGAGAAAAGTTTCGACTAATTTAGTCATAGAAATTCGCCGATGTAGATAACTGAAAAACTAATGATGATAATAAAATCAGTGTTAAACGTTCCAGCACCAGTTTAAATGGATATGGGGCGGGCTGAGGTGATTCATTAGTTTGCCTACAGTCCTATATATCCTAGGTGATTGCTTATGTGTCTGACATCGACGCATTAGATAGAAGCCTATAGGCAAGGGCCTTTATACGCTTTTAACGTAGACGGTTAATAAGAAACTACTTGATCTGTTTCACCTCGTTAATTAATGTTTTTTTTTTCTTTAGGTATTGTGTAGCAAACCTGCTGCTTTCAACCTTCTTTTTATTTGATGGTGTAAAAAATGAATGAGGCTACGTTCCACCCGGCTTCTTCTGATTAATTCGTGTCTTGGAATTTAGCATTTCAACAAGGTACTCAAAAATTTTGATTGAAGCTTTTTGATTGAATAAACGTTAAAAACGTTAAAATTTATAAAACTATTTTTGAAGCATTTATTTTAATAGTGCTAAAGTTCTGTCTCATTTTACATCATTTGTATACTTAATAATTTTGATTTTGGAACATTTGATGATATATAATGAGTTTGTTATAATGACTTTTTCAGTCGTACCAAAACGCATTGAAATTACTCAGCGCGCATTTCACCAAGCAAGTAACATTATAAGGAGATGATTAAAAGTAATAAATTAATCATCTGCTATTCACTAAAACTAGTAAATATAATATATAATATATAAATTAATCATCTTCTGCTGATGACTTACTTAGTAAAAATATGATTTCTGTGTTTTGGTGTGAGTGGAAAATTCATTAAATAGTTTGCATTTATAAAGGATCGTCCAATAAGAGTGTCAGGACTTTAAAATGAGGCACGATGATAACTACAAGTTATAATAAGGAAATTTTAATTTTAATTTGAAGAACAAATGATGGCATTATATTCTGAAAATAAGGTCGGTCAAATATTCCCCTTGGCTTCGCCTGGTTCATTCTGGAGACCCAATTCTGTGGAAAAAATAATCTTTTCCGACGAATCACATTTCAACCTTAATGGATTTGAGAACAAATAGAACTGCAGGGTTTAGGCCGAAGAAGATACTCAAGGGACTCAGGAGTTACCTCTTCATCATTCAGAAAATTATTGTTTGGTGCAGTTTTTTGAGCTGAAGGAGTTATAGGATCTTAGGTTAAGACTATGATGGAAATTGTGTTATTGTTAATGGTAAACATTATAGCAATATGCTAACAAAATATCTTTGGCCTGAACTGATAAATGTAGTTATAAATATTGTTTCCTTTCAGCAAGATGATGTAACTTGTCACACTCTCTCCAAACAACCGCTTTATTTCAAGAAGAGTTTCCTGACATAATAGCAACCCTGTATAAAGAGTTTGTGTTGAAATAAACTTGCATAAAATTAATAATAGTTTACATTTTAATAAACTTTAATACATTGATATTTTCATGTTTCTATTTTTTTGACTGAATAGTATAAATTATACAAAACCAAACCTTAATTATATCCATAATTATCCTCTCTTAAAACAACTAATTTCTTTATTCCTTAATACTTTACGAACTACCGTATTTCGAAAACAAAATTTGTCAGTAATTCAGATCACTATCTTTCTGCAACGGTAATTTCCTTTTGAGCCAACATTAAAGTTCTTCGTATTATGCGGTGTTTGCCATTTGCCTGTTTCACTGGACATTATTCAAATGTTTACCATGCTATTATTCCAGCGTGAACCGTGATAATTTTGAAATAGTTACAGCTAGGCATTTCTGTGTCACCCTTGCTTTCTGATTACATTTGCCTAGTTAAAATTCCAACAGTGCAAATACGAAAAACTCTATCCAACAATGTATGGCTGAAACCTAACAAATTACCTTTTAAATTCGTTTTTATTGCACGTTTTCATCTCGACAACATATAACACAGGAAATTACCGGCCAGTATTCATATAATAACACGACTTTTAAGCTAGTCATTTAATATTTATATTTTTACATCTCTTAAATACAATTAAAAGAATATTGACGTTTCTCGAATCAAATTTTTACTTAAAAAGATATTTGATAAACGACTTTTGTGATAGTATTTAAATATTTATAATGAATTTTCATGAAGTAGAAGATAATTTAAAACATAAATTTTTTTTCAAGAATGAGAAATGCTTGCAATTGTTACACTGACTACTCTCTACAGATATATTATTGTAAATAATGTTAAATGTTCAATAAATAATTGATTATTTTTAAGAAAAAACTGATATGGTTGGAGTTATTAAAGAAAAATGTAGTAAAGCAATTAATCTAGATAATAGATCTGTCAGAAAATAAAGGGGATCAAAAGCCATCATTTTGTCATGTAAATATAGGAAGCAAACAGAAGGGCATAGATACTTTAATAGCACATAAGTCGAATACACTAAAAACATTGATTGATGTTTGGTTTCAGAAGCGTCATTATTACTGATATTTTTTTCGGTATAAGAACGGGGCTGGAGAGATACAAAGGGGGGATTTTGATACGCGGAAATAATTAATCGATGCTGCACTTATAATTCATATATTTAATAGGAAATTTTATAAAAATATATACTGGTCCTAAAAACTATTTATTTTCTTTGTTAATGCTCAAAGGAAATCAATGACACATAAACATACGTTTTGAAATGATGACTATCTGTGCGTAGTGTTATATTTTAGGTTATTAGATTTTTATTTGTTTGTTTTCCAACGAATGAAACCTTAATTATATCTCTTTAAATTGTGAATACATTTGACTAGTGTTACATTTTTGTTTATTAGTTTTCAAATGAAGAGAAAAAAATATATTTTTGCAAAATAAACGTTTAAAAATATGGTAGTCCTTTATTTGTATTTCTATCCTGTAGTAGGGTACCTTTCGGATCAACGTAGCGCTATTTTTATAGCATTCCCTTGAGAGAACATTTTTGTTTTAAATATATTGGAACTATCTAATAGACAAAATCTGGGCCAAGGATGTTTGTCGGAATTTTATAAAATATTGAATGTGTCCTTTGGATTAAGCTTAGATTTCCAGTTATTCATTATCGTAGATGTGACAACTGCTCTATATGTAATATATTTGATTGAGCAAACAACCTATTTTGGAATATAAGCTACGTTTACTGTGAACAAAGTTGCCTTACTATATAAGCTTTTTATTGTTTTTTAATTTATTAGTATCCACATTATCTCATCGATCATTTGGTATGTAGTTTTTGTTTAATTTAATATTATACTAGTTCCTTATTGTTATACTAATGTCTGATGTCTTGTACTAATGCCTGGAACCACTGAGCTTATCACAATAAATTTATGATAAATGTATAAGATAGTAAGATAGAATATAGATAGAGAGTCTTTCATCAAGGACGCAGATTGCGAAATGTTAACATACATGTATAGCATACTAGAGCGACAGAAAATATTTTAAAATGCTAAACGAAACCACCAGAAAAGATCAAAATGGTTGGCCATAGTTTATGACTGCAGCCTAGCCACTGGTAGAAGTGTCATCATTGCAGGAGGCGGAGGAAAGTTTAATGGAACTAAAACAGTAAATGACAGGGAATATACCATCAGAACAGCTGAAGCTTGGACTCAAACGCCATTAGCTCCAGCCATTCATCAATTGAATGGCTGGAATAATGAGCAGATGCCTGTAGAGTGACAGCAGGCGGTAATATGCCCGATTCATAAAAAAAAAGATAAACTGAAATGCGAAAACTATCGTGACATATCAAGGCTTTCCACAACTGATAAGTTGTGGAAATTGTTTTAACAAACAATAGACTAATAAGGATGCTCAACAGTTGACCAGTTCTCCATATTCCATTAAATAATGGAGAAAATAACAGAATTTGATAACAAACAAGCATACATTCGCCTACAAAGAGCAGTCATATATAAAACCATGAAAGAAATGAGAATACCAGTTAATGAGATTAATACGGTTGGCAATGAAAGCAGCAGTAAAAGTTCAACAACGCACTGCAGTGAAAGTTGTGAACGAAGATGCGAGGGGGGTTGAGTTATATATTGGCACCAGTTCTGTGCTAATGATGTTATGCAAATAAGCTAAAAAGCTGGTTCTTTTAGAACATATAATTCTTCTCCTTTTTCCCGTGGTGTTATAGCCCGTCAGTAAGTTTTGACCTCCTGCAACATGCACCGGATAAAACTCCAGCAAATCCTTACCAGTTTTTTAATGTGCTGCAGTTTTTCAGCATCCGTTTTTACATTGTCCTGCCACCATGTTTTTGGTTTACCTCTCTCCATACCCCCCACCCCATCTAAGCTAAGGGTCCGTCTTAAGAGATAAGCATCGACAACCGTATTAACTCCATAAACTGGTATGCTCATTTCTTCCTTGTTTTATATATGAGTGCTCTTGGTACGCGATCGTATGCCTGTTTGTTATCCAATTCGGTTATTTTCTTCATTATTTGACGAAATATGGATAACTGGTCTACTGTTGAGCATCCCTATTAGTCTATTGTTTGTTAAAATTACATAAGTTGTGGAAAGCAATTATATGCCACGATAATTACTGAACTTCTAATACTGAATAAATTGATTGTTCTTTTAAGTGGGCGGCTTAACTTTTAGATAAGCATGTACCTCCGTATTTACAATTCACGCTATTAAACTGATTGTATATGCTGTTAAACCGGCGAATTGGATTATTAATTCCATTAACTGAAAAGCGCAAACCATTTAATGATTTGAAGCTGGTGTAATTATGTTATATACTAACTACAAGAAATCAGTTAATTGTACGGAAAAAGTCTACTATAGAATTGGTAATTAGTAAAATTAATAATTGTTAATGTTTTACGTATAGTAATCCTTTTGCTAAAATAATAGCGTTTTCATATAATGTTCCCCCAATAACCCGTTAGAAGTTGCCCTCTATAGATCGTTTGGAGACTAGAAAGTAGTCCAAAGCTTTCAAATGGCCGGATCTGGATCGTCAATCTTCATTTCCTTTTATGACTTAGTTTCCATTTATGATTACACAGGTCAACAAATTTAAACTTTTTCGAAGTAACATTGATAAAAATACGTGTATGTGAAGTATTTTGTAATTTTAAATCCGAAAATGATAAGTTTACTACTGTAACACGTACAGTTTGTTACATGGGGTCGGTGGTGGAGAAAAAAAAGGGGAACACATATATTTACAATGTAATATGTATTTGATATAAACATGTAAAACGTGTTAAATCTATGCCAAGACGTTACTGAGGATTATGTGAATAAATAATATATATTACATGAGATGTCATACAGCGACAAAGACTTTCACTTTATCATCCTGCGGTCTGTAGCCTCATCTCTTTTTATAAATCAGCAGTAGTCGCCGAACATAGATGGGTTCCAGCGTCCCTGATGTCCTGGTGAAACCTCTCTCCTTGTTTGTCGCTTACTGCACCCAAATTTTCCGGAAAAAATCCAAATGGAAGTGTATTTTAAGAACATGCGATACCCTAATATTTCATAGGCTTACAAGATTTCATCTATGAGGTTTTTATAGTTTTCATCTTTCGTGTTGTCCAGAAATCATTTCGCTACACTTGCAAAACACTTCCAAGCTGCCAGTTCCTTTTTATTTAATTTTTCTTGCAAACGGAAATCTAGGAACTTCCTTATTTGAGGTCCAATAAATATGTCTTCTTTTAGTTTTGAATCACTTAATTGAGGAAATATTTCTTTTAGGTACTTGAAACCATTACCTTCTTTGCCCATGGCTTTGACAAAGTTTTTCATTAGTCCAAGCTTAATATCAAGAGGCGGAAGAAGCACCTTTTTTGGGTTAACAAGGGGGCCATATTTTATGTTTGAAGTACCATGTTCAAAATAAGTTCTATGAGGCCAATCTTTCATACTGTAATGTTCTCTTGTTGCCATACTGTCCCATAGACACAAAAACAGGAATATTTAGTAAAATCCTATCACTTTTAAATCCCCGCAACTACGGATACTGTTCATATTTATGGCGATTTAATATTGTTGCTAAGTTGTCATAAGTTTCTTTCATTGTCACTGAATAGGCTAAAGGAATAGGTGGGTTTTTGTTTCCATTATGAAGCAAGGCATAGATTCGTCGAAATACAACGTGTATTTCGACGAATCTATGAAATTCGCCACTTGGAAGGAACATGTTCCATATTAAGCTCATTTATTATATCATCAATACCACAACAGACAAATAGCGATTCTTCAATTTTATAAAAGCTTGGAAATGTTACATTCCGTTTTCGGTAAAGTGAAATACTTTTTTTTTATCTCACAGAGAGAGATATTAAGTGAGGTTCATTGGTATTTTTTTGAAAATCTAGTTGGTTTAAGTTTTGAACAATTAAACAAATTACTTCAGCTGTTTTGTACTGTATGATAAATTTATATATATATATATATATATATATATATATATATATATATATATATATTACAGAAATCTTTCACCCTGTAATATTTTCTGTATTTCTGTAATATTTTCTCTCCACGGTTGCGTTACGCTACCTTGTGGGCATATATATATATATATATATATATATATATATATATATATATATATATATATATATATATATATATATATATATATATATATTTATTTATATATTGCCTGTATAAATGTTTTATTCAATAATAATACGATATTTTATTGCATAGATTAAGTTTCATTACAGATATAAACTCCGAAGAAACATTTCTAAAGGTATTTTCTCTTAGGCGTAATTTTTCTACCAAAATATTGTTTCTTAATAATAATTTATAAATCCTTCTGGTTACATTATCCAAATAAACAAAATCTCATTATATCAAAAACATTTACGCTGTGATTGATAAATCTATATCATTTTGGGGGTTTATTTATAGATAGGTGGGAGTATAAAATATAGCAGTCACATATCATTGGCGGATTGAATCAGCGCTCAATCTCTGAGGAGAGATATAGAATGTATATAACAAAATATACCGTACCTCTAATATCACTTGAAGTAAACGATTGGATTTCAATTCAATCTGCTAAAAATGTCAAAGAATAAACTAGTTATGATTGTTGAAACGTAAATATAAGTAATTGAATAAATTTAATTGGTGGTGTGGAAAATAATTCAGATTTTTTTAGGTATAACAAAATATAAATAATAAAAACAATATACATTCTATAATGGCCATTGTAATCTACAACTTCTTGCTATCTTTTCATCAGTGGTATTGCTAATGCCGCGTATGTAAAATGTTTGACTTTTCGAGGTTTGATAAACCTTTAAAAGGTTTTCCATCCAGAGAATTAAACGACTGAAGTAAGTGATCATCTGATAATACTAGGATCGAAAAATATGGAAAATAGGGCAAATATTTCAGTCAAGGATTGTCTGTATATTAAAAATGTTATTAACTCCATATGGTACTCGATTGAACCAGTGACTTCATAACATGTAATATTTTTATAATTCCACCACACGTAGATCTTCTTCGATAGGTATTCTGGCTTCCAGATTGCTTGCAGTAGTTTTGTTCCTAGACTCCATGGTTATTTACGTACTACGTAATCATAGACAATTAGTCGTTCTTCTTAGAGACGGCCTGTTCCAGTTTATATAACACCCAAAAGATGCAAGAAACCGTAATAACTTACGAACCTAATACAAATGTAGGATTTTTTCTTAAAAATGTGGATATTAAAGAGTAGTTACTTATGAAAAATTGTTCACGGCATGGATGTTTGCTTCCTGTAAGACATGACCAAGTCAATTATTAAAATAAAGTTTCTGATTCCAATAAAAACTTTTTAATCAATAAAACGAAAACGGGGCGCAGTTATGTCGTAAATTTATTGGAAAAGTTTTTAGTTTGGAAATTTATTGTTCAAATTTTTAATTATTCCCGAAGCTAATACGGGTTTTTGCTTTTTTTGAATGGCCTCAATGAAATAATATTTGTACTGGGCCGGGTCATCAAGCCCAAAATTAATATTTTAACTAACTTTCATTGATGCGGGTAGATTAAAAAGTTAATTGATTCTTTTGAGCAGATATTATTCTTCTTCTTTTGCCTATGATGCTACAGCCCGTCAGTGGGCCTTGACCTCCTGCAACAATCACATCTATCCGGATAGATCTCAAGCAAATCCTCACCAGTTTTTGATGAGCTGCAGTTCTTTAGTATCCCTTCTTACATTGTCCTGCCACCATGACTTTGATCTACCTCTCTTTCTGTTACCTTCTATTCGTCCATCCATAATTGTCCTTGGTGGAATTCGCGCACCATTTTATTTTAATTATTTTCGGCCATTCCTTCTTCAATATATGTCTTATTATGTGTATTAGGACTTTATAAGTTGTGTAAAACAGCGATATATTTCAAGACAGTTTTCGTATTTCCGTTTATGACCTCTCTTGTAATTCGGACATATTACCTTCCACTGCCACTTTTCAGGCTTCTGCTCACTATTTCAAATGTTGACAATTAATTGATGAACGGTTTGAGCTAATCCTTTATCTACAAACTTCAGTACTTCTGAAGTTACCTTGTCTTTTTGTATATCGTCTATTTGCGTTATTAGTAGTTCACGTCTTCTCTTGCTTACACTTTTGAAATCCCTTCTCAGTCCCTCGTATTTTCTTTTTGCTTTTGTATGTCTTTACATGCGTTTCAGCTGGGCATAACTTATATTCACCACTGCATTATTGCATTCATCTTTCTGCTATTCGGTTCTTTTATTTTACTTCTTATTTTTCTTTTTTTATTGTTGCTTATCCATCATCTACCAAGACTGCAGTGCTCTATAAGTCCTTTAGTCATTGTTCTATTCTACCATAGCACTTCTTCATGGAGCTTTCATCTGTTGTTTATCTTTCCATTTCGTATTTTTTGTTTTGATTCTTGTTTCTTTATTGGTTCCTATTTGTTTGTTAAATTTTTGCTAATTTTAGGTAGTAGTCCGATTGTGATGATGTTTCTCTATAGCTTGTTATATTAAGGACGCTTCAGTATGACCAAGGTGAAACCCATTTTCCCTTATGGATGTTTTTGCGTTGGAATTTTGTACTCATTACCTAAAGCTGCTTTCATACAGCGAATTATATTGCTCTTTCCTCATAAAATATAATGCAGTCACCTTTTTTTGACATCGTAAATAACACAGGTTAACAAATCTTAACTTGTTTGAGGTAACATTGATAAAAATAGACAAAGAGGGCATATTTTATGTTTTAAGTAGCAATCAGGAAGTTGTGGATCAGATTCTGATGAAAGATTAAAATCACCTGGAAACATGTTGTCCAGGTTTAAAGGCGCAATCGATACCGGTAGTTCCTGGCTATGAGGAACTGACCTAAGTGCAGAAGGCAAATTTGGATACTGAATGTTGTCGGTTGGCTTTTTTGAAATCCCTTCTGTTTTAGTGATACAAAAGTAACAATCACTTACATGGTCAATAGGTTCTCCCCACACCATAGGCACAGCAAATCGCATAGAATTTTTCTTGCGATGAATCCACTGGACTAAATTTACGTGACAACTCACACAGCAAACATAAGGAGCCCAACTTTCATTTTGATATCCAATTTGGCACTTAAAATATAAAAGATAGGTTTTGACTTCCTCGGATATAGATCTAGCTTGTGACTTTAAAATAAATCGTCCGCATATATAACAAAACTTATCCGCTGGATTTTTGCATAATCGACGACTAAAACTTGCCATTTTATATAAAATCGACTTAAACACTTGAGTGTACTGTAAACGAGATATAAACAAAGTAAACTATAGAAAACAATAAAACTGCCCTTAAAGGTTCGTAGAATACTGTGGAAATACCCACTCTATGGTCTTGTGGTAATTCCTACATTGTCCAGTCCAAAGTCAGGTATAAATAATGTCAGTGGTCCCATGATATAAAGGAGAAGCAGATACCTGAAAATGTAACGTGCTAAACAATTTCTATGAAAAAGTGTTTTAATAACTACCTAAATGAAACACAAAAAGAGCATTCTCACCAATGTTACAAAAATCATGTCGACTTGTATAATAATTATGAAGAGGATGCCTTTTCTGAAATGGTCTTGTCTCAGTAAATATGTGTGATAAGGATTTATTGGAAAAGCCAGTTAAAAGATATTCTTTTGTCATTGAATCGAATATTAATTGACTTTTCAAAATTAAACCTCTATACCTATATACTGTTACTTTTTATAAGTTAAAGCAAATTTGATTTGGACGGCCGATATTTTTCGATAATTTTCTTACTTATTGGCAAATAACGCTTCCGTAGAATTTTCTTAATTAGGCCTTGTCATCGAATTTGTATCGAAATAATTAAGAATCCAATTAAAAGCTTATGGATCTTTCAAAATCAGAAGCTTGATGCTTAGACGTGACCTATTTTTCGTCAAAATTATATAAGATTTTGATTTGTATGCAAATTTTTAATAATGTATTTGTTTTCAAAATTGATTTTTTTTAGTTGTAGTAAAATTTACGTCAAAAAAGTCAATAAAAAACTAGAGGAATCGAACCTCTGGTGTTCCGATAGTAAAGAAGGTGAGTGACCTGCTAGAGCAAAATAATCAATTATTATTAATAAAAGTAGGTTATTCAAATAAAATTATGGAAAGAAGGTATTATTAAATTTCAATTTTCTTTGTTATACTTGCGGTCTATTAATAGTATAAAAACGTTTTTGTCTTTATAGTAATTTATACTTTCTTATAAAAAGTAATTCCTGAGTTGGAATAAGTGTGGAGCAACTAATTTGTTTACAGTCCCGCTCTACAATTACAAAATTACATTGTAATTTAGACAGATGGTTTTGCGGCCTCCCAAAAATATTTTTAATTTCAATTTTAATCCCCTCGAGTAATAAGCTTATTTACAAAAGCTGGACGTAATAAACCTCTGGAAGCTTCGGCTGGCTACAAATAAAATTATTTAAAACTTAATGTTACATGCGGTCACGTTACATTTATTTTTTGGATTAGATAGATAAACTACTATTTAAAGTTATTTAGTTTGGAATATGTTGGTTACATTATCCAAATTTGATATCTCTTACATTAATCTAATCTCTACTACTTTTCATATTGAAAGGCATTTTGAGGTAGTTCCTGATGGTAGAGAGGTATATGCAGAACTCTAGTCAGCTCAAGTAGAGAGAGTAGGGGAGGGTGGCTCAAAGCGGATAAGCTGAGGTTGATGGTTCAAAAAACGAGAATTTTAGTCAAATACGTTTTTTACAACATTTAATGGGATATTTGAACTTGAAAATAAAACAACGTTTATAAACATTTGGTATTAAGTATTTATAGAATATCAAAAATAAAAAACCTCTTCTAAAGCCGGTTTTGCCCGATTGGGGTCCTAAAGCGGGTAATGCGCCTTGGGCAAAGCGGGTAAACATGAATAATAAGTAGCAAAGGTGTCAATTAGGTGCCATATTCTAACATTTTGGCGGGAATCACAGTAGCAGTCTTAGTGTTATTCATAGTTTTTATTATTAAGACCAATCTTACAAAACTAACTAATTAACTTCTGACTTATTTAATCCAACAATAGATGTTTGTTAGAGTTGTTGTTGTTGTTGAGATCAATCATATACATTTAGCAACATGTTAAGTAGACTCTTTTCTCAGAATTTTAATTAAAATCAACAACACAGCTTCATATTTTTGTAAATTATCAGATAATTTCTTGTCCAAACCTTGAAGTTGATAAATTAATCGTTTGATTGAAAAAAAACTTTATCCGTAGCACAAATCGCAGAAATATAAACCTACACCAGAATATCCAGTACAAGCTTCGTGAGCCTATCGTTCTTCAGGTAGTTCTACATAAAAATCACCACAAATAATACAAACATACTGTTCATTAGTTTCTTTTTGCGTTTTTTTATTACTAATTTTCTTTGTTCTGCTTTCCACGTTTAATTCTTTTCTTTTTCAGCAGCCTCCAACTTCTTACTTGCAAAAATATGGTCTTTCATATTCCTTTTGTTTCCATCAGATTTTGTTTCAGCACGTTTCTAATTTTCTTCCTTTTCCCTTATTTATTCTTTTATTGGCGTACTGGTTAACACTTCAGTTCTTTGAATTTTGCGTTTGCGATTTGTTTTATTTGTACTCAATTTAGGTATCGGTCTAATATCTATAGGTTTTACTCGTATCAAAGGTGCCGATGGAGCAGAAACTGATTTAAAGGTAACAAAATCCGCTGGCGTAGAACATGAATTTCTGTCTATTTCAGTCTTTCTTTCCCTAAAGGTGGATTATATGCTTCTACACCTATATCTTCTATAGTGTCTAACGCAGAAATATCACCTAATTGACTCTCTGCAGGCATCAGGTCATTTTCTGTTATAAATGGAGAAAAGGTGAGGTAAGAGGAATTTTCTGTTCGAGGAATTGTTGCAGATTAGGATAAGTCATTTTGGGTATAGTAGTTTTCATTTTCCAACAAAGATGGAGAAACGGTGCGGTCAAAGTCATTAGAACGACGAATATGAGAGGAAGTGTCTATTCGAGAAATTGTTGCAGATTGGGATGCATTATTTCGAGCTACTACAATTGCGACGTCCCCTGATGTGGATGGTTCAGGCCGGTCTGTTAAAGTCGATGGCAAAAAGTCTAACTCATCAAATATATGGCGATTGGTAGGCCATATTCCAATAGATATGAATCGGGTAGTAGCATTCTGTGCACTTGCTGCTCTCATATATGCTTCACCGAAGAGTATCGCAACCTCATATTGAGAGCTCACGTGGCTCATTTAAAACACTCAAACTGTCTGTTTAAAATAAGTTTTTAGAGGCCCATATACACACCGGTCTAGAGCGTTCATGCGATGTGTTGTATGAGAATGAAGCGAAGCAAAAATCACGTTATTTTGAGAGGCATATTCTAATGCCTCAAGATATTTATGGAATTCGTGATTATCCGTGATCAAAATAACTTTTCTCTCCAAAATAGGGCACGTAACATTAGCAAAGTGACGAAGCCATTCTAAAAACGTAGGTCCGTTGATCCAACCGTTGTCCGTACAAGTGGCACTGGCACCAGGAGGAGCTCCATACAATAATCTACCAACCATTCTTTTTCCCCCAAAAATGAGAAATTGAGGTATAAAAGATCTAGCCGCATTACAGCAGCAGACAATGGCCGTGAGCTTTCCTCTTTCAATACTTGATATTACGCCAACTTGTTTTTTCCCAGTTCTCGGCAAAATTCTTGGAGGTTTGTTACTTGTAGTCTGAATGCCTGTTTCATCTATGTCATAAATTATGATTGCGTCAATAGTATGTTTGTCTATTGCTTTTTCTAATAAATTATAAAATCTGTCCACTTGTGGCTTATTAAAACCATGCGCTCGCACAATAGATGGTTCTGGCCATTTAGTAGTGGATTCCGCATGTCGGCTCTTAAATCCGAAATACCAGTCATTCCCTGCACAACCATCTTTAAAGAGGTGTGTAATATTATTCTTTTCTGCGTATTGGTATGCAAGTTCCAAAAATTTTATTTTTGTCAATCCATGGAAAAGATCGACATGCAAGACATATTCCAGCGATTCGCTTTTATTCAGCATTATTAAACACCCTCTGGTATCTCTCGAGCTTTTTCTCACAACTTTTCTTTTTTTAATGTCTTTACAAAGTGGACAACGCGATGCCATACTTCTTCGCGGCAGCGGAAACCGAACTTTTCTTAGCTTCACCCATCGCCAGTTTCATAGTGTTCTCACTCTACGACGTCCGTTCCATTTTCCGCTTATCTTTATTCACCATCCCACAGTTTTTAATATAAATCTGTATCCGGGCAAAGCTGACCAGTACCTGCTTTGCCCTACCCGCTTTGCCTTCGAGCACATTCTTCTGTTAAGTAATAATAACCTCAACCTCTAGTATATCAGGTGAATATGGAGTTCCTAAAAGTAATTGGCTGAATTTTGGTCAGAAAATGTTGAATTTGTATCTTGTATTTTCAATTGTTACTTACTTTATATTGGTTAGTTACATAAGTAATTAAAACTTAATCCTACAAAAACGTGCCCTTAGAATTTCCTTTTCTAGGTAAAGAAAAATCAATATAATGCAAGAAAAAATCTAGGCATAATATTATATGGTCACGGTCAGTGAATAAACAGAACCGCACGTATATTTATCGCATATGAAATAAATTTTATTCGTCTGTTTTCCTTCGAAACAGCTGTCTAATTCCCAGGGCTTTGTCTTTTTTTGCAATTGAAACTTTTTAAATTGCGATTTCATGAGAATTCGCTGACTTTCCCCATATTTTAAAGGGTACTTGTCGGGCATAAAGGCAATAAAAATATTTTCTTTACAGGAGCTGAAAGTAAGCGTTTAAACATATAACCAAAAAAAAAAGGATAATTTAAATTAAATTTCTTTCTTTTTATTCATGGCCTGAATGTTTTGAAGAAACAGTTTTAAAACCGACATGGAATTAATTTCTTTGAAGTTAGTTTTAAAGGTTGGTTTTACGAAAAAATCTGTTGATTACAATTCATGTTGAAGTTCGTTCGAGAATTAGTTGCCTTTTCATATATAGAGGTCGCTAGTCTTATTGATAGTTATGCAATCTAATATAATGTAATTCAATTTTATTTCTTAATAAAATTATTTAACCTTGAAAAAAAGCCGCACCGCGCATCAGTTCTCAAAGCATCAGTTCTCAATTACTGAAGTTAAGTGACGTCGGGCGCGGTTTATACCTCGAGGGTGACCGTTAATCTCACGAGCGGCATTATTCGCCTTGAAAACAACTTTTAAAATAATTACTTAAATTTGCCTTAATTTCCCGACTTATTTCACTCATTTTATCGTTTTTGTTAAAAACGGTCGACTGAATATTTCACAGAGGAATCACTTTAGTATTGAAAAAGTAATGTTTATTTATCGAATTATAAAATTGAAATCAGATTAAACCTCTAAGGCATCATTTCTCAACGTTTTTAGTGTCGTGACTCACTAAATAGCCAAAAAGTTATGTAAAAACCCGTTAAAAAAAGTTATAAAAAAATTCACTGTTAACTAAATTTTTCGGAAAATATGTAGTAAGGTTTCTTTTTTCACCCAATGTTAAATACCACGATTTCTTCTCTCACTCAGTGTTAAATAAATGAATAATAGTATGGTAATAAAATACATTAATAAATATTAAATAAAATGGACAAATTTGTAACAAAACGAAATGAATCATCTACATCTGGTGAAACAGTAAAGAAAGACCAGATTGTACAATGAAACATATTTAAAATATGGATTCATTGCCTTGGATGACAAGCCGTAATGTGTTGTTTGTTATCAAGCTCTGTTCGCAGAAAGCATGAAGCCTCCAAAATTAGTCCGGCATCTGGAAACAAAACACCTGTTTTCACAAAAAAAAACTATGACAATTTTTCGAATTAATGAGACCGCGCACTTCAAGCATCCCAGTTACTAGCATTTAGAGTGGCCAGGAAGTCTAAGCCCCATATGATTGCGTAAAAGCTCATTTTACCGGCTGATCAATGTGATGATAAGTCTGGAAGAAGCAAAAAAGTTGAAAACTGTACCAGTTTCAAATGACACAATGTCGAGACGTATTAATGAAACGGCCAATGATGTTCACGATCAAATAATTGAAAAGGTTAAATCAAGTGAGTTTTTTGCTATTCAGTTCGACGAGTCAACATACGTGTTGAACTTCGTGCAATTTTTGTGTTTTGTCCGATACGAATGCGAGGGGTCAATTAAAAAAAATATGGTATTTTGGTGCTATATGGCATAAATATGGTATGTAATATAATGCAATTGGCGAAGGACCCTTTAAAGTTGTTATTGATGCGACACAAAACGAAAACTTTGACTTCAATAACTGCACTGCTGTATGTACTGATGGCGCGAAAACGATAATGGAGAAGAACAGGAGTAGATAGTAAAATTAAAATACATTATGTCACATATGCAATGGACGCAAAAATGCGCTTGCTACAAAAAAGATGCCAGTAAATTTACAAAATGTTCTGTCAGAAGCCGTAAAAATTGTTAGTTTTATTAACTAACTAAATTGTTAGTTTTATTTATTATTAATTGTTAGTTTTATTAATTGCAGACTAGATTACTTACTACATTGTTCGAGGAAATGGGTACCAAATACGACTCACTGTTTTTCCATACTGAGTTCAGGTGGTATAAAAATAAAAATAAAAATAGCTCATTTTCAGAGTTTTTACAAGATGGAGAAACTTTATTACTGTTGGCTTACTTTAGTGACATATTTTCACATTTAAATGACTTGAATACGAGTTTACAAGGCCGTAACAAAAACATTTTACTAAGAACAGACAAAGTCAATGCCTTCATCAAGAAGAACTGGTATTTGGATTATACGCCTTCAAAACAGCAATTTATTATAGTACCAAAAATATGCATTTAGAAAATTCTGTTATTGTTCGCGTGTTCGACAACATGAAAATATTTGCGCGAATTGAAAATGATGATTTGTCGAAAAGATGGGTTCTCAATCCGTTTGATGAAAATGTTGCTGCTGAATTACTTATTGAGATTCACAACCAACTTATTTAAATATCGGCCGACAAAACTCTACGACTAACTTTTTCAACTCAAGATTTAGATAAGTTTTGGCTTGCACGATGATGTAAATACGGAAGCCTAGTAAAGGAAGCTTTAAAAACATTGATCCCCTTCGCTATTTCTTATTTATGCGAAAAAACTTTCTGGCCTATGGTGGCTTTAAAAACTGTATATATAAATCGTCTATTATCACTAGAAAATAATGTGCTTATTGTTTGTAATGATGATTCACGTATAGAAAAACGTAAGTGAAAAACAAAATCAACCGTCGTCTTAAATTATTGTTTCAAACCACTGGCCATTACTTTATTTAAGTTTATTTTATCATGTTGTTTGTTTATTATGTTTATTTTATCACGCTTTAAATTAAAAATACTTTAATAAAAGGATGTGGACATTTTAATGCTTTGATAAAAGTTTTCTTTAGGTTTACTTAGAGGCGACATTTGTGACAAAGCTCGTAAAATCAATGTCGTTAAAAGTCACACAAATGCCATGGTGTACAATCAATAACATAATGTTGAATTCAACTTATTAATAAAAACGCACAACTATTGCTATTTTTAGACTAAAATGTTTATTTCAGATTATATACTTATCTGGTCTTGATCGATCTTTCAGTGTTTGAACCAAGTTTTCTCCTACATTGTCAATCTCACTAAACTCTTGTTTCTCTTAATTTTTTTCTCCCGCGACCATCTTCATTAACTTTCGATTTCCACACTTCTTTTGCTTTTCTTGTTTCATCCATTCTCGCCAGATGCCTCCACCTATAATGTCTTCAATTTCTTTAATTTGCAGTTGTACTCTCATTGTATCATTTTTGATTGTGCTTTTTTGATATCTGTATTATCCTTCTCAGGAACCCAATTTCGTATACTCTCAACACACTCCAAATTCTATCAAATAACAACTAAATTAAAAAAAAAAGATTTTTCTACTACTTATTATTAATTGATTGCTGATATTGTTAATTAATTGTTTAAGCAAGGTATAACAGATCTTGTTCGCTGCATTTATTCTATTACTTATTTCCCCATCGATTTTTCCACACTCAATAATCACTAAGACCAGATATATTTTTTTTGGTTTACCACATTTTGCCATTTCCGTTCTTATGTCTATCTCCCTGACTTTCCTTAACGACATAATCCATTTTTCCACGTCGTTTTATTGTCCTGTAGACTCTTCCTTAACGGTGCGCATGACTTAAGGTCTTCAGCATACCACAGCTCCTTAATTATTATGGGTTTCATTTTCTTGCATCCTACCACTATCTCCTTAATCTTGCTTGTTACTGACTTCACTGATTGATCCATTACAGGTATAGATAATAGTGAGCTCAATATACTGTCTTACCGGACTCTTTTTTAGTTACAAATTTACTTGTGTTTGTGTATTCCCATAATAATACCCTAATGTATGCTCTATTACATTCGTTAACTTTTCCTCCGATATCTTTTCATTTACGATATTGGCTGTACACGCTAATATGTTCCTATAATTCTCACATATGATTTTGTCTCCATTTTTATGCAAAGTTATAATTATGGATGTTCCAATCCCTTCGAATCTTCTTTGCCTGCCAACTTTTAATCAATATTTTTTCTAGTACAATTCTTCCATATTTTCTCATATTATCTAATCCCTCTGATTTTCCATTTTTAACTACAATCGATGCTTGTTCAAACTTTTTCTGCGAGATCTCCTCTGAATTATTTTCTTTGTTCTCGATTTGCCCTTCGTATTCAATTTGCTCCTCCATTTCAGTAGTTTCCCTCGAGCCATCCAGCACTTCACAAAAGTAACCAATCTATCTGTTTTTTATCTCTTGACTTTTAAAAACTCTACTTTCTTTGTTCCTAATCTAATTCATTTCTGAACTTTTTTCTACTCCAACTTGTTGGCTTTCGGCATTGTAAATAGTTCCATTCCCCTATAACATTTTATAAACCAGTGCCTGTGGGTTCATATTTAATCACTTAAACTGGATAGTATATATAAATATTACTCTACCTTTAATAATGAAAATTGTATCCTTGCGTTCAACTATTTATTTAACTTAATTTTTTCTGGCTATAATTACTGAATATAGAGATGTTTTAATAAACCTAAATTCATATTCTACTTGAATAATGTTATTACAATACATTAAATTGATAATTATATTGAATATCTATCTGCGCTTAACATTCTTCAAACAATTGTTTCTGTCAGTTCACTGACTATATTTCGGTAATTATATATTTTATAATATATTTTTGTTTGTCGCTTTTTTAGCAAAATTATTTTTTGATCTCTGTATATTTTCGGTATATTTTCTTTGTAGGGTTTTGCAACAAAGGAATATTTTTAATGTTAAAGTGGACGTGTTAACAAGGCATCCCAAAAAGAAAACAATATTATGAAATTGATAGCATTTTTTAAATGTTCAATGATGCTTTAAAATGAAGAAAATATTAAATAATAAAATATTTTGTTCTTAAAAATATTCAAAATGTTACCCATTTAGCAACAGGATATTACAAGTCTTATTTTTCCTTTTAGCATCCTAGCATTCATCGGGTTCATCTTGAAAACTTTACTTTTCAGAAATACAAAAAGGAATCAAGATATGCTACATTTGCAGATGAACATTTCCGACTACCTTTGACATTTCTTTATGATAAAAATAATACTAACCTAATCTTCGAAGTAATCTTCCCCACTTTCGATACCATTCGGGCAACTGTCGAATCCCAGATCCCCAAAATTTGGTTATTTTGATGTGATAAAGACATTGAGTCTTTTTCAACTTCCTTAAGAGATGTGAAGCAAATATCAACCAGGTGATGTTGCAGAGATCGGATGAAGATCCGAAGTGGCCTAGTTTAGTGAATACACCGGGTGCGATTAAATCTCCCAGTTTAATTGGGTGATCGTTACTAGAGTCCCTTTTGCTGTATCTGGTCGTTCGTTGTCCCGAAGCAAAAACAATTTCCCTTCTTCCCATACCAGCATAAGGTTTTTTTCGCTAAAGCGTCGTTAACACGAACAGTTTCATTCTAATTGGAATAACTCATAATGCACGATGCCCAGCTTATCCCACAATATACACAACAACACCTTTTTGGCGTAGATATTTGGTTTTTGCTGAACTGGTTCATGGCTCATCAGGAATAACGCATAAGTTTTGCCTTTTTGGATAAGTTTATGGATTAAGTTTGCAACTGATTTTTTAGGCTATACTCACGGAAGGTTCATATATTATACCTCGTTTTGAAGCTGAAAGATGGCGCTTTAACCTTTCAGTAGTTGCGCGCGAACTCTGGCTCCGCACTGGCTTTGTTTCGACAATAATATCCATTGCACTTCCCTCCAAGTGATGCATTTCTCAATACCTTCCAGGAAGAGCGTGTATTACTAGGCGATTGATTAAGCTAAGGAGTAATTTCGGGCTTTGATAAATAATTCGAGTTTGCGGATTGAGAATCCGCAGCGACCACTGTAACAAAACATATTAATTTATTTTTCTGTGTTCTTTTGATAAGGTATATTCTTTTCTCTATCTTTTGTTGTCACTGTTACACATATACGTTTTTAAAATGGCGTCCTATGAAAAAGGGTAAGAGGGGCTACATAAATTAATGGAACAATGTTTCCAGTCTTCTGATAAAGACGAATTACCCGTTGATGAATGTGATGAAGAGGAAGAAGACGCCATTGAACTGGATATACATGAAACTGATAGTGAACAGGATATTTCTGGCAATGAATCGTGTGTTTTACAAGAAGCTGTCGGTTCACTTTTCATAGGTAAAAATCAAACTACCAAATGGAGGAAACACTGCCCTCCAAAAAAAATGCGAGAACCCGATCAGAAAATTTAGTTACCTATATACCCGGTCCAAACGGAATTGTTAAAACAATAAAAACTCCTTTGTCAATGTGGCGGTATTTATTTCCACAAAATTTACTACAAATTATTGTAGAGAGTACAAATAAACATATCCAGGCTGCTCAAGATCGATATTCTCGAGAACGTGATGCCAAAACAAGTGACATCGTTGAAATTCAAGCATTGTTTGGGTTCTTGTATTGGGCAGCGGTAATGAAAAGCAATCACTTGAATACTGAAAATCAATGGGGTGTACTGCTATCGAGATATTTCGGCCTACTATCTAGAGACATAGAGATAAAGCTTTCGATTCTTACCTTGACATTTGCGGTTTGACGATCTTGAAACTCGATGAAGCTAGAAAGTCTGTTGATAGATTAGCAGCGATTCGAGATATTCTTGAAATCTTTGTAGACAAATGTAAAACTGCATTTACACCCTTTCATTACGTTACAGTTGACGACAAATTAGAAACATTTAGGGGAAGATGTATATTCCGTCAATACATATCCAATAAACCGAACAAATACGGAATAAAAATGTATTCTCTTTGTGACCCCAAAGTTTTTTATATTTGTAACTTGGAAGTATATGTTGGCAAACAGCCCGCGGGTCCTTGGGAGGTAAATAATTCCCCAGATGCTGTTGTAGAAAGCATGTGTGAACCCATAAGAGGAAGTGGAAGGAACGTAACCACTGATAATTGGATTACCAGTTTTAAGTTGATAGAAAACCTAAAGAAGAATTTCAGGATGACTCTCATAGGGGCGGTTAGGAAAAATAAAACGGAGCTTCTTGTTAAATTCACCTGAAAAGTCGTCAAAGTTTACCTTTCACGAGAATTGCACGCTTTTATATTGTGTTCCAAAAAAAAGTAAAAATGTTTTGCTTATGCCAAGTTTACACCATGATGACACTATTGATAGTGAAAACAAATAAGCCAGACAAATTAGGTACTTACAATCAAACTAAAAGAGGAGTATATACGGTTGACAAACTTTCCGCTGCTTGTAATTGTGCACGTGTCACTCGAAGGTGGGCAATGGTAATTTTTACCCAATGTTAAACGTTGCAGGTATAAATTCGCTAGTTATTTACAAGGCGAATGATGTAGATAAAAAAAATCACGGAGACAATTTTTGGGGAAACTATCTTTTGAATCCATATGTGATTACATATTAATTTAATGAATTCGTTCTACTGTATCGAATACACCAAGATCGAGAAAACTAAGAATTAGGGAGATTCTTGAACTAGAAGTTACGGAACAGCCTTGGGAACCTCCAGCAAATCAAAGAGGTCGATGTGCTATGTGTGACAGAAAAAACAATCGCCCCACCGGATATTTCTGCAAAAAATGTCACACTTGTATATGTTTGGAACACGCTCTAATAATTTGTTCAGAGTGTTTTGAAATAGAGCATGGCGAATCTTCATTTTACAATGGCTATTTTACACTGCTATCATGTTAGTTTTATGTTCTATTTACACTGTAGTTCTTAAATGCATGTGTTAGAAGTTTCGCATGTTATTTTAAAAAATTGTATTGAATATATTTTTATGTTCTTAAATAAGTATGTAATACAATAATTTAAGTTCAATAGGTGTCTTTTTATTATACGATTGTCTATTTTAATAAAAAATACGACGTTTTCTAATGGCGGAGTAGGAATCCGCCGCGACCACTGGTGTTCCAAAACTTAGCGCGACTACTGGAATGTTAAAATAACTCTATGGCGGGAAAAAAACTGACTTGTTTAAATGCTGCAGTCGATGAAACGTAGAGGGCAAGAATTAAGTTGAAGACCTAATATGTTTCAATAATTTCCATATCCTTGCAAATACTTACAAGGATATGGACACTCTTTAACATATCCTAGATTTATTTAAATTATTTTTTATAAGTAAACAAATGGTCTAACATTAGCATGTAATATCCTCAATATCGCAGAACACGCATTAAAAAATAATTTTACTCATACATAATAGCGGTAGTGTAATAATATTAATTAGAGAAGCACAGCATTAAAAAAGAACATGAAATATTGGAATATACAGTTTGCACGACATAATTGTCCTTAGATTAGTTTGTACAGTTTGCAAGGAACTCATATGCCTTATTTCAATTAAAGTTGTATTGTGAAAAAAAGCGTGTAATAACCAACCTTACCGTACAGTTAACATGTTCATTTCATTTAATCAGCAGAAATTCTGAACCCAAAACCGTATATAAGGTGTTCGAGTTAGACAACCAATTAATATTGCAAAGTTTTTGACGCGTAATAATTGGAATATAAGAAGAACTAGAAAGAGACTTGCTTAAATCAACGTTTGAAATTAGTTATGTCGTTCAATTTATTTGAGTTGTATGCCGTTTTGTAGACCTTTAATATTACAATAGTAATTTTGATGCTTTAGAAAATTTACAAATCACTTAGAATTTCGTGTTGTTTGTATGCAGCTCAACTGCGACTTGAGAAGAAACGCAGAAGTGGTTCAAGAAATTTAATGAAGGTATGATCGATTTTGATCATCCGAGAACTAAGGTTTTTAAGAACAGTTGAAAATGTAAAAAAATATTACTTGTTTCCCATTCACATCTCTTTCTATCAAATAATACTTGATTCTAACATTATGTGGGTCGTTCGAAAAGTTCTCGGCTTGACACCGAGATGGTGCAAGTATGACTATGATATTACCCAATGTTTCAGACATGTGCGTGTAGTTGCTTGTTTGAGGTGATCGAGTAAAGTACACAAGTTTTGACATTTTTTGTTTGAGCTGTTATAAAGCACTTTATTTTTAAAGGTTTACCCCCGACAAACATACAAAAATAATTAAATTCCACGCCTCTTCTTTTTGAATTCAAACGTGATAATACTTCCATTGAATATGATTGATGAATATGCAAGGTACGCGAGCTTGTAGAAATTATAAGTATTTCGATAAAAACTAAATAATTGTTTCTAACAGCCTAACAAAGACGCATAGAACGAACACTTCTCAAGCATGTTTAGACTTATTTAAGGCGATTCTGCTGAGATTCTTCGATGTTTTATAAAAGTAGATTAGATATGGATTAACCTGTAAAATGGGAGTAAGTGAAAGTGAGAGGTCATCATAGAGACAATTATGCTTCACTTCTAAATCAACTAAGGCTAATAATGCTAAGTGTCCTATTCAGGCTAATTGGCTCCTAATGATTACTTTCTCTCCCTTAATCTAAACAAATGGCTCGCTGGCAGGAGATTCACTTCAAATGATGAGGTTAAAACAATTGATCTAAATGTATTGATTTGCAAGGTGACTATATTGAAAAATTAAAAAATCATTAATTAATGACATTATTCCAGGAAATGAATGTCCTCTATATATAGTCACAAAAGCTCAATGTTTAAGTTATATTCAATTTTCTAACAGGTTTTCTGGTTATATTTCAAACACGTATCAAGCATGTTTGTTTTACTTCTAATCAATTAAAAGCATTTTAATAAAGCGTTCCATGTTTCTATTTCCTTTCAAGTATAATGTTACTTAGTAACAGAAAATGTTCATACAAAGTTTTTGATTTAAAAAATATTTTTACTATGGATTATTTATGAACTGTTGTTGATACCGGAAACGCAAGCATTTAAATTTGCCTTATATTTGTTAGAGCTTTTTCATTTTCATGTTCACACCCATCTGATTCATCTTTTATTCATAGACAACTATAGAATTTCAAAATTAAATATGATTTGCCTTTATTTACCTAAATATAAACCCGGCATTCTTAATGAGGGGTAACGATGAAAATATGATAGCGTTATTATATATAAATCAAGCTGAATGGGTATATTATATGAACATGTGGCTTTCATAGTAAAATCTTTTTTACTATGAAAAAAAAAACTTTTTTCTATATAATATATAATGTAATTTTTAAATTATAAGTGAATGGTGATATTCCGGGGCATAAATATATGCTTGACATCATAATCAAAGTTCAACATATTACACTGATAAACACATTATTTGTGACAACACTTTTTCTTAACGCGTAATTTTAATTTCTATTTTGCAATGAGCAGTGATGAATATAATTGGTTAAGATATGTTTATTCTTATTTATTAAATCTACAAAGTATGCTTTCAATACAAATTGTGTCCTTTAGTAGGCTACCGGCTTCCAAAGGTGTTGTATTTTCTATATCGCCAGTAGTAAGTTTTTTTGAACCCTATATTTTTTATTTTTTTAATTTACTTTGGTTGTGCTTAATTTTAACTACAATGCTTAGGCAGTGCGAAATAGTGCCAACAGTTTCATCGCGCTTGTGTGAACATTGTTTGCAGGTTGGCTGAAAGGTACAAAACGTAAAATACAATTTGGAGTGCCAATGATTTGGAGAGAACCAAAGCACCATGTTGTAAATTGTTATTTTTGCCTAAATAATATAGTAGGTACTGGACTAAAGTTTAAACAGACTAAATTTGCAGTATCCTAAGTTACCATTAGTTTTACGATTGGTTGAACAGTGATGAATTTCCTGTTCCAAAATTATCAGAGTCATGCACTCTGAAGAAGTATAAACTGAATCTGCTGATTCTTCAAGCGATCTGTTGAATTTTTACATGAAATCGAAAACGATCGTTTGATGATTTCATGTTTCAGTATGTTTAAAATAGCTGCATCTGATTTTATCCAAATCAAAATTACAGTCAGAACTTCTACCATCCAGATTAAAAGGATGAAATCTCAGTCAAAGTGATGAAAACATTTTTCTATTCAGATATTTATGTAAGAGGAAAGATCAAAGTAAATAGAGCCCCAGCTTCTAAGGCAACATTGTAAGGTGAGATTATGATTTATAATCATTCATCTCTCGCTATAATTTGTTACAATGCAATAATACTTTTTGGCAAAATGGTAATAACGGTGATAGAAAAATTTGTAGTAATTTTTATGTTATTTATATTTTTATGTCAAACTAAATATACAGGGTCGCTATTATGCATGGAAACGGTTAAATATCTCAAGAACGCTGTCAAATTTCTTAATGAAATTTTATACACAAACATCAGGAAATGTTGGCCACTTTTTGGATATATTTTCTTTTTTTTTTCTTATCGCATATTTGAAATCCAAGGCTTACTTGAGTTTTTTTAAATGATAACAGTACTTGAATTTAGCATTGTTAGAAAGAACATTTATTCTGGATTCAATGAGATAAATATTGTATGGTTTTTTAAATAGATTAAAAAAACGTCTAAAGGGTATTTCGGTATCTTTTGTCAATATCAGAATTATATTATATTATCATAGAAATTATATAAAAAACAATATCAAAATTATATTATTTTTATTAAAGAACTATTTACAGAAGGTGTTCAAAGTGTCCACCATTAACTTGCTGGCAGTAATGGATACATCGGACGAAGCCTTGAATTGCATTTTCCCACCGAATAAGAGGTATATCGGCAATTTCTTGTCGAATTCGTAATTTGAGATTTTCTGATTGACGTAAATCTGACTTTTTAAACAACCCCACAAAAAAAGTCTGGTGATCTTGCCGGCAATTCGATAGTTCCTCATTGAGCGATCAATCGTCTTGGGAAGGTAGTGTTAAGAAAATTTCTAAAGTTAATACCATATCCTGGTTTTGGTTACTTGAATTTAGAAACAGACTCAAAAATTGAGGGATATTTTCTTCCAATAGATCTAAATACTTATCTGGTGTGAAGTTGCCATCAACGAAAAAAGGTCCTATAGTATTCTTGCCACTGAATCTCACCCAAACATTTAACTCAGGATCAGGATGTGAGAACCTGCTCCATCCAATGCGAATTAGTATCAGCCCAGTATCTACACTTGTGCCTGTTAACATTACGATTTAACCAGAATGTTGCTTCATCCGCGAAAATAATATAAAATTTGGATTGGTATTTATTTTTTCCATCATAACTTCACAAAACATAACTCTTCGATCAAAATCATCATCACTTAATTCTTGTAGTAATTGTATTTTGTAAGGATAAAAATCTTTTTATATTATTTTTTGTATTGAGCATTTACTCATGTTATGATTTAAAGCTAAGTGTTGCACGGAAACCTTACAATTGTCTACTACATCAATTAAAACATTCAACAAAATTTCGTCATTAGTTTTTGTTTTTTGTCTTTCTAATTCTGGATGACTTTTATTGCTGCCTGTTGAATATTTTCACCGTTTTTGAAATTGTTGACTTAGTGAAGTTTTTATTCGTATGTACTTCGTATGTAATCAAATACTTCATCTGTTACCTATAATTTCATAACCTACTAAATGAAAAATATATTTACCCTAAAATAGACCGAAATACCTTGTAGCCATTTTTTAAAATCTATTTAAATAAAAACCATACGATATTTACTTATGCTGAATACAGAAGAAAAGCTCTTTCCAACGATCCCAAATTCAAGTACTGTTATTAAAAAAAAATAAGTTATTTTGATTTCGAATATGCGACAAGAAAAAAAAATGAAAAAGTGGCATACATTTCCAATGTTTGTGTACAAAATTTCGTTAAGAAATCTCAAAGTGTATTAGCGTATATTTGACCGTTTCCGTACACTTGTATATAAGATACACAGTGGTTTGTTCAATTAACAAAAAATAAATTCATTCTTGTTCACCAGTATTATTACCGTCTCAAACAGGCTTTCCCGCAATATTTCAAATACATAACAAAGTTACTTCTAATCAGTCAAATGTTTTTTGTCTACTTTCCGTTTATTCGTTCAGACAAGATTCTATATACTGAAAAAAAAACGCTCTTACGTAACTTTTAACTTTTAATTTTAAAAATGTTTATACTAGCGGAATTTTTATGAGCTGTTGTTAATTCCGAAAACGCCAATTATTTAAAGTTGCTTGACGTATTCGTTAGAGCTTTTTCATTTTCCTATACGCACCCATGTAATTCATCTTTTATTCATATACTACGATAGAATTTCAAAATTAAATTTGGCTTGCCTATATTTGCCTAAATAAAAATTCTACCATTCTTAATGAGGGATAACGAAGGAAATAATAATAATTGTGTTATTGCAGATAAGTCAAGTTTAATAGTTGTATTATTGAAATTTATTTTGTCGATGTCATGTTTAGACCTGAGATATTCTTTCGCATATTTTCCTAGGTTACAAAGATATATAGTTTTCTCTGCATTATTTCTAATTTTTTTCGTCTAGGTGACCAGAAGTATAACAACGAGGGTCGTTTGAAAACTTCTTATCCTGAAAAATAAAACACTTAATATTTAAATTATCTTTTAGTGCAGTTATCTTGCAATTCAATTCATTTAAACCAACGACATTTCAACTTTTTAATATCTTTAGTATAGTGCAATTTCTCCAGCTCTCTGAAATACGCGGCTGTCTCAACTTGAATATTATCGTTCGAAGTGAATTTTGGCCCAACGAGCCATTTATTCAGGTTTGCGAACGAAATAATCGCTGGAAATCAAATTTGGTGCATGTGGAGGCACTTTGAAGTAAAGGTTGTGGAGTTTTTTGCAACGAACTGAGACACAGGAATATTATCGTGATGAAAGAGCACTTTCTTTTGGGTCAAATGTGGATGTTTAATCTGAATAATATATTTCAATTATCCCATTAGTGAGGTGTGATACTTCTTGGTAATGGCTAGATAGTATATAAACACTACAATTCGATAATTCCAGAAAACCGTAGGAATCACGTTTCCTGCAGACGGAACCGTTTACACTTTCTTGGCGCACTTTCGCCAAGCCCCACCGACTGCTTGGACTATTGCTTCATCTCTGGTATCTAAGGCTGAACACATGATTCATCTATTTTTCTAAAACGTCAAAAAAACTCACCAAAATCGCGTCACAATAAGTCTAAATGCTTTCGAGGAGTGTTCATTTGAGTTCGTCACTTTTCAGAAAATGTAAAAACTCGTTTGCTTTACACTTATCACCACAAACACGCTACTAAAAGAATGCTTTTTAAAATTGGAATCACGCCATCTAAAGAATCATACTTGACAAATATCATAGTTTTTTGGTCATACTTGGCATCTTTCTGTTAGGCCGGTCGCGTTGGTCGTGATGCTAAGGCGGTTGTCACCGTTGCGCCCAAACCGCATTTGGTGCGATAGTTGGTTCGATTCTAGCGCTCGGATGGTTGTTTGTATTGTTGCCTATCCCCCCCCCCCCCCCACACACACAAATATATATATATATATATATATATATATATATATATATATATATACCCACACTTAAATGTTTGTGATTGTTTCTCGCTAAGAGTATAAAATCCGACAACGAATTACCTCTCAGTCACGCCAGTTAAAGACGGGTCAATCGCCAGTCAGTGGACTTCCTGATAGACTTATGGGTAAGCACAGAAGCAAGGGTTGATAGCCCGAGGGAGGTGCTGGCCTGGGTTATCAGTGGCTGATGACCGTTACTCGGAGCCCACGTTAAGCTATAGATCCAGTTTCTAAATAGCCTTGTAGTTGTTGATGCGTCTCTAACTCTAAAGCTTCTGTGTGTCAGGATGAGGACTTTTTGAGCAACTCCCATATGCCCCGACAAATAAAAGCAATTTTTATTGTATCGGGTTAGCCGGAAAGTGCGTATAGATTTTATTTAAGACAAAAACAAACGCAAATAGTTTAGCAAATAATTATTTAGTCTATTGTGTAATCGTGAATGACGACGCCTTTCGTTACAGCTAGTTCTGGCCGGTTTTCTTCAATAGCTGCCTTGAAGGGGTATTCTAGTCTAGGGGCCTAAATTTTTGGTGTTTTTTTTCGGGCTTAATAAAAAACAAAAAATATTTTCACTTTAATTTTTTCACCGCATATTTATTAATATTTTAGGAATATAAAAAAATCGATGAAAAAATAAAATAAGAACTGAAACAGTTATGAGCTGCCAAAGATGCGAGTAAAAAAAGAATGTAAGCTGGTTGACATTATTGTTACCCTTCCGTTCATCTGAAATTAAATTTAAAAGCAGATTCTTAATTAGTAAGAATGTAGTTATCGTTGGTACTAAAGAAGAAAAAAAATCGCAAAATGGCGACAAACAAATATTTTGATGCAAAAAATGATAGAGATGATAGAGAATCATATGTTGAAAGTACGTGCCAAGTTTGAAGTAAATCGTTAGGATAGAACTTGAGAATTACGTCAACCAGGTCGAAAAAGGTAGTTTTGAGAAAAAAGCGTTTAAAGTTCTGAACAAAAATTTAAGGCAGCCGCCGCGGTAAAGGTCAAATAATGGAATGTTATACTTAAATTTTATTAATCGACGATGCCTGCGTGTACCTTCTTCAACTTCAAATCGATTGTTTTCTGAAGCTCGATCCGTTCTACGAGCAGTTTTAACTTCCTTAGAAGACTACTACTTCCTCCGACTACTATCCTGTTGATTGGCGAAAATACTGCATTGTGACCGATTGTAATTCCATTGGTACTTACTACGTAATACTACGGTATTACTACGTAATAAATCCTTTGATGACAGATATAACTTTTTATATATTGTCAGCTAGAGGCGAATTTTCATGGACAAAGTCAAAGTCATTGTTGTCATTTACTTAATGACTTTTAAAAATGACTAGTTTGCTAATAACTTTATTATCTTTCTTAGTTTTACGCAACTTTGAGCTCATGTCCTTCTGAAAATGTCCAACACACTCTTTTTTTCAACTACAGGATCACCATCATATGGTGTGATTAAACACTTACATTTAAAAGGCCGAAAGAGATCAAAGCTGATTTGGATGAAGTTCATGGCACGTCTGCTCCTGTGTTTGCAACTGTTTATAATTGGGTAAATGATTTTAAACGTGGCCGTACATCCACAAAAGATGAGTATCGTTCGGGACGTCCAGTGGAAGTGATTACTCCCGAAATGATGAATCATGACATGGTTTTAAGTGATCGACGAATCAAAGTGCGCGAAATAGTTGAGGCCATAGGCTTATCGCAAGGTTCAGCGTTTTCAATTTTGCACGCACAATTAGGTGTGAAGAAAATTTCGGCAAGATGGTCTGTTTTGGTGTTTTTTCATCGCAATGGTGATGAGTTTTTGTGTCGATACATAACTGTGGACAAAACACGGATACACTTCTACACTCCAGAGATAAAGGAATAATCGAAACAGTGGGTTTTTGAAGGCAAATGAGCTCCGAAGAAGGCAAAGATGGTGAAATTGACCGACAAAAATATGGCCACATTTTTTGGGATACACGCAGAATCATCTACACCGATTACTTGGAAAAATGAAAAACAATAACTGCAGAGTATTATGCGTCGTTATAGCAACGGTTGAGCAAGGAAACCAAGAAAAATCGTCCTCATTTCAAAAAGAAAAAGTGTACATTTGTACAGTTTCAATGGCCAAAATCATGGAATTAAAGTTCGAATTATTACAACATCCACCGTATTTACCGGATTTGGCCTCCAGTGACTTTTTTTATTTCCGAACTTAAAAAAAAGCTCAGCGGACAATAGTTCACATCGAACGAGGTGGTCATTGCCAAAACAGATGCCTTACTTTTAAGACGACTTAAAAAATTGGTGAAACGCTTGGAAAAGTGTATATTTTGTATTTATTGTATGGACTTGTATGGATGACCGTCGTATTTTGAATCGTAATCCACGAGGAGCTGTTCGCGAAAATTTAATTTCTTGCTTGCATACAGCACATAATACTTTTTTTCAATTTAGCTGCTGATGCACTAGTGAAACTCGTATGATATTCAACAGTAAATTGATAGCATCGATTTTTTTTATCGATCTGGGCGCAAAGTACTTCCTCTTTTACTTTTTGGATTCATTTTACACATACATTAAAATATGCACTCAAAATTATTTATTTTACAATTGTAAGCAGCGGACACACTTGTACGATGAAACAAAAAAATACGTTATAAGGACCTTCAATTCTTTAAACTTCAAATGTTTTGAGTCAACTGTGTTCATACATTTATACCTGGGTCAGGTAAAGACCCTCAAAGAAGTCAGGCATTGTCCGCCGCCAACTGTCAGACCCGTTCCGGTGCGTTATAGTTTTCGCGTCACTAAAAAAGCTATAACTCCGTAAATATTTCGAATTTTCAAATTTCTTTTGAAGGATATTTTCCTATATGTTTAAACTTCGAGAATATGCAAAAAAATCGATTTTTTCGAAATTCTAGACTAGAATACCCCCTTTAGCCGATGTAATTGTGAACAGTAGAAGTCGGTGTCGTTTTGGTTACGTGGAAGAAACTCAGTGTCTGGGTCCCTGCCAATCCCACCAAATGCAAAGCATAGTTTTTTTTCGAATGAAGACCTTCTTTTGCCGTACTTAAAACCGCTGATCCTAGCAATCCCCATGATTTGTTCATTACACATTATTGTACACGATTCACTTTTCATCATCCACTTGCCATCTGGAAAAGTGGCACGAAGAGATTCGGCTCAACAGATTTCAATCACGCACCGCAGTGCGCGAATCTTTAACTATTATAGATTTTACTACTAACTAACTAAAGACAAATCAAAGCGAATCTGAAGGTAAATTGTATATTGTATATAATATACACAATTGTATATTGTATATACCACAGAAATTAATAATATTTAAATAAGCATTACTAATCCAACAAAAAATTTTGTTTGCAAGTGTTAAAAGACCAACTAATGGAAAATCCGTACGAACTTTCCGAACAACCCGATACAAACACTACACTTGTTTTATCTGTAATAAGGTAATTATACTTCGTTCATTATCCTTCTTTAATAATGATAATATTTTTATTTAGATAAATATCGGCAGTGAAATTAAATTTTGAAATTTTACCAATGAATATGAATAAAAGATGATTGACGTAGCTGCGTACAGGAAAACGAAAAAGCTCTAATGAATACGTTAAGTAAATTCAAGTGATTGCCGTTTTCGGAATCTACAAGACTTCATAAATAATCCAACAGTAAATTTAAAAATCCAAACCTGTTTAAGAGTATTTTCTTCCAGAGCAAAATATTCTAGTTGGAAGAACAGGTTAAAAGAAAACAGAAAATTGAAATATTTTATTAAACAGTATTTTGACTGATTAAAAAAACAAAACAGACCTGTTATAAAATTTAAAATTATCTAAAGATTTAGGCCCTATTACATTGTCAAGGGGACATGCATTTTCCGGAGTAATAAAAATATCTTCACTCAAGGTGGAAACGTAGAGAAGTAGAAAGAAAAATAGGGATTATCTTTAAGGACAATTTTTTTTATACGATAATATATCCTCATTTTATTGGCTCTATCTTACTGACAATAAAACAAAGATGATAAAGAGATTCTTTATTTGCAACGACACTCTGGATTATCTGAAGGAATTGTCACTTTTACAGTGTCTTTTAACGTTATTTTATCTTGGACATAATCTTGACAATTAATTTATTAAAAAAGATGTTTTTGCTCCTCGATTTGAAATATCACATCTCGCTACGCAAAATATTGTTTAAAAATCTAAATAGTTTGATAGTTTGTTGAAAACTTGAACAAATTGTACACGCTGTACGGTCTTAACCCAGTTATGCCCACAGTCCTTTGCGAAGTACACTTCACAGATCACTTTGTTATCGACTCTTGCGTTAAGTAAACTACTCTGCACGAGATGGCAACATGTGATTTCTTTAATTTAAGATATAAACTGACAGTTAAAGTTAAATAACCATAAGTTTATTGTGATTTGTAAAGTTTTTGTATCACTTTAAAAGTTATCATAGCCATGCCTATAGACTTCAAGAAAACTCGAAAACTCTATGTTTAATTTTTTATCCAGGGGGGCATGTAATTCGGTTGTAGTATTCGGATAGCATATATAAAGGGTTTAAAAAAAGTTTTGGTTTTTCAATTTATTCGGGAGAAGCCGCTGAGATACGGGTACAAATTGTAGGTTGGAACTACCACCGATGGATACATAGTGTGGTATGAACCTTACCAAGGAGCCAAATCCGAAATAAGGAGTTGCTATAAAGCTTTAGGATTGGGACCTTCTGGAGTATTACATTACACTGATGTACATATTACTCACTCAAGACAAGTTGCCATATAATTTTTACTGCGACAATTTTTTTACGACTCTATCCTTGATTGATATACTCCTATAAAAAGGAATCAAGTGTATGGGTACTATTAGAAATAATCGGCTTGGTAGTTGTCTCTTGGCATCTGATCAAGACTTGAAAAAAAATAGGAGCTTGTGATAATAGGGTGTCAGATGATAAGTATATAATTACTGTTAAATGGTCCGACAATAATATGGTATACATATAATGCCACTTCACCCTGTTACCCGATTTTTCCAGAAAGAAAAGAAAAAAGTTACAGTGCAGCAACCACAAAACATTAAAAGTTATAATACCAGTATGGGTGGCGTTGATCGTAGCGACCAAAACATTAGTTTATACGGAATTAGTGTAAGAGGGAAAAATTATATTTCCCCCTAATTACACACCTGCCTGATTGACGTGGCCGAGCAAAATGCATGACAACTGTATCGAAAGTAAGGAGGCAAAATGGATTATTTGTTCTTCAGGAGATGTGTTGCTCTTTCGTGAATTCAAAGCAATATAGAAGACAGGGAAGTTGGTTTGTGTAGACGATTTGGCAGAGCTTCTACACTAGAGGATGTAGAATCAAGATATGATAGAATGGATCACCTCATTGAAGAGCAAAATAAACAGACAAGATGTCGGGTTGACAAGTGTCATAAGAAGGTATCAACAAAATGCCGTAAATGCAGGGTTGCTCCTCATTTGAGATGTTTTATTTCTTATCATACAAAAGACTGAAGCAAAAATTACGATTGTTTTTTTGTTGTTGTTATTGCTAGTTTATTGTAAGTATTCTTTCTGTGGACTGTCGTTTTACATTGTTTATAACACATTTCAAATAAAAATTTTCTTCTTAAAATTATGTTGATTTGCGCATTACATATACTCTTGTACTACTTCTACTTGTAGCCTACTGTCCATTTAAAAGAACACCCATTTGTCTGTAACCCATAGTCACATTTTTTTTTGTAATTCCTAAAGCTTGTGCTCTATTGTGCGGAGCTCACAAAACAGTATATTGACTACAAATTCGAAAAAAAAAATTGCTGGGCATATTGGGGTTAAATGTTAATTCGAAAATAGTATATCCAATATGTATTTCTGTACTATGTACGGAGCCTTCATTTAATCCTGCAACCCACGTGACTAGTGACTTATTTTCTTTCATTTTTTATGTTGAATTATTTAAAGGTGGTATCATTTGTCACCAAAGATATTACTAAATGTCTCCTACATCTGTCATAATAAGACAACGTGAAAGATTTTCATTAGTTTCTATGTTTCCTGAGCAAAAATAAATATTATAAAAGCACCTCTTAAATAGATTTGATTATTTAAAAGATTATCGATTATATTTCCATTTTATCGACAATATTTCCCATAAAAAATCTACGACATGCGCTTGTTTTTTCTTCCATGGAATCTACTCCTATGGACTAATTTTAACATTTGTTATACTTAGGTTTAAAATAATGTAGGACTGGTTAAATCTCATGTTTATTTTCTTTGTTAGTGCTGAACTTTATATATAATTCAAAGAAAAAGATTATTTATAAAAATGAAAAAAAAAACAATAAACGTACATTGTAATTTAAAAGAATTCGTGATTTTATGTTAATCATGAACTCGTCGTGTTAGTTGTCCGTTTGTATAGATCACGTGGAATTTGGGATGAAATTAAGCCTCTATAGATTAACTGTTCAAAAATTTTAATTTTGAATGGATTAGGCAAATATACATTTGATAATGATTAAAACATTGGTATTTGTTTCACAATATATTCCAGATATTCTTTGACATGTTTCGGTCGCGACCATTCTCAAAGAGAGTTATGTATAAACTAAACTAAAGTTTAAAATTTCTGTCTAATGGAGGTCGGTTTTTTTTCTTAGACTAGGAGACAGTCCTTTTTATTTAGGATTCTCTTTTATTTAGGAGACAGTCTTTTTTATAACACTTTCAATAATTGGAATATTTCCGACGTCTAGCTGGTGTTTGTTAGGTTTTTAGCGTCGTATATGGCTTTTTTCAATTTCGGAAATTTCCAAGTAATTTAACAGCCTGATTTTATTGCAGTTATGTATTGATTTGGCATTATTAGTGTTAAAAAATGGTTCTGGTCTATACAGTGTTCGCCAAAACCAGTAATTCTTTGATTATGTAATATTGAGTTTTTTTTTGCCCAGGGGTCGACAACCCGTCGATCGCGATTTACTGGTAGCTCACCTGAAGAATTTCGGTATCTTGGTATACCAATATAAGTATCTTGTATGTCAAAAATGTGTTTCCATTATTGCATTAAACATAATAAACTAAAAAATTAACTCTATTTGAATATTATTAAAGTAGCTCAACACATTGAACAGGTTGACGACCCCGTGTTTTACCCTAGCAGTGAGAGCTCTGTCCGTTTGGCCTATAATTTAAGATTCTTTTTATTAACAGAGATAATATTAATATTTTCTATTTTTAAATGATTTGTGATTCTGGAACTTAGTTTATGAATATAGCTTATATATTGACGTTGTTTTTCTTAATTTTGGTTTTTATCATTTTAACTATAATGCTGAGCTGATATTCATTATTTTCTGCAATATTTTTGATTATAACTTCTTTTTTATAGCTGTTTTTTATAAGTGGAATCATTAGAAGTCTAAGGGTCATACTATGAAAGGTGGGAATATTTACATTCCATGACTGATTTCAACTTGCGTGAATAGTTGTATTCAAAATTACATTACTAAAAATGTCTAATTCTAATTCTAATTTATTTGGTGTTCGTGTTCGGAAATTTAATGAATTATCCGTTTCTATTTCTATTGTGAACTGAATTTACACTATTTAAATATTCAATAAATTGACCCAACAGTCTTTCGATACCCATCCATATACAAACAATATCATCGACATACCTGTCCCAAAAATGCATGTGTCTTGTATAATTACAGTCGTTAAATAAATTGTTTTCAATTGCATGGCTAATTTTAAAAATAATTTATCTACGACGGTAAAAACTTAAACACCCAGCTAGATTTCGGAAATACCCCAATTATTGAAAGTGTCCTAAATTTAAGGAGACAGTCTAAGAAAAAAACAACCTACTTCCATTAGACAGAACTTTGAAACTTTTGTTTGGTTTAAATAAAAGTTTGGTCTCTTTGAAAATGGTCGCCAGGCCGAAACATGTCAGAGAATATCTTGAATATATTGTGAAACCCATACCAAGTATTTTAATCATTATCATTGTTACTATGTTTCACTAAGCGCCAACCGCGCAATCAATCGAAGCTAAAGGTACATTTTTTTGCTACCTTGCTATATTGCATTCTGCTCTTTTTGTTCCTGTTATATCATCTTGCATGTCTTGTGTCTAAATCTAACGAGGTTTCCATTAAATATGGTGAAAAATGATGTTTCCTTGGCTTAATTAATCATTATGAAAAAAAGGGACTGGGCAAAATATTCCCCAACTAACGATATTTCAGTGTGGCTTTTTCGAGCATATTAATATTTTTGTCTGTGACAAAATTTGTTCATTACAACTTGACAATTAGATTAGTGCAGGTTAGGCGTAACAAAACGAAGGAAGATGTAGTGGTTAAACTTGATAAAATATGTAGAAAGACCGAAAGAATTCATAATATTAGAAGTTCTAAATTTGTTCATGTGTTAATTTGTGGTTATTTGATTATACTATTAGGAAATTATATAGCAGTTAGTCTACCAACAAGTCTATCTAGCTAAGTGATAATATTGTATTGTCATGTATTCTTTGTAAAACAATTATTATGATTTTTCTTTGTATAATAGAAGTAAAAGGGGAAAATTGTAAGAGTATATTGAAAATGGTAAACATGCCCAGTAGCATTGTATTGAAGTATTATAATATTGGGTTAATTTAGTAAATAAGCTTAATTGATCTAACATACAAAAAAATAGCTCTGATAAATTATACACGGGGTGTTCCGTTCAACTCCGTTTTCATTTTGGCACTTAATTCTAAGACAATAAAAAACACAAAATTTGTAGATTGATCCTTATTCATTCCGAAGTTACTGGCCTATAAAATTAAAAACAGTAAATAAACATAATCAAACTGTCCTTGTACTTTTACAAATGAATGCAAAGGTAAAGAATGTAAAGGTATTCTCTCTGGTCTAGTTGGAAACCGATGTCAGTATTCCCTAAATTGCACTCTCGTTGCAATAACCATAAATAAAATGCATAGCCGCAGACTCTTGAGAAGAAAATCGGTAAGACATGTTAAATAAACGTTTACACAATAAGACACTAACTCACTTGAAACTGAAATTAAAATTGATATTCACACTTGTTAGAGTTACACACAGACAGCAGAAGAATCAAAAGAGAATACGGGGGCAATTTAGAAAAGACATGAACTACATTCTGTACGCAGCTCAGAGAAAAGTAGGGAAAATGGCGAAAAGCAGAAAGAAACCTGTAAACGAGTTCATTCACTCTAAAAAAGCATTATTGGACGAATGGGAAACACACTTTAAAAATCTCTACGATAATATCTAACGTGAAGAAAAGGAAATCCAAGCAACAAATGAATAAGCAGCAGAAAAAGCAACAATCACAGAAGATGCAGTTGAATAAAGGATAAAACAATGAAAAGCAGAAAAGCTTCAGGAGCAGACAGCATCACTAACGAACTCTTAAAATACGGTAACGGAGAGCTGGTAGAGAAATTAACACAATTGTTCAACAAAATAATTAGGACATCCAGCATACCTACAAATTGTCACATAAGCATCACCATATCTTAAAAAAAAAAACTATAGAAAACCAACCTCGAGAATTACAGAGGAATAACCTGACTCTGCACCACTATGAAATTACTCACCAGTATATTATCAAAGGCAATTTCAGAGACTATAGAAAACAAAGATGAATAGCAAGGATTCAGGCACAATAGATCGACATCCGATGCTCTATTTACAATAAGACAAATAAAGGAAAATGTTATAGAATTTAGTTACTCTACGTTTAGGCATGTTTCATAGATTTAACGAAGGCATTTGATAAAGTCGGCTACCTGATATATTAACTATCGTAAAAAAGAAAAAAATCGCACCGTCGATCAGAAACACCAATAATAAATTCAATAATGGGAATGCAACTAGAATAAAAGAACCTCAAACAACAAAAGATATTTCAACACTAAAAGGAGTAAGGCAGTGCGGTAGCCTCAGTTTGTTTTTTTAAACCTTATAATTTACGAAATTATACCGGAAGTGACAACAATGTACGGACTGAATGACAAACCAATAAACACAATATGCTACGCGGATGATGCAGTAATTTTAGCAGAAACAAGGAATGACAAAGATAGCTGCAGAGATTCCATCAAACTAGTAAACAATATAACATGCTGATCTCCATCGACAAAACAAAATGTATGACCTTTGCGAAGGAGCCAATAAGATGCAAACTAGTGGTAGATAACATACCAACTGAACAATTAATGAGTTTTCGTTACTTAGGAACTAACACATTAAATGGTAATGATGTTATCTGGATTAAGATACGCATTGAAAGTAAAATACGGTTCTACAAAACTTGTGCAAGACAGGTACCAACCTATGGTATGGAGATTCAAGCTGAAGCAAATACTAGGCTAACTGAATAGTTCGCGGAGCGGAAATTAGAAAACAAGTTTATAGTTGAAAAAATGACTTTGTCCTTCCGTATATTTTTTCTTAAGCTCAATATATCTTTTTCAGCCGTTCTTCAATTCATTTATTCCATTTCTAATGCGATTTTCTGAAAGTCCTTCAAAATACTCATCTACGGCAGCTATAATATTTGATGAAAAACGTTTGCCACTTAAGAATTTTTTGAGGTTTGGGAACAGATGAAAGTCAGAGGGGGCCAGATCTGGTGAATATGGTGGATGCTCCAAGAATTCATTGTGAAACTCCTTCAATTTGGCCATTGCAAGAAAACCTCTGTGAGCCAGCCCATTGTCTTGATGAAAAAAATGTTTTTCACTAAACCAGGTCTTTTTTCACGGATTTTTGCATCCAATTAATCTAAAAGGTTTGGGTAATACTCTCCTGTTATTGTTTTACTGGTGAAACCAAAAATATATTTTATTCTTTCGAAAAAATCCAAATGTTGGTTAGAAAGTTTTACTCGAAGTCGTTTTTGATCAGAATTTAACAAAAGCGGCCCCCATTTTGCACATTACTTTCTCAAGTTCAATTCTTTTTTTAAAATATGAAACACCCATTCAGATACGATGTCCATAACCTTAGCAATTTAACTCAAAGTCAATTGTCTGTCATTCATCACCATATCATGTATAGAATTAATTATATGATCAGTAGTTGCACTTATTGGAAGTCCAGAAAGTTCCAGGCTTGTACGGCTACGTTGAAACTCACCTTCCCACTTACAAACCATTGTTTTTGAAGGAGCTGACTTCCTTAATGCATTTACCATTTTACTATGAATTTCCATTGCCTTTAGCCTTTTTTTTACAAAGAATTCAATCACTGCACGATTTTCAATATTTTCCATTTTAAAAAATAACACTTATATGTTTACTTTAAGCTGCTGTTTTTATACGAATGAATTAACAGATCGACTTGAAACTTCATATATGTTTATAAGAAGGATGAAACTTCAAAATGTACTAGATATATATGGTGTCGCTCCGCGAACTTTTCAATTAGCCTTGTAAAACCAAAACCATTCAACGAACAGCAAAATTGCTGTAACGAACTATACCGCCAATATTAAAACAATTGTTGAGGAGTACGAGTGTCAGCCTTTCCATTCAAAGGTTATTTTGATTTACATTTGCTTTTATTTAAATTTTGAAGCAAAGGCGTTGCTTTTTTGCTATTTCCATGGGCCATGCGACTTGACGATATACGTCAGACATATACGATTTGTATATTGTATATACATTGTATGTAATGTATAATATAGTTATAGTAAAATAAATTTTGTACATCGAAATTGTGTTTCCATTATTGTATCAAACAAGTTTAGATAGCTCTCTCTATTTGAATATTATTAAAGTAGGTCAACACATTGAAAAGGTTGGTGACCCCTGCTCTAGGTTATTAAAATAAACATTCGTGAAATAAAATTTTGCTAGGTTTACGAATTTAAATCTGATTATTTACTGTTTTTAATTTCATCGGCCTGTAACTTCAGAACAAATGAAGATCAAGTCTGTTTTATGCTTTCAAAATTTGAACATAATGATACGGAGCACTCTATAATAACCATTGTTATCTACATCTTGGTATCAGTATCAATTTGAGAAAACGTATGTTATATATCGATTAAAAATTAATTGTAGGTGTCATTTTGATCCTCTTCTCTTCAAGGAAGGCCGGTTTGAACTGATTAGATCGTGATAATCATCAGGTTCAGTAAATATATATGAGGTAAGATACCATATGAATTGTCTACATAAAAAGAAGAAAGTAGCAATTTATTAAATTAATGAAATACATGAAGAAAATTTAGGAACTGACTCATGCGCAAATTTAAATTTAGACTTATCATAATATTATTTTCGAATACTTAAAATATACCATGAAATATATATCTTACACCTTGTTTTAGGAGAATCTTTTGCTTTAGGTTTAAGAAATTATGGAAGATAAATAACAGGTAATTGTTCTTTCCCACCTTTTATCAATTCAATCCAATAAAAGTTTAAAAGAGATCGAGAGTCCTTTCAGGGAGGTCGTTCAATTTTTTCTCTTTCTAATCAATAGATTTTTTTCCACTCGTGATTTACATGGCAAACAGTGAAATATTTCCAGGTCAAAAATAAAAAATATGCTAAACGAATCTAGCGTTCGAAGCCAACAAAATAAAAAATAAGCTGTAGGGTTCCACTTAGATCGAACAGAAGAAACTGCTATTAATCGTTGGCATAGCGTGATCCCTTCAATTACTAAACCGTTAATAAACAGAAAGCCGATTGATTGTTTTTTTAATCTGCGTTGACGGCCGATGTTTAGTTTTGTATTTTAAGGGAATTACTTAGTGCGGTGGTTTTCCGTTCATCACTCAGTTAATTTAGCTTTTTTGCTCTATCTTTTGTCATATAAAGAATGTTTTAACTAGACCTGGTTTATGTGAACTGAACGCCATTTCATTTCTGTTAAATTATTTAAAGTTTACATTTACAGTTTAGTTAGTTATTTTAGTTTAATAGTTAGCAACAGTAAGCAATAGTTAACAACAGTAAACTGCATACCCCATTAACATCAGTTCCACTCCACATTACACCACATATTGAAGACATATTTAAGTCACAAGATCCAGTTGATATTTAACTCAGGCAGTCGATACTTAATGAAAATTTATTTTAAATATACAAACTAAGATTCTTCTAAGATATATCTAAATTTCGACTATATTTAAAAGTTGTATGTTCTACAATGGTTACGACACACAGTGCTTTTTGAAAATACGAACTATATTGAACTAACACTAAGAAAGGTAGTGACAACCTACTGTCCATCTATTAATAATATAAATAACGATAGTGGGGAATTCCCCTTTTTCAATGGCTAGATGCGCAATATAAATTTAACAAAGATGAACCATTCAGGTCTAACTTCACTATTTAAAGTTTTAAAATTATTGTTGAAACCGTGATTTTCTAATGTTAAGTGATTATCATAATGATAATTATTTTGTTCTTTAATATAACTTGTTTTATGTTCATTGAGCCTAGTGAAAAAAGACCTATAGCTCATTCAGGGAAATAATGGTTGCTCGTCATCAATCTAGAAAAATCTATTGTCAATTAAAATCCATAAGAAAGGCAAAATCGTTTAAACTCCGAAGCACTGCCTTTTCTTCTACCTCTAATCCTATTAGAATAGAATAAAAATATGGTGAGTCGGTGTATCACATTCTGTGAATTTGCTATCAAGATAACATTTAGGTTTGTTGTTCTGGGCAGTGTTGCCGGCCTAACACAACTTTCTTCGTCGAATCTGTCATTTTCATGTCCTGATCGTTCTTGAAACGTTTTGAATTATTTTTACTGTATTCTATGCTATTTTAGCTATTTTCTGGTTTAGTTTCTGTTTTTGAGAGTTCTGTACTAAAAAATCTGCGATTATAATAGCAAAATATGCCAATGTCGTTAAGCAGTCGCTGTAAGCTACTTGTCTCTTCACTTATCAGTTATTTTGGACCGGAACGAGATAATGGGGCTCCTGTTTGCCATTAAACGCCGTGAGAGAGGTATGTATTAATAACTTACTATGTCTCATGGTTAATTGGAGTGTTTTAACGAGTTCCAGCTGCACTAAATATTAGTATTGGTACAGTTAGTGTAATTTCGAAAAAGTTGAAGAATAACGACATCTTAAAATCATCGAAGAAAAGGCGCCTACATCCAAAACGAGAAACTAATCTAGATCGTCTTGATGTGGGCTCAATTCGCAATCAAATCTATGAAATATATGAAAAAAGTGAGTAGATTTGCATGGTAATATTGTATTTTTATGAAATTTATTGAAGTATTTCCAACAAACGGTTAATCTTGAATGCTCTTTGATGGACGTAAAACTTCGCTTCATACACTTCTAAAAGAAATTGGTTTCAAATGGAGTAAGGATAATCCACGTAGTGGCCTGATGGAACTTCCAGATATTGCCTTTAAACGAATCCAATTGTTGAAGATGTATCAATATATCAAAGACGAATCTCTGTTTGATTTTGTTTATTTGGATAAAACGTGGATATTTCAAAATGGGACCATGAGTCACTCATGGCAAGATGGCAACAAAAGGAGTGTAAATACTACAAATGTTGATGGGAAAACGTGAGTGCTATACCTAATACTTAGGATCCGTCAAAGTCATGTTGTCATGAACAGTTGTTTTAAAACGTGTCAAAAATAACATGTTAAAGCAGATATATTGTTCTTCATGCTGGGAACAAAAATGGCTTTATTCCAGAGGCCGAATTAGTATTATCTTGTAAAACAAAAGGCGATTATGGAGGAATGGCGATCAGGAGAAATGAATAAAGATAACTTTATGTTTTGGTTTGAAAACCAGCTGTTGAAAATCTTGGAGGAGCCATCAGTTATTGTCATGGATAATGCAACATATCATAGTACACTGATGGATAAATAAACCTCCAACTAGTGCATAGACAAAACCAAAAATTGCAGAATGGCTGACGAAGCATATCTTCCTTTTGAAAACACTATGTTGAAAACTGAACTGCTGCAAATCGTTATTCGGTAAGCAGTAATTAAAAAGAAAAGGAAAGCATTTACAGTTAGAGGCGCATCAGCATCTAAGGCTATTTAACGACTGAACCTACAGCTTAACGTGGATTCCGAACCACGGTCATCAGCTAACCCAGGCCAGCACCCTCCTCAAGCTATCAACCCTTGGTTATATGCCTACCCATAAGTCTATCAACGTAGAACACACTTCTCACAAGGCATCCGGCCTTACCCAGCCTTTAACTGGCGTGACTGAGAGGTAATTCGTAGTCGGCTTTTACACTCTTACCTAGAAGCAATCACATACATTTAGGTGTGGATATGTGTGGGCGTGTGTGTGTGTAAGGTAGGAAGTAAAACGGACAGAAGAATTAAAGAAAAACACCCATCCAAGCGCTGGAATCGAACCAGCTGCCTTTGGATTACCAGGCAGGCGACTTACCTACCAGATCACCGCGGCCGGCAAGCAGTAATTAAAAGGACAGGTTTGTGTTTTATAATGTTATTTTTAGGAATAAGCTTAAAAAAGAATATTTGGCAGATCACATGTCTGAAGAGTATGGCCACAAATTGTTACGTCTTCCCTCTTATCATTGCATATATAATTCTATAGAACTGATATGAGGGATGGCCAAAAAATATTACAATCGTCATATAGGCTGAGATGGAAGAACGATTGATAACTATTTGGATATGTAGAAAGAAACTTGATTAACACTTACACCACAGATCTCGATGAACAGCATCAGACATACAGAAGAAGAGATTGAAAGATGGTCGAATCGCAAAAGAGTATTTGATAGACTAGAAGTTATTCCACTAATACATTTACATGAACAGCGATTCAGATGCTGAAAGTTGTTTTAGTGATAGTGAAAAATTAAACTTTGTGATTTTTGATTAAATTTTTTAAGAAAAAACTTTTCGTGTTACTTTTTTATTTACAGTTTTATCGATCATACAAAAACCAAAGTCTGGGTATTGTGGTGTTGATGTGGCAACATTGTAACGTGAGTGTGCCATAGATTTTGATGACGTAGAAACACTATTTCCCTTAATGAGCCATACCTAGATGTCCATCCTAGGCTATTGGACACGAATTGCACTCAATAAAATAAACTCCTGATTTAAAAAGTTTATTCATTTGACTTTTATTGTTTTCATTGAGGCGTATTATTGGTTTTGGAAGTAATATTTGTATTATTTGTTTTTGATAAACGTTTAGAAACTAATTTTTCTTCCAGATCCAATTGACCTAAGAACTAAAGCTGGTCGTCTATCACTAGCGCCGTGAACTTTGAAGATTTGGTCTTAGATAACCTCGCTGCAGATGCTAACTTTTTTTGACTCATTTTATTTAGTGGTGATGGCCATTTTCACTTAGGCGCCCTACTTTATGTATATCACCATTTGATGCAGATTTTGGACAGAAAATATCATTGGTTCGGAAATTTTGTAAATGATGATCGAAAGTCAATTTTAGTAAATGAGCTGCACGATGCAGTTACGATAACTGACTTTTTGTAATCTGAGATGGAAGTAATCTACATTTCTACTTCCAACAAGACGATAAATAAAAAAAATGGAGACACAACATGGCCTCCACCACGTGCGATTTAACACTTTTAGACTTATTTCAAGCTACGTTAAAGGGAAAGTCTAACGGCTCTAGCTGAGTTTGAGATCATTTGTTCCAAGACATATTGGAAGAAGAAGAAATGTAAAAAACAAAAGGATTTTTTCCAAAGCTACTGAAGCTCTTCGCTATTAATTTATCCACTTGTAGGAGATTATATAGGAAAGTGAAAGTATTTCAAATGTCCTAGATCTTTCTTTCTGTGTTAAGGAAAATAATTAGTGAACTTTTCATATGTACATCCATATAAAGGGTTGTCTAATAAGGCTGTCAGCTTTAAATTAATGCACAATAATAACTAAAGGGTATTACAATAAGAGCGCAAGATTTAAATTGTGCGCCATTTTGGTTGTTATGATTCGATAGGTAAAGAATTGTGGCAAGTCGATAAGAGACAGATAGAAGTTAATAAACATGGAGCGCTACACGATATATCAACGCGTCCTTATTGTTAAACATTACTATCAAAATGGTGAAAATTTGGTTGCTATGATTCTTAAAGTGCGTCCGATTTTCGGTAGAAATAATGTTCCAAACTTATCAAGGATGAAAAGAATAATCGAAAAATTCGAAAGTAGTGGTTTTGATTGATGGGAAACACATGACACGAACTCGTAGTGGTTGTTGAGAACAAATCATCACGACAGTTCGTGAGAGTGTGGCCGAAAATCCAGGCTCTTTGATTCGTGATCGTGCACAAGAATTGGACATTTCAACAACCACTCTTTACCGTATCCAACTCCAACCGTATCTAAAGTCCAGCTGACTCAACAACTTCTGCCAACAGACCATGCACTGCCAAGAGAGTTCACCTACTGGATCATTGGACAACAAGAAGTGAATGCCGATTTTGTGGACAAAATCACCTTCAGCGACGATGCCCATTTTCACCTCGATATATTCATTATTCAATGACTCATGAAAAACAAATCTATCCCCAACGTGCCACTGTTTAGTACACATTATGAACTGAAGCAATAATTTAACCATTTTTCTTTGAAAACAAGACAAAGCTTGAAAGTTTCCTCTGCCACTCGGGTCCAATATATTGACGATGCCATCAGTCTATCGTGCTTTCGGTCTTATTCGCGAACCTTTGCGATCAAGCGGTATACACTCCAGGATTGCCTTGGTCGATCTATCGTCCTATCACCTATCGTATTCTTCCAATGATGTCAGAGACTTTCGTGTGTTCCCTCAATCCATATGCAGAGCTTTCTTTCATCCAGAGCAGAGCTTTCTGTCTCGTCTTGTAATGACAAGCATACATCTTTCCATTCCCCTCTAGCTACCTGAAATTTTCGAATTGATTTCGATGTGAGTGTTCAGTTTTCAGTAAAACGATTACATCATCGTCTTTAAGAAAATAAGTATTTTATAATAAAGAAAATGCAATCATATCGCTCCTTCAGCCCAAAAACTGCACCAAACACTAGCTTTCTTAGGAGGAAGAGGCAACTCTTGAATCACCTAAGATTTTTATCGGCCTAAATCCTGCAGTTATGTTTGTTCTTACATACCAATTAAGTGCGCTTCGTCAGAAAAGATTATTTTTTCTCAAAAACGCAGGTCGCCTTCCAATTGCCAATTTCTACGCGCTATTCACTCGTGTATCTTTGCACGGTGAATGTATTGAATACAGCAGTCTATGAATGGCATTTACATTTTAAATACTGTTGCTGCTATTACGTTTCAAAGTTCTGACACTCTAGTTCGAAAACTCTTTAATGAAGCCAATGTCGATTGCATTGATACGACTAGCGAGCAAATTAGCAGCTTACATAGACGTTAATATAATTCATGTTATGTGAGATCTACAGGGCATCCGCTAATTAATGATACATAGCAAAACTGCAGATTTTTTGAGTAAACATATTGCCATTTAACCCAACTTACCTTAGTCCAAAAGTTAATACTAACCAAGATACGGGTGTTAAAGTTATAATTTTATTTTCAATTTTCGTCAATAACTTTCTTAAATAGTGTTTTTCTTGGACTAAATTTGGTAGTGGGGGGTTTGTTAAGATAAAAAATTTAAATTTCTTGAAAATTTTTATGTAGATTTTAGAGAGGCAGTGTTCCAAACGACACTTTTTTACGTTTGAAGGGTCACAACTTTTTTGTGCCTTTGCATGTGTATTCGCATTTTTAATGAAAATATTATCTTGTCCACCTTTTTTACGTAAAAAAGGTATACCTTGGAAATGTCGCTCCGAGTTACCGTTTTCTAGATATCTGCGTTTAAATTGTTCATTGCACTGTTTTAAATTACGCTTTTGAAACATAACATTTGTGTTTGCTTTTCCTCACACCTTATTCAGGCTTGGAACTGGTTCAATGTCTACTATTAAAAGCAAAAACTTGGAGCCTGTTTAAAAGTCAATGGGCTGCAATAACAACCTCAAAATAAGAATACAATTAGAACCATAACATTACAAATTATTTTTTGGAATATGTCAATGATATTTATATTGACAATGACAAAGAATTTCAATTACACTACTTTTCAATTCACCTATTCAAACGATTATAAATGTTTTAAAAGAGAGTACAAAAGAAATGTCTTTAGACATGTTGAAAAATTAAAAATACATTAATAATTGAATAATTATTAAAAAAGATGTCTCTTTTCGACAATAACTGTTCGACGTGATTTCCATTCATCTCAATACATTTCAGTGCCCGTTTACTGAACGACCGTCTGACTTGAAATAATAACTGTTCAATTCGAAACGATTCCACAGCATTCTCAATTTTATGCCATAATTCTTCTCGAGTATTCGCTACTTTCTCATACACTAATGATTTCACATTCACATCACCCACACACAAAAATCAAGTGGATTGAAGTCGGGATTCCGAGGAGGCCGAGACATCTGACTCTCACGGCCTAGCCAGCAATTGGGAAAATGGGTATTCAGGTAGTCTCTAACATGTTTAAAAAAATGTGCCGGGGCTCCATCCTGCAAGAACAACATGTTTAGTCTTAGTTCCACATGAATGTTATCTAAATATTCGGGTAGTTGAGTTTGAAGAAAATTAAGATACAGTTCGCCGTTTAAATTAGGTGTTAATTTGAATGGATACAATACATAATCACTAATAAGACCACAACTAACGTTAATTTTAAATTCGTGTTGGAAATGATGTTCAGATACTAAGTGTGGATTTTCTAAATCGCACGCATGTTCCTTCGTCTGTAAACAATTTTTTTTTAAACATAGGGTCGGCATTTTGTTGGGTGTAACAGAAACGGGGAAATTCTAGTATGGCTGGCAAATTAGCTTCCAGCAGATTCTGCACAGAAATGGATACAGTCCCTTCTCGTGAAAACATTTGCAAACGGTGGACTTGCCTACCCGAACTCCCAGAGCAATGCGTCTTGTGCTTACTTCAGGGTTTTCGATTACGCGAACCACAATGTCTTCTTCCTGGCGGTGTATAGAGTCTTCGGACGACCTGCGGAATCTCGTTTCGGGCGGAAAAAACCTGTCACCCAGTCTATCGTAAATATTTTTTAAATTCTTAAAATCCTGCTGTCTTCGTCGTGGATATGTTTCTAAATATCTTCGATGAGTCCGGCGTCCATTAAAATTTTCCTGCGAGTATTTGTCTGTCATATCTCGCATCTATTCATTAGAAAACAATTTATGTGTGGACATTTTGTTCTTGATTTAAGTGAAAATCTTTCAAAAACTATTTTGCTATAATGTATTAAAATTATTATTTAAAACTATTTTAAGTATTTAAGTACCCACAATATTAAATATGACAATCAATGTAAACGTCTGACAGTAATTAAATTTCCAGAGCCTCTTGATGTACTTGTCTTAATCATAGCTTACCTACTTTCAGAAAAGTGTTACATTTCAAAAGCGCAATTTAAAAGAGTGCTGAACAATTTATGAACAATTTAAACGCAGATATCTAGAAAACGGTAACACGGAGCGACATTTGCAAGGTATACCTTATTTGCGTAAAAAAGATGGACAAAACAATATTTTCATTAAAAATGCGAATACACTAAGGCGTAAAAAAGTTGTGACCTTTCAAACGAATAAAAGTGTCTCAGACAGCGCCCTCTACAATCTATATAATTTTTTTTGGGACATTTAAAGTTCTTATCTTAAAAAAAACCCACTACCAAATTTCGTTCAAGAAAGATACTTTTTAAGAAATTTATTGACGAAGATTGAATATAAAATTATGACTTTAACACTGTATCTTGGTTACTATTCACTATCTTGGTATATGGTCTATCAGTTTGGAAAAACGACTTGATTTCATCTGATGAGGAGTATAGGTTCCGAAACCAGTCATGAGAGATGATTTTCATTCTTGAACGACATCGTATAATAAATTCTCATCATCAAAATATTCGCATTTTATGGCAAACCAGCAAAAATATCTTATAATAGCAAACTTTTTGTCAATATTAATTAAAACTGCGGAAATGTTTACCAGAATTATGTGCACCATTCATTACAGCAGTCCCTGTGGTAAAATTTATTTAAGGGTGTATTAAGAAAAGATTCTATTCTTTATCGTCAAACAGCGAAGCAGTTCTTTAACGAGCATTCATTACAATTTGTCCTCAAAGCAAAAAAGAATCTTTTTCTTAATTTACTTCAAGTTCATCCAACAAATTGTAGCTCTAATGAAAAAAATGGGAGAACATAAATGGCTTAATGAAGCGTTAATGTCAAATTTAGTTTACTAATTATGTTTAATTTTCTTTAATCTATTTCTGTCAGTCCAATTTGAATGCTTCTAGTATACAATCTTTACAAATAAGAAAACAAATTTTAATATTAGTTATGTAACTTATTAAAATATTTACCAAACTCATAATTTAGTAAACCGTTAATCAATTTTTAGATACTAACAAGAAACATTAGTAGAATACAAGAACATTATTGTCACAATTATTGCTACTAACAAAGAAGGATCCGTCTCAGAGTTGTAACAACTTTATTTTGCTACATAATATCCTATATCGTTCTAGCCTTGCCAATCATGCAATCACAGCAGCGGTTACATCATATCATCGTCAAAAAAACATGATCCCAGTAAATATTTCTTAAAAATTGGATATAAAAAATAACTAAGAGATTTGGATTAGAGAAAAAGAAAGATTTTATTAAAAATATTGAAAAACAAATCAGCCTGCATCAAATACACAACGTATAGAGTGCCTTTGATCAATTTAGGAATGCCTTGAGCTATTAATTACTGCAGTACTTATGTTTTCATTTATTTAGGTAAGTATATTAAGAAAACATTTCCTTCTTTTATTAACAAAGAGGGAAACCGTTCTTTGACAAACATTTATTACAATTTATCCTCAAAGTAAAAAAAACCCTTAATTTACCTTGGTTTAAGCTGGTTCAAGAAATTTCGCCCGAATCGAGAAAAAAAGGAAATCTACCTGAAAATCGCATAAAGAGGCGTTAATATCTAATTATAATTTATTTTAGAGTATCGGTCATAAATATCAAATGTGTCTTATTGTTTTTATATTACATATTGATTACTGATTAAAGCATTGACAGGTATTTTTAGATGTCCTCTATTTTGATAACTGACTAATATTCTCACGAAAGAAACTTAATCATTTTGATTGGTTAAATTCATTGATGCTTTTTGGACTTCCGACTTTTTAGATCGGGAGCCCAAGGTTGTTGGTCCAGTCAACAAAGGCGTCATATCAAATCTTTACTTTGTTTTTAGAGCTCCAGATATGCGAAACTCATCGACCTTCCCTTTGACTTTCGTCAAGTTGATGTAGACGACGATATGCATCATATTGAATCAGTTGGTCAACAGTTGCCATGCATATTTGTGCAGCTCTTGAATGAAATTGATAAAAAGGAACCTGGAAAATTTTTATACGTTGAAAAGATTATATTTCAGTTGACAACTTAGGCCTGTTTGATTAGGGTTTTATTTTTGTCTCCAAAATGGAAGGCCTAAAGGTTTTGTTCTTTATAGGCACATATTTTAGAGTTATCCAGCAGATTAACGTCAAGGAAATTTGGATGTGTCTTCAGTTTATCTTGATATTTAGAGTCGCACTTCTTTATTTCTTTCATGACTGTCGCAATGTTGAGGTCACGATGGGTTGTATTGTTTGAAACAAACCACGAGACATTAGTGATGGTACCTAGACTTTTTGATGGAAATGTTTGAAGTATTTCAATATTTGACTGACTTACTATTCCCTATAGTTGTCTCTCGTAAATTAAAATAGGTTTGAGGATGACCTTATAAAAGAGCAATTTGTCATCAAGAGAGAGTTGATTAGGAAGATCAACAATTTGGAAGACAATAAATGTGTCTTAATTTTAAGCACAAATAGGTTTTTGAATAAAAAATAATTATCGATTTTTTTTACTTTATTTTAAAACTTTATCATAAATAATATTGACAATTGATGCGAAAAAATTTAAAAAAATTGTTTGCAATTAATTATAAATTAATTAAAATTAATAAAATTTAAAACAAAATAACGTGACTGCGAAAGCGCCACGATTGGCCGCCATTTCTGGCGTCATTATGTTAAAGTGTTTTCAGGTAAGTACTGTCAACGGCTTTTACCTGTGCATATACTGTTAAAATTATTGAAGTTTAGTGCAAAAAAAATATTGTTGGTTAGTAATTTAATTAAGTAATATGTGACAAAAAGTTCATAAAAACCAATTCTAATAATATACCTGGTGTGGAAATTTTATGGTCACATATTTTCTTAAAAATGACATTCGATTCAATTCAGCTGAAGTTCGAGGTGCTATAACATTTGAATTCAAAAAAATGAAAATGTAAATGTTAATAAGAAACAAAATATTTGTATTAAATATAAATAAATTATTTGTAGGGTGTCACACGAAAGTTGCGGTGACAAGGCTATAGGTGCCGATCGCGGTAGTCCAGTGGGTTGGCTACTCACTTGGCAACCGAAGCGTCCCGGGTTCAAATCCTGGTGCGGGCATGGATGTTTGTGTGTGTCAGGAAATGAATACGGCTAACTCGGTCTGTATTAATACAAAAACAGAATAATACTTTTGCTGGCCAAATACTGTCAAGATGTAGGCCAGAAAAAGGCTATAGGTAATGTTCAATTTAACTGCAAAAATTGTATTTGCACGGTGAAAGGACGTGTATGTAGAAAATAAAGTTCTGAGTAAAGCTTATAGAGTTAGCTTAATAATTAATGAAACTGAGAAAAGTTCAAGTCACTCAATGTCACGATTGTGTAGCTTCAGTAGGTAATAAAAGCTCAAACATAAAAAAATTATATAATGTTATAAATAATAATCTTTTGTATATATTTGATGAGTAAGGGTGTTTGTAAAAATTTGATGTTGTTTTAGGATTAATACGCCGTGCTGCTCGAAACCATTGATTTCGACGTTTAACATCTTGGGGCAATTTATAAACATTTTCGGGAGTTGTTTTTGTAGTATTCGTACAAAATGGTACAAATCGTATAAAACAGGCACGATAACTAATTAGGTTTGACATTTTCAATACATTTATTAATACATTGATGATAATAACAAGAATCAATTGATTAAGAACTAAAATACTCGTATCAGCTGTCTGTAATGATGAGGGCAAATAAACATTGTGAGGTCATAAGCGCTCGGGTTTTTTTCGGGAACTGTCGGCACGTCATTGGTACTAGGTTAAAAAATGAATTTTCAATTTGATATGCCTTTTTGATTACAAGAAAAAAAATAGTTTTGTTATAAAATTTATATGTGATCTTTGCATTTATGAAAAAAAAATCAAAACCTCAATTGTTTCCTTTTGGTCCATATGTGCTTACTCTAGGTCAGCAGCCTATCCAGGTGCATCCTTAGGTACTTAATCTCTTCAACTTGTGATACAATATACACTTATTTAGTGATACAGACGAACACGTTTCTGTGCAGATGAGACTTCCATCTCGTGTTCAGACGCGACAGATGGTAATCGCCGAGTTATATAAATGTGCATCGTAAAATATCTTAATATTTTAATTTTTTTTGGACAGGAATTATAAAGAATAGATATGGAATTATAAAGTAGTGATGCGTGTCAGTGAAATAGTATTTCGGTATCCTGTCGGTAGAATTCTTGCATTTTCTGGATAAAAATGTGTGTCTTTGTCTCAGCATTATTGACTACTTTTCCATCCATTGTCACGCCGGTAACTAAAATAACGCAATACTATTTCGAATCATATTTTGTGTGGAGGAACTGATTGAAAGAATTGAAAGAGTTGCAACTGATTTGAATCCTAAAATACTCTAAAATACAAAGAGACAGAATGGAATAAAGTGAATTAACACATTTTAAAGCTAAGTAGAGATTTTATGAAAAATACGAGGGAGTAACAAAAGTATTTGAATTTTTGAGGTACTTAGTTATTCACTGTTTAAAAAAATTATACCTGGAGGTTATTCTTCGAAATGTAAGCTGTCGTTTTCGATTACCTCAACCCATCGTTAAGCTAGGAACTCTATTTCTCTTCAGTACCACGATAAGTCTCGATAAAATTCGACGCAGCCAGTTTTAACCTCTTGTCCAGTGCGGAATTTTTTTCTTCGCAAAAAGTGAACCATAGACCAGAACAAGTAGTAATCCGATGGAGTGATATCGGAGCTGTATTCCGGGTGAGATAGAAATTCATAATACACCTCATTAATTTTTGAGGTGGTCAGATTGAACTGTGTGGTCTTGCGTCGCCTTGCTGAGGAGGACTTTTTACGGTTGACCAAAGCTGAATATTTTTCGGCCAGAACGGCGTATACTCTCTTAAGATCTGAGTAAAGTTTTGAATTTATCGCCTTGCCATCAGGAACCAACTCAAAGTGAATTATTCCTTTAAAACTCCCTCAAACACACAGTCTGACGTTTTTGAGAAATCTTTCTCGCCTTGGTACAGGAAAAGCTGCTTGCCCCGGCATGACCCTCTGCTTTATGTCATTAGGATTATTAAAATAAACTTAATTTTCATCGCAGGTAACAATCCGTTTAATGAATCGAAAAGCAGAGGTTTTTAAGAAGCGTTTTACACATTTTAGCCAGACGCGTGGCTTTATGCGTCGACAGTTTACGAGGAATGCTTCTATAGGTCTTTGGCACTATTCATATGTCTTGCAAATACTGGTTAATGGTAGAGGGATACTTCTAATTATAATGGAAGCTTGCTGGGTCTTGTTCTAGGATCGGCAGCCTTAGCTGTTCTTAAAACGCCGGAACCCCGAGTCTGTGGATGACCTAATCTTCTTTCTTCAAGGCCTGTCTCCTTCCAAGAACTTTTTAAACCAGAGCTGAGCGGTGCGGATTGATACGGTACGTTCCTCATCTACCTCGCAAACTTCATGAGCGACTTCAGTCGCTTTGAAGCCTTTTTTAAAATAATGTGTCAATATTGCCCTAATTTCGTGACTTATTTGACTCATCTTATCGTGTTTATCAAAAATCGTCGACAGAATATTTTGCAATGGAATCACTTTAATACTGAAAAAGGAATGCTTATTTGTCAAAGGAAAAAGTTGAAATCGGATTAAATCTCTGAGAAGTGAAGTAAAATTCTTTATTTATGTATCACCCTAGCAGACCAACATTTAACAATACTTTCAAAATATAGAATTTGTGAATGACAGAATTGAATCAACTGAAAATAAAACCAGAAATCATCAAAGGTACAAATGTTCCACATTCTCATCTGTGATGTATAATCTCAATCTCTAATATTTGACCAGACGATTGTATTAAGCTGTTTTAACTAACGTGCTCAAACATATAAAGGTATATCCGTTAATCCAGGAGCGGTTCTGCACTTAATCAGAGTTTCAAGGTTTTAAACCCAGTAAATATAAGATAAAGCTTAACTTACGCTCTTGCCAATTTACAAAACGAATATTTAATTCGTTTCACTAGCCAAAATTCGAATCATATCTTAGTTACATATGTATAAAAGGTATTAGCATTGAATCCATAAATATTTTTGGATGCATACGAGTTACCGAAGTGGATTATTAAAATTCAGGTGTAATTTCAATTAAACAAAATTTAAAATCTTTTTTTCTTTTTAATCAGCATTCTTTTTTACAGGTAGTCCAATATGGAAATCATACCATTTCTTATTGTGTTATAAAGTTCTAATATTAGATCTACAACTGCAAAATCTATTCGAATCAGATTTTTTTCGAGCCCAATAATTAAACTTATAAACACTGTGTTTGTTACATGAATTTTGTAATGATATTTGATTGTACTTATCTACTCTCATTTCAGAAACAATGTTATTTTTTTCCAGTCACCCTCAGTTTTTTTTGTGACAGCTATATATTCAATTTCACCTCATATATGTGTTTATGTTTGAATAGCATCATTTCTGAAATTAGATAGCTATCATAGTCAACAAATTTAAATGTATTGATATTCGTTAAGGCTGGAAATATGCCACGAAAGTGTTTAAATCGCCCGGATAGTTTTTGTTATGTGTGTGGAGAATTAACGTTTACCTCTCAGCGTCAAAATTTCACGCCATTAGTAACCAAACATTATTTGGGTTACTTTGGTTTTCCTGTGCGCCATCAAGATAAATTCTGGGTCCCACGTATCTGCTGTGTAACATATGTGAGACTTCTGCTGGCTTGGGCTAAGGGATCTAGACATATGCACTTTGCTGTGCCAATGATTTAGATGGAACCAACAGATCACGTAAGTGATAGTTATTTTTGTTTGACTGCTATAAAGGGTATCATAACTAAGTCAAAACACGCCATAGATTAAGATGTACTTTTACCACCCTTGCATATAAAACTCGACCTCATAAAAAATTTTGTGAATGTTTGAACTTAAGTCCACCAGGAAATATTTTGTTAATGCCATAAAAAACTTTTTAGGTAACCACAGGGCAGAAAATTACAAATATTTAATTAATGAACTTTCGGTCTTATATAAAGCTTTGGGGTGTAATATGTCCTTGAAGATACATATTATGGACCCCATTTGGATTTTTTCCCTGAAAACCTTTGTGCCGTGAGTGATATTTCCCTTATAGAGGAGCGATATCAAGGGAAATGAAGTCCTGGGATGTTAGCTGGTTACTGCTGGGGATTGAAAAGGGATCTACCGAAAGCTAAGTACTCACGAAAATCATAAATATTGTGTATAAATAGATAATATAAGTATATATAAACATAAGTGTAAGTATGTTTTCGTCAGAAAAATACCTAACGTAATATTTTTTTATTAAAATATTCTTGTTAGATGGCCATAGTACTATCTAAATTAGACAGACGTTTTCGTGTGAGAAAAAAAGTTTGAATGTTATAGACCAGAATTATTTTAAAGCGTTATCTTTCCATTTCAAAACGACATTTTCATTCAAAACGACATTTGTTTATACAAGCTAGAGAAAGTTCAAAAGGGAAGGCGTTAGGTTTCTTATGAACTCATAGCTGAGAATAAGAATACACCGTTTGATGTTGTTATGTCATTACTCTCCAGATTCAGGAAAAATAATTTCCTGCATAAAACTGTAACCTGTGACAAAAAAGTGGATCCTCTAGCTACTAACCAGTATCGAAAAACCATTATCGAAAACCCCAAAAAGATGGTGTGAATATGGTGGGATCTGCTGAGTGTCGTGCTTTAGGATTCCAATATTGCCAAACGGTCACTGGGAGAAAAACGTTTTGGGGGAAAAAACCTTATACTGGCATGTGAAGAAATATTCTCCAGACTTCCACCGATCTCTGCAATATCACCTAGTTGATAGGGGTTCACAATTCTCGAGGAAGTCGAAAAATGCCTCAATGGCTCTTTCTGACATCAAAACCACCAAGTTTGTTTTCGATGTGGGATTAAACAGTTGCTTGAAAGGTGGCGAAAGTAAAAGAGATTACTTCGGAGATTAAGTTACTTTATTACTTTTTTCATAAATAAATATTAAAGGCAGTCAATAAAAGCTGAGAATTAAATTGAGGACCTAATATTTTGTTATATCTTCTGCTTCAATTGGACAATTATGTTGCTTTGTTTTATGTTTTATGGGTTTTTCCTGACTTTTCCTATGCTAAGGAATGTTTTCTGCAATTTACCTTCATTTTTGTTTTAAACCAGGAATAGACACTTTAATGGGAACTTCTATCTGAATCTATTAGTTTCTACGATATATATTATTGTTTCATATCTGATGTTATTTCTTTTATTAAAGTCAGTTTTTTTTTAAATATCCCATTTTTCATTAATTTAGTTTTCTTTTCTTTTCGTCTTTCTCTTTTGTCAAGACAGTCGATATATGTTAAATTATTTTCAATGTATTTTATATAGTAGAAATACGTGAATAAATCATTCTATCTAATAATACGGATTATTTCCTGCGCAATAAGCCCCATCCAATGATAAATTCAATGTTTCATCCATAATTGTCAACAGGTTGTTTGAAGACTTCAAGGGCCCATCCCCAATTTTCCAAACAATATTTGTGATTTACCAGTTGCGTAATTTCCTAATTTAGAGCCAAAGTTTTATTTTTAAAGCTATGTTCTATTTGTAAGTTTCTTGAACAGCCTAATTTAATTATACTTCTTTGGTTTTCAAGATTTACAATAAAAAAGCTGCCTTTTTTATAATCTTCTCATTTCCTTCCTCATTTCAAGGTAATTATGTATATTGGCACTTCAACACCGCAGCACGCAATAACTATTATTAAAATGTTGTTTTAGGAAAGTTCAGGTTTAAGTCTTATATTAAGTCCTCAACTTAATTCTCGACTTTTTTGACTACCTTTAACATCATTTGTGAAAAAACTAATATAAACTTAATCTTCGAAGTAACATATCTCAGTTTCTATACAGTTTCGCCACCTTGATTTGATAAACTCATTGCCGAGGTTGGAAGAGATGAAAATACAAAGCGACCAAGTGTAGAGAATACGCTGGGTGTGATAAAATCTCCGATTCCAACTTGGTAATCCTTTCAAGAGTCCTGTACGTGGCTGTGATCCTGAAACAAAATAACTTTCCTTCTTCCCTTACCGGAACGTCACTAAAATTAATCAATTGCTCTCGATAATGGCCAACAGTGACCGTTTAACCAGATGGGGGTAACTCATGATGCCTGGGATCAGCTGGGCATCCCACCATATACACAGCAACACTATTTTGGCGTAGATATTTATTTTTACGGTACTGGTTGATCGCTCCCCAGGATTAACCGACGATTTTCGCCTCTTTGGATTTTCGTAGAGGATCGGCTTTTTGCCGCAGGTCACAATCTGATTTTGGAAGTTATTTTTTTTTTTAATCTAGAGAGCAATGACACAACAACATCAAAGTCTGTACTCTTATTCTCCTCATTTGTTCGTGTACTAGGAGTGCACGACAGGAATTACCATGCAGCAGTGCTTTCAATTCTTCTTCCTAATATTTTTGGCTGTTCCCTCTCATTTCACTAAAAATTTGCAGTTTAAAATTAATGGAATCACTTCTTACAAGTATTGCACGAAAGAACATTTTCTGTCAAAGCTTTACAAATCATGTCCTGAGCTTCCGCAGCATTTTTCTTTCAGTTGAAAGGCGAAAAGGAAGCCCTGCCTCAAATGTTGCTTTTTGAACGACATCGCGTCTACAATTGATCTTTCAGGTTATGTTCACAGTAAGCTGGTATATTATGCCTCATTTTGGAGTTAACACTCTTGCCTATTATTTGCGCATTTCAAGGGTTTCCTGCATACCATCCTGTTTTAACCTTTAGTTGCAACTTGAATTGATGTATATTTGTATATTGATACAATTGTATATTTATGTAACGTACTTTCTAAAGATTTGCACAAGAACAACTCAGTTCACATATTTTGTTTCGTAAATGTATAGTAACCACTGATCGTCCATTCAACTTACCAGATCTGGCTCCTCTGACTTAAAATTGTAATGTAATTGTAAGGGAATTGTTACAAAGATATTTCCAAGATTAAGATCGGCTTGAAAACAGAATTGAAATGGGTGGTAAAACACGAGCTGAAAAGTCCTTGTGAAAAGCTTATTTCAAATAAACGATCGTACTTATAGAAATATTTGTAGTAGCTTCTAGTTCAAAGAGTTTGAAAGGTTCGATTTCTTTTTATATAGCCTGTGTATTAAACGAGAAACGTATTTTCGATGTATTGATTTTTTCTCTTTTCTTAATTTTTATGTTGGCAGAATGAGAATAAACCCAACGGAAAATAGATGCTTGAAAAGCCCGAGGACAAACAAAATATCGTAAAGCCGAGAGATTTAAAAAAACATTCTCGAGTTAATGCTATGTAAATCTAAAGATAGTACTGATAGGGTTTTGGGAAGCCATGCTCCTTTGACGCTTGTATTATTTAGATAAAGCCTATTAAGGGGGATTTTTTGTTGTTCTGCGGGATCGTATAAGAAATGAATACAAATCTCCGCAACGTGATTTTCCTATACTCAAAGCGAACATTAAACGTTATAAAAGGGAAAAGGGTAAGTAAAATAAAGTGGGAATTATTAAAATTTTAAAAAAGGGGATCAGCTTTAGAATAAGATATATTAAGTACCATTTTTTTTCTCCTCTTAATTCGTGAACTAAAACGGACAATAAACGAATGGTGTACAGTTTCCAGATATATTAGTTTGAAGACTGATGTTATAGTGCAAACTTAAGTACAATAGTCAGTATTTTGAAACTATCTAACACTCCTTTTTAATATCTTTAATAGCTACCATCCCAGATTACAATTTACAGTACATATCATTTCTGGATGTTCGTATAATTAGAACAGAAAACAAGGCAACAGAAACAGATTGATTTCACAAAGCAACATTCTCTGAACATTTTCAAAATGTTATGTCCGAGCGCTCTCAAACAAAAAAATAATATGATCTACAATCTTAAACACAGAGCATTAGAACGATCTTCAGAAAACTACCAGAAAAAAAATTACATTAAAAACATGCTACTCAAAAATAAATGTTTATTATCTTTATTTAAATAAAATATAAAAACACACACAACAAACACAAATACGAAAATCATTGAAATACATTTCACTTGAAATCTAGTGTCGTCCCTCATCTATGAAGTCTAGTGTTGTCACTTATCAGAAAAAAAATAAAAATTCTAAAACTTCTAAAGATGAAAAAAATTAAAATAGCATTAAAAAGAGAATAAATACAATTAAAAAAGAATTTTCTTCTAAACTTAAAAGATATGAAAGAATCCTATGGCTTTGGTAGAGCACAAAATGGATATTGGACTTAATTTTGACATTGATAAACCTACAATTTTAGCATTTCAACCTAATTAAAAAAAGCGATTACTTTGAGAAATGATAGAAACATAAAAAAAGAACAAAAATAGTGCTAATGCTAAAAGAACAGTTAAAATTTAAATACGCCTTAGTTCAATATAATTGAAAAAAAAACCAATAAATAATATTATTATCTTACTGCTGTCTTTGGTATATATAAATATAAACATTTTTTTTCTCTCTGTATCGGTATTTAAAGTGCTTTTTAAACGTGCGTTTTCAGTGTATTTTCGTTTAATTTAATATTGTCCTATGTGTGTTAATAAAACCTGTAACAATTATGTATATTTTAGGAAATGAAAATGACAAAAAAAGAGTCCAATCTAAAGGTAAGTACTAATTTTCGATGAAAAAAAAATATCCAGAACTTGGTTTGTGACTGAAGGAGAATATTTGGTGTGTGTATGGAGAATATTTCTTTGATTGTAAATTACTTTACTTTGAATTATATAAATTTCAAAAACAAAAACAAACTGTATTAGTACATTTGTCTCGATCATTTTTGTACGTTTTAGTTCCTTGTATGTAAAGACATATTTTCTAAATTGGGATGTTCTGAAGAAGCAAAAAATTTTGGGAAACGTTGACAGTTTCAAAATACTTTGATCCTTCTATGTGTCCGGAATTGGCAACAATGGTGTTGATAAGCGCCATCTGACATATACATCGTAAAGTTTGACATTGTGACTCAGAACGTTTTGTCACAGGGACGCTATTTGTTTTGTTTAGTGACTTGAAAATTTCATCTCAGTCAAAAAATGGAATTAACTCGTGAACATTTTCGTGCGGTGATTTACTACGATTTTTGACGTGGATTATTTCAACAACAGTGCATCGATCAACTCACTTCGACTTTTGGCAATGAAGCACCATCTAAAACCACTAATTTAGTGAATTTAATCGTGGCCGTCGTTCGCTCACGGACGAATTTAAAGAAGATCATCAAAAATCGCTTTTTGTGCTAGAAAACATCGATACTGTGCGCTGATAACCTATAATGCAAGATTGTCATTTGACATACCGTGAGATTGAGATTTTACATGAACATTTAGCTGTGAAAAATATTTGTACGTATTGGATTTCACATAATTCGACAACCGCTCAAAAAAGCCTCATGTCGATTGGTTCAAAGAAATGCTCAAAAAATATAATCGTGGTGCATCAAAAGTCGTGTATAACATCTACACAGCTGATGAATCTTGGATCTATGCGTATGAGTCTAATAGTAAACAGCAGTCGACTGAATGTGTCTTTCAGAATGAGCCAAACCCCACAAAAGTTGTTCGCTCATGAAGCATTTCGAAGCAAATGGTCGCCTGTTTTTTTGGGTATAAATGAGCATGTGACTACAGTGGCACTAAAAAATCGTAGAACGGTTAATTCTGAATGGTATACAATCATTTGTTTGTCAGAAGAAGAACCAGCGATGCAGGATCATCTTTCACCACGACAACCCGAGCTCTCACAAATCGAACTGAACAACTCAATATTTGAACGGTCAAAACATCGAATTCATGGATCATCCGCCATACAGTTGGATGCCAGTTGAAATCTCAATATTCGATTCACGTGGTTCTTATGATCATGGTACATATTTTACTAAGTTGTTTCCTTTTTGATGAGATATGATTTTTACAGGTGAACGTTCTATTTAGATGTAAACCAAAATGTTTTATACATTTATGTAGACTATACTAATAATGCTATATTACGCCAACAAGATACCCTAATTACAGAGCTAATTAGCAGTATCTAAGTAAATCAATTATAAAATATAATAATAACTACACTAATATCTACAATATTATACAAAACAACATACTATAATATAAATTAAACAAAATTCAAAGCGAAAAGAAAGTAAACCAATAAATTAATTACGTTGAAAGTAATTGTCTATAATCAAAAGAAAGTTTAAAAGCCATAAGAAACTTTAAAAATCGCCATTGTACATCCCCCAAATGTTTCTTATGGTTTTCGAAATATAGGCTCCACATCACAGAACCAGACTCCATTTTAAATCTAACATAAGCATAGAACTAGAGCATCACAATTATCAAACGATCTACAATTACGTATTACGTATCCAAATTTAAAGCACTATTCACTATTCACACCATTATGTATGTGATTCCTAAAAGAAAGCTTAGAATGGAAAGTTATTTCTAAGTCTTTAAAATTAGAGAGTTGTTCCAGAACACAGGCGTTTATGGAATAATTAAACTTAAAGTCATTTAACTTATTAGAAAATGTTACTAATTTACACTTCTTAATATTTAATTGAAGCCCATTCAACTCACATTAATTATTCACTTTTTCCAAATTTATCTGCGGTCCCCCACAATCCTGGATGTTGTTTTACAATTTTAAAAAAGTTTTAATTCATCTGCAAATATGAGACTTTCACAATCCAAAAGCCCGGCGAGATCATCAATGTATATCAGAAATAATAGCGGCCCAAGACTGAAACCCTGGGGATTTTTTATGAATGATTGGTAGTTATTATAATTTACATAATATTGGCGATTAGTGAGATAAGATAGTAGGAATATGCACAATTTGACACCCATTCCAAAGTGTTGAGCCTTACTCAAAAGTACAGTAAAGTAAATTCTATCAAATGCCTTAGAAATGTCCGTGTAAAATACATCGACACGCTGTCGAACATTCAAGGTATTAGCAACTTACTAAGTGAACGTTACCAGGTTAGTTACCGTAGATCTGCCCTCTACAAAACCATGCGATCTTAGTGAAAGACTATATATTAAATATATGGAATATCGTAATATAACATTCATTGTCTAGCTTTTTTTGCCTTTAAAGAGTGAAGTTTATTTTTGATGTAGCTCCAATTCACTAAATCGAATTGTGGATTGTTTCTTTACCTTTAACTTCATTCCCGTTGCTTTGAACATTTATTGACAAATTTTGAACTTTATTCAAAAACAAAATATCAAAATTGTCACTTTTAAATCAACTAAATCAAATCTCACATATTGTTTTAAACAAAAGAACAAATCGAAGCACTTTCTTTTGTGGAGCTCTTTCTTTGACGGAGCGGGTATTAAATGTAAGGGCGAATAAATTCTTTCTCGCTCAACATTTTTAATATTAGATCTTTATAAACTAGCAAAAGAGTATTAGTAAATAAGTGGGAAGTTTAATTTTAAATAAATAAGGCAAGAGTGTAAAATCCGACTACGAATTACCCCTCAGTCACGCCAGTTAAAGGCTGGGTAAGGCCGGATGCCTTCTGAGAAGTGTTCTACGTTGGTCACTCGCCAGTCGGTAGGTTTCCTGATAGACTTATGGGTAGGCACATAACCAAGGGTTTATAGCCCGAGGGGGGTGCTGGTCTAGGTTTGTCGGAAGCTGATGACCGTGGTTCGGAACCCACGTTAAGCTGTAGGTCCAGTCGCTAAATAGCCTAGTTGCTGATGCGCCTCTAACCCAAACACTTTACTTTACTTTTAATTTTAAATAAGGTTATACACTATACGAAAACTCCTCTAAAATGTATTTCGTAATATAATATACACTGTGCGTTTACACAATTTTAGGGCTAAGAATATAAACAATATTTGTGAGAAGATATTAAAATGTTTTGTAGTTTAGTTTTAGATATATATTCTTTCTAATTATATATAGAATAATGCCTTCATAAAATTTCGACTACTCTCACCATATTTCCCATTGTGCCGCTTCTGGTTAGTTTTTAAGTCGAATTCTAATGCCATTCTAATACAAAATATATCGATATTGCCTTTTGCATTTTATTGCTCTTATCTTTTATGTAGTTCTCCACTAACTTAGACTACACTAAGCAACATAAAGCAAATGAATAGTTAGTGTGATCAAACTTTTATACGTAGTTATGCAACAAATTATGTCCCTAACTGTGAAGGCGCACTAGAATGATTTTAAGTGCCACTTCTGAGTTTATTTTTTAACAAGGCTAAGTAGATTTCTAAACAAATCAGTTCGTCCTAATACGTCAAGCAGTAAATATAGAGTGGGGTAACAAACACAATCGTATTGTGTTATAGCGCTACACAAGTGCAATAAATTTGTAACGTATATTTTCAAATTGCCCAAACCGTTAAACGATATAACGAGATCGCCTATGGCGACGACAGAGCAAGAAGTTGACATCACGAGGCCAGGACCCTAACAGTTGTCAAAGGGATTGCTGAAAAAATTCGGAGAAATCCGCCCCTAAAACAGAAAGTCATGCAGAGATAAATATACCGCCGAGGAACATATCGCGGCTTAGAGCTTATCGAAAATCTAGCGGAGAGCGATTACCTGCAAATCTACGTATCATAAGAGTTACGAGAATGAATGCCCTATTTGAGCGGCATGAAAATGGAAGCGATAGGAAAATCTATTGATGAAAAGATTTTTACTGTTGAAGAAAAATTCAACCCGCAAAATAACACAGTTAACGCTCATAACTTTTGGAATCAGTGGTGATGTCCGGAAGTGGTCATCATCCGGCTTCATGATTTGATGTGATGATGGAGAGTATCCTACGACGACGTCACTCAACTACATTTTTGCGAGCAATGGGTCAAAACACGTACAACCAAACCTAACCTACCAAAATGATGTTTTAGAGAAGCCGCATAATAACACTTTCTTTAAATGAAAATATTGGATCTTCCAGCACAATTCATCACCACCTCTCGGGCAAGATCTACACAGCGTTAGTTGAAGCACAATTTGCCCGATTTAATCAATGCTAATGATTGACACATAGCAAATCCGAACCTCAATCCGCTGGACCATCGACTGTGAAACATTTTAGAAGAGAACGCTTGCTTTAGATCTCACCTCAGTATCGAGGCTCTAAAACCTGATTTGGAGAAAGCAGCAGCTTCAATACCTTTGAAAGTGAGGCTTGGGGCCATAGTCGAGTAGCCGAACCGTTTGAAAAATGTATGAAACCCAAGTGAAGAGATTTCGAATAATTTTTATATTTTTTAATTATGTCCTAAGTTAGAAATAAAATAATATAAAGATAATTTCATTTTGTTTGTTTTTATATAGACTACACACTTATGTACAAGGATAGAACTTTTGGCAGGACTATTTAACTGATAATATAAAATATTCGATCTAAACTACTGGGAAAATACAACAGATAAGGAAATAATAAAGGGAAGTAATAACACTATGTTAAACAAATTTACTATAAATAGAATCAATATATCACCCTGTGTACTGTAAACACATTTTTTCAGTAAAAGTTTTACAGGTTCCGCAACTCTACAATAAAACTTGACAATATAAACCAAACAACGTCTACGGTAATAAAACAAAAATAATTGAAGAAAATCCTTAGAGAAACCATTTTCTCTGGGAAATTGTAATATGCGAAATCGCTATAAAATTCTTATATATATGGAACCAGTTTCGTCATGATAACCTTTGCTAGTTTTCTAGGGATTTATCACATTGACCTCGATTCAATCGCTTTATATCAGAATTTAGTTAAAACGACCCTTGTTTGTTCCTTCTTTTTATTATTCCTCGATCTCTAATTTATTTGTTTGCGCCATATAATTAGATACTCCATCAGTGAACCTAATATATATATATATATATATATATATATATATATATATATATATATATATATATATATATATATATATATATGGTAGGTATGTGTGTCAAGGTTATAAAATAAAAAGAAAAAATATATATAAATATACATAGATAAAAAAAATTTAATAAAAGCCATTTAATAAGAGATTTTTTGGTTTTGGAGAATTTTGAAATATTTTCTTGTATTGCCGTTTTTAAAATGTCTTTCAATTCTGAATGATATTCGGCAGCGGCATTAACGATTTAACCTTCTTTCAAACAAAACTTCTTTCCGTAAGCGGATCAATTTTTATGAAGAAATTGCAATTTGCCATTCGTAAACCTTCACTCAGATTTTTTAGCTTAATGTCACCTTTTCAGTGCTCCTTGAGGCTTCCTCTTAAATGGAATGGGGATTAAGCATTTCCTCCAAGTGGGTTTCAGTCAAATCTTCATCTTGTGATTCATTGTTAAGTGCGAAGGCTGCTTTTATTAAAAGCCACAAAGTCACGCGTATGGCGGTGGTGACTTATTTGTCAAAGAACTTTCGGCCAAGCGGCAATAAACATATTCATTACTTATTGACTTATTCAGTGAGACAGTTATTTCAAGAAACGGACTTGTTAATTGGCCACCAAGGCTATGTGATTTAACGCATATATATATATATATATATATATATATATATATATATATATATATATATATATATATATATATATATATATATATATATATATATATATATATATATATATTCAACTCAAATGAAGGTCCTCTTAGAATTTTCCCTCTTAAAACGTTCTGGAAATGACGTTTTTTCAATAATGCAAATCTAAACTAAAAGTCATATATGGCGTAGAAAATTCTCCGTATTGAAATGACGGTTATTCAGAATAGAGAATTGTTCATGCTGAAAAGGATCGATATGTAACGAATTTTAATATTTAAAATACCAGATGAACAATTTTCCTTTTTAAAATAGTCTATTCAAATCCTCCGAATTAAAATGTATGATAGATGGAAACTCGTATATCATAGTTATCGTTTGTTTCATTCAGAATGCTTCAGTAAGAATAATTAATTCAACTGATTGTTCTTTTAATACGATTAGTTTTTACTTTGGAAAGTGGATAATTTATTTTTTACATAAAAATTGAAGCCCTTTACATAATTCTTATTAGTTGTATTAAGTAAAGCTATTATTATTAAATTAAATTAAAAGTTCGAGAAACGAAAATTTATTGACTCCGGCAATAAAAATTAATTTAGTATGTTGTATTCATTTTTATATTCAAATTAACCATACTCAAATAATCCATACGTTTTCTGATGTTGGTATTTCCATGAGATGTCCTAAATTGAAAACACGTACGAGTATATCTTAGAAAGCAAAATGTACCTTCAATAACGAACAATTATAATGAAATAAATATAAACCCAATTACAGCCCAACAATGGGAGGAGCACTATAAATCACTTCTGACAGAGCAAAGAACAGAATATATGAACAAGTCTCCCAAGAAAATCCGAATTGTTGGAGAACCCATAGCTCTTGATCTGGACAGGACAAAGAAAGCCATATACTTATTAAAAAATGGTCGGGCCGCAGGCCCGGAAGGTATCCCTGCAGAGCTAATAAAAAATGGAACGGAACAACTTTTTAAGATCCTGACAGAAATTTTCAACCGATGTTTAAATGGGGAACCAGTTCCACAATGCTGGAAAGAAGGCTGGTTTACATCTATACATAAAAAGGGCAACAAAAAGAACTGCAACAACTATCGAGGTATAACGATGACGAGTACATTAAGTCGACTTTATGGAAAAATATTAAAGGATCTCATATGTGAAGAATATAATCCCTACGAATCTGAAGAACAAAACGGCTTTAGGGCAGGTAGATCAACAATAGACAATATTTTCTGCCTAACACAAATTATTGAAAAGAAGACAGTGCGGTCACAAGATGTACACCTACTTCTAGTAGATCTAACAAAAGCATACGATACGGTCCCTATTGTGAAACTATGGGAAGTCCTAGAGAAATCTAATATTAATGTGACTATTACAGATGCCATTAAGGAATTCTATAGAAACACAACATCTAGAATAAAAATGGGTAATAAACTTTCAAAAGGCTTCAACGTAACTAAAGGCCTACGCCAAGGATGTTCTTTGTCACCTACCCTATTTAATATATACATCGATGAAGCGCTGAGGTTATGGAAACGGAAGTGTAATGGCATGGGAATAACAATAGAGGATACAACTCTATATACATTACACTACGCTGATGATCAGGTGGTGATCGCCCAGGATAAGGAAGACCTGGAATATATGACGCGGAAACTATTCGAAGAATACAGGAGATGGGGATTGCAAATTAACACAGAGAAGACACAATATTTGAACATTGGACAAGAACAACTACCAGGAGATCTGATTCTGGACAACGAATATATCAAGTGCTGCGAGGAATACGTATATCTGGGCTCAAGACTCAACAAGACTGGCCGAAACAACGAAACAATAAAAGACAGAATAACAAAGGGAAAGAAGGTTATCGGAGCATTGAACTCAATATTATGGCAAAAAAATATTAGAGCACAGACAAAAAAGAAAATCTATAACTCTATATTACAACCCACACTGATTTATGGCTCGGAAGTATGGCAGCTGACAAACAAGCAAAAAAACAGCCTACTTGCAGTGGAAATGGATTTCTGGAGAAGATCGGCAGGTAAATCTAGACTTAAACATGTTAGAAATGAGGACGTCAGAAATTTAATGAGGGTAGAACACACAATAATTGATGACATCGAAAGGAAGCAACTGGGCTGGTATGGACATGTGAGGCGAATGCCAAGGGAAAGACTACCTAAAAGGATTCTGGAGTGGATGCCTACGGAAAGGAGGAAAAGAGGAAGACCGCCCATAACATGGTTGCATGGAATAACAAAAGCTATGTCGGCAAGGAATCTCTCGGAGGATGACTGGGAGGATAGAAATAACTGGCGATTAGGAACCCAAAGGCGGATAGCGCTATAAACGGGATATATGATGATGAATAACGAACAATTTCCCATCAAAAAAGATAATGCGTTCGTTCTTCATTCACGTTTTTTCTTACGGACCTAGGTAATGCCATATATATATATATATATATATATATATATATATATATATATATATATATATATATATATATATATATATATATATATATATATATATATATATATATATATATATTTGTTGCAATTGTAAGGATGGAGTTTTAGGTTTAGTTCTATAAGAATTTAAAATTCTTTGCAAGACTCGATAGACCTCATCATGTCAAATAATATCGGGCTTAAGTACAAGGACCCTAGAAAATCTTTTAATTATTTAGCTATTCTTATTGTATGTAAATTTTTTCCAATGCAAGTGTCGGAACATTGAAACGTGATAGAGGCAACACCATTTGAAATGTAAATGTTACTCATAGACTGCTGTGTTCAATACATTGTGTCAATTCATCATGAAAAAATACACGATTCAATAGCACGTAAAAATTGAAAGTTCCAAAGGCGACCAGTTTGGGAAAAATACTCTTTTGCGACGAAGCGCACACGGCATAATAGGTTTGTGGACAATCATAACCGCAGGATTTGGACCGATAAAAGTCATCAAGTGATTCAGCTAACTCCTGAATCACTTAATATTTTTATATCTTTATCCTCACAAAGTCTTGCTCTTTATCCTACAAACCTTGGTTTTTAGGCTGAAGAAGTGATATAACCTTATTTTTTATCCAGAAACCGGATTATCACTTGTAGTTATCATAATAATAATAATAATAAGATATAGATATAGATAAGATTATAGATATATGCAGAACTATTAACATAAAGAGAGGATCTAAGTTAGAGATGACAGGGTTTGTCACTGCAGAACAAGAATATATAGAGCCAATGCAGGAGGGCGAAGTATATAAATATCTTGGAATATAACAGTCCAAGAGAGTTGAGTATAAACTAATCAAGGAAACACTAATTAAAGAATTCACGTCCGGACAGAGAAAGCATATGCAGATCTGACCTAGACAGTAGAAATATAGTAAAAGCTATAAACACTTTTGCTATACCAGCCTTGACATATTAATTTGGAATTATATCTTAGTTAAACACAAATATATCAAAAGGCTACAACAAATAATTAGAATTACACTAATGAAATAGGAAACACCACCCGCATAGTAGTAAAAAAACAGCTTATATTACCAAGAACTAAAGGAGGAAGACGAATTATAAATATATGTAATCTACACGAAAAACAAATATCCAGTTTAAGAACATATTTCCATTAAAAAATGATTGAATGCCCGCTATATGTCAGCTTGTGTTTAGTTGATGATAATTATACTTCTCTAAATCTTACACAAATGGAACGACAAAATGAGAGCTTTCAGACAACTGGAACAATTATACAAGAGTGGAAAAATATGTCTCTACACAGTAGACATCCCCATGATCGTGATCGACATGAAGTCGACAAGAGTTCGTCGAACGCCTGGTTGACATGGGGAGGTATTTTTCCGGAGACTGAAGACTTTATGTGTGTAATTCAGGATCAAGTCGTGCACACTAAGAACTACTAAAAATATATTATTAAGGATGCACGAGTATCAAATGACACATGTAGGAAATGCCACGAAAAGACGCTATCCAAGATATTGTAGGAGTATGTAGTAGATTCTCCCAGACGGACTATCTACACCGTCATAATCAGGTGGCCAATATAGTCCATCAAGAGCTTGCAAGTCATAATAACCTTATAATAGAGCGAGTTTCCTATTATAAATACACCCCGGAGGCGGTACTAGATTCAGCCGATTTCAGGTTATATTACGACTAAACAATAATAACCGACAAAACCGTACACTGTAATAGGCCAGATATTATATTGCTGGACAAAAAGAAGAAAACAGCATTCCTAATCGGCGTTCCAAACACACACAACATTCAAAAGACGGCTGAAGAAAAAGTACAAAAATATACAGACCTCAAGTTAGAAATAAAGCGGATATGGAAGTTGAACCAAGTCCATATTGTGCCATAAATAATTTCAACAACTGGCATTGTACCAAAGAATCTGAAAAATAACATACAATTTCTGGAATTAGAAGAAAATCTGTTTAAAATAATGCAGAGGGCGATAATTTTTAATACCACTCGCAAAGCCCGAAAATTTTTGGAGGAATGAAGTTGTTTTGGTTACGGCCCGTACTTCATATAAAATCCAGCTTAACTAGAAAAAAAGATAGAAAGAAACATAATAATAATTTATTGAATCTTCAAGACAATACAAATATACATGGATCAAGTCAAAACAAGAGCATACACAGTGCCACATAGTAATGAAGTAGTGTACAGTGCTACACAGTAGTGCATACAAAGAATACATAACAATTAAACCTACATATAAATATTTTGTTCCTGATAAGGTATATAATTTAATAATGTATTTATTCAATACCCACAACAATACAAAATATCCATGATTAAGTCGAATTGACAGAAAGTTCAGTGTCACGATCTCAGAAACAATACATGATATTATAATCATACACAAATAATCATTGTATACCTAAATAAGTATTGAATCTAATTATTGATAAGACATATATTCTTCTAAACATTGACTTATAAGAAATTTGCCGGCTAATTTTTTAAATTTGTTATCAGTCTGAACATGCTTAAATCGTTGTGGCAACTTATTATGCACCTTCACACCCCTGTAGTAAACATTATGTTCAACTATCTTACATGAATGCATTGGTAAAACAAGTTCATCAGAGTCTCCGTGTGTCGTAGTGATGAAAATTACTATTTTTCACGAATGCTACAAAATTTTGCTTAACAAAGATATATAGTGATGGTAGGGTCAAAATCCTGCATTGTTTAAAAATTGGTCGACATGTTGCCAGTAGTGACACATCACCAATCATTCGAATTATCTTTTTAAATACGCATCAGATAAGACGACCCACCCTAAAATATCAAACCATACCTAGCGCGACTGTAAAACTCTGTATAGTAATATGAATACACAATATCCGTGGTACCAACCAGTTTCAACCTACAAACAGCATATGAGACAGCGGCTAATTTCTTGCATAGTTCAGCTATGTGTTCATCCCAGCAAAGCCTGTTATCGAGATCTAGTACAGGATGTTTGCTGTATAGACTTACCGTTAATTTATAATAGATATGACTCAGTTATAGTATGAGTTCAAGGAGTAAAAGCAATAAAGTTGGTTTTGGCCACGTTAAGGGATAACTTATTATTCGTAAACCAACTGTAAAATTTATTAAATAGCTGCTACCATCAGCAAACATTACTATATTTCCGCTACTGAAAACATCTGGCAGATCATTAACAAAAATTAAAAATAATAGTAGACCCAAAACAGATCCTTAGGGCACTTCCGAAATAATCCCGAATCTTTCAGATGTTGCTTTATCAATCTGTACAACTTGGTATCGGTCAAGCAAGTAAGATTGCAAACACTTTTTCAACCGACCTCTACTAGATCGACAGCTTTACTTAGATCCATAAACAGACCAATATATTTGCAATTATCGTTTATGTTTTCATATATCTTGTTTAAAAATTCACAGATTGCTGAATGTGTAGATCGACCACTTCGAAACCCGTGTTGTGATGATTTTAATATATTAAAGTGCACAAGAAAGGACATGATCTGCTCGTACACTACACGCTCCAACGGCTTAGATAGCGTGGGTAGAATAGCTATTGGTCTATAGTTGGAGAGGGAGAGTCGGTCAGCTCTGTTGAAGACAGGAACTACCTTTGATGTTTTTAATGCCATCGAAAAAATGCTAGTTTCCAGGGACCAATTCACTACATATGTTAACGGTATTATTAATGAGTTGATAGACTTCTTCAGTACAACTGAGGTAATATTATCTAGTCCCACAGAATTTGTATTCTTTAGTTTTCTTACTGTTTCAATTATGTTGTGCCCCATTTTAAAATTGGTTTGGTAATGTTATATAATATATTTATGTAATGATATCACTCCGTATTTTACTTAGTGGCCTACACATCTTTAGCGTATAAGTGATTTGTCTCTGCCTATCTTAACTACGATGTTGTCTGTCATGCTGCTGCTTATGTATTTGTTCCATTCTATTCTCATATTCAGTATCAATTCGTTATTCTTTTCTACAATACTTCTGATTTCGTCACTTCTAATTCGATCCCTCAACGTGTTTCTACTAATTCTTAGTATTATCATTACATTACATTATCATTACATTATATTAGTAATATCATGATTTCTGCCATTTTCAACAACATTTATTGTCTTGATTTTGTTTTTTGATGTGTAATGAAGATGTGATGTGATCTTGATCAAGATGTGTCAGATCTTGTTTCTGAGGTGAATGTCAGTATTAATCTTATCCTAGCCTTATAGATCATTGTCTTCGTTTCCGTTCAAATTCTCCAATTTCAATACATCTAATAGGTTATTTTTTAGTGACTAATGTGTTAGTTCTTTAAACCCCGATGATTATATTAAACTTTTTTTATTTTCGTGCAGATAAGCAGATTTTTTTTTAATTATTTGTTTTCCATTCTATATCATTATTAAATTGAAAAATAAAGGCATTAAAGAGTCTTCCGGTACTATACCTACTCTAAGTTTTGTGAGAAGTTGTCCCGTCTATTTTAGATTATTTTCTGTTGTTTTTATAATTGTCTTCATCTGTTTAATGGTATTTAAGGAGATTTGTCTATTATACAAAATCAATGCCAACGTATTAATAATTATTATTCAGTGCTATTATCAAATAATAACATTTTTTTTATCTTTAAAAAGAAAATATTTTAATATGGTATCCTAATATGTCTAAATGTCAGCATTGTATAATGTTTATTTCTTATGTGTATGTATTTACAATGTATTTACATCATTCAAACTTATCAAATTGAATGTTATTTGAAAAATACCTATAGTAAAATAGATAACATATAATAAAATAATCAACTAAATCAGTCGTCGATTCAAAGATGAGTGAATACATTCACAGAAAGTGGTAGTGTTATTGAAACACAAACAAAACATTGATGCTCTAAACAAAGGCATTGACAATGATCCGATATCTGATACATTACTTATGGCCGTTTATGGAGGATTTTACATACAGATTTACATTTATAGGCGCACAAAATATAATTAACCCTAGAATTACAAGAGAAAGGCCATCGAAAAGGTCGTATTTAGTAAAAAATGGATTCTCGAACAGAGAATAATGATCCATTCCTTTCAAAATGTAATTTCAAGAAATGCAGATTTCAATTCAAGATTGTTTATTAGATTTTTTTATGAGATTTTTTAAAAAAATTGCCTTTATGCCAACAAGGCATAAATAATTAATGAGCTAAAGAACAATATTCAACTTGTAAGTCGTGCAAATAACACAGGTCATGATTTTTTTATCATTGATGAGATTTATTGATTGATTTATTGATGACTTTGTGATAGTTCATTTTTTAAAAAGGAATAAAACAATTTTTTACTTTACATTCTCTTTTTAAAGTAGTGTTTGAGAATATAAAGTCGTTTTACGAAACTATAGTCACACAAGTTTTGTTTAAAAATAAAAGTGATAGATAACAAAGTAAAAAATTGTTTTATTCCTTTTAAATAATTGATGAAAATGCTGATTGCATTTCATTTCGGTAGTTATTAAAACGCCTTTTCACGGAAATGACCTAGCACGTTCTATTTTCAAGTACCTGCTTCTTGATTCTTATGAAATTATTTGTACCTGACATTGAACTCATCAATCAGCATCAATGCATCTCAAGAAAAATTACCCTCATAGAACTTCTTTTGAACCTGGTACTTTAAACATAAAATATGCCCCAATTGTCAACCCAGGAAAGTTGTTTCCTCTCCATATTACGGTTGGACTAATGAAAAACCTTGTCAAAGCCATGAAAAAAGAAAGTAATTGATTCAACTACTTAAAAGGAATATTTCCTCAATTAAGTGATGGAAAACTAAAAGAAGGCATATTTATTGGACTTCAAATATGAAAGTTTTTAGGGTATATATCCGTTTTGAAGAAAAATTAAATTAAAATGAATTGGCAGCTTGGAAGTGTCTTGTAAGTGTATTAAAAGGATTTCTGGGCAACAAGAAACATGAAAACTATAAAAACCTCATAGATGAACTCTTGAAAGCCTGTGAAATACAAGGGTGTCGCATGTCCTTAAAAATGCATATTTTATACTCCCATTTCGATTTTTTGCCGAAAATTTGGAGTGCAGTATGCGACAAAGAAGGAGAGAGGTTTTAGCAGGATATCAGGATGATGAAAGAAAGATAGGTTACGCTGGAAACCTTCTATATTGGGCGATTACTGCTATTTTTAAAAAAAGATATGATGCTACAGAACGCAGGAGGAAAAAGTGAAAGTTTTTGTCGCTGTATGACATCTCGTAATATATTTTTCTTTACATAATCCTCGGTAACGTTTTTGCATAGATTTAAAACATTTTACATGTTTACATGTGTCCTTTTTTTCCCCACTACCGACCCCCTGAAACAAAAAAACTCTACGTGTTATAGTAATTAGCTTATCATTTTCGGATTTAGGACTACAAAATACTTCATATACATCTATTTTCATCAATGTTACATCAAAAAAGTTTAAATTTATTGTCCTGTGTAATTTGAGAAAGTTAAAAAAGGTTTTTATTTTGTCTATAATCTAATGTAATTTTTATTAATATTTAACGCGAATCAAGTGTAATAATAACCATTAAAGTCAATGTTTACATTGAAACAATTTAAATTTTGTCTCGAAATGGGGAGGCAGTTGAAGTAAGGATGAGAATCGAGCGGGTTAAACGCAGTAGCAGATTTGACATCCTGTGCTGTGCGTCATGAGACCGGAAGTTCCGGTTGTACGTCGTTTTAGTACTTCCGTCAGATTTCCCTCGGAAAACGAATCCGGCTAGATAGATTGTGGCATCCCTCTCGGGGTGAATTTTTTATATACATTTTTACTCTATTATCAGAAATTTGTTTCGCCATATTCGAACGATCGATTCGGATTGGAACGGTTGGCAATATTCCTTTTTTTTTTAACGTGAGATCCGAGATGGGAAACGAGTTCGATTTCATCTTCAATTGATTCCGAGAAAATAACATCGGAGCAAATCGATTAATGAAACATTTATTCACGAACACTATTGAGCTTTTTCACCGATCCGGCTACAGTTTCAAATTAAATTTAAGGCAGACCGCATTACTCTTATTCTATTTGCTTCGCTTTACATGCCTAATAGTTAGAATCGACTATTGCGCTCTCCCTCCTATAGAACATATTTGTTTCAATTGACTTTTACGTTTTTGTTCCGAAGCACTCATTTTTAGGATAGTTTTTTTAATTCCGTTTATTTAGTTAGTAGAGCCTTTTTGATAGCTTCCATCAGATAACGTAGGATATTTTTTACTATAAGCCGGTTCCCTGCACAAAGCATTATTCTTGTAAAAGGATTTTATAAAACTCGACATACCGACTGCTGCAGAGCGGAAAGGTTTCTGATAGTATTATTATCGAAAGCGGTCTTAGCGAGTCGTGTGCACTTTCACTACTGCTATTTAATTTAAATTTAGACTGGGCCATGTTTGTAAATCATTCTAGACATCAATCCGTTTGTTCTGTGAAGGGTCACGACGTTTCGCCAAAATATCACTTAGCATTCTAAAGTGCTGTTTGCTTCGAGCGAAGAGTCCAACTGACATGAGTTGCATTCTATATAAAACGGACTTTACATAAAACATTTTACAAAAACACAACAAAATAACGAAGCAAAAGACCTGGAAGTGTCCAAACACGTACATGGGTAAATTTCAAATTGACCATGTTGTTGCCATTTCGTACCACAATTATAAAGAGATTTTGAATGTTCAAGTCAGGAAAGGAGCTAACATAGATATGGATCACTATTTGACTAGAATCAAACTTAGCTTTAAACCTCGAAAACTTATTCAAAAGAGACTGCTAATACCAAAGTTCGACCCTACGAAAATAAAACCAACCCTAACAGAAGAGCTTGATAAACAACCAACACAGAACTGGCAAGAATTGAAACAAAAAATTATTAAAACAGCCTGAAAGTTGGTCCCTTTACAAAAATGTAGAAAACATCCGTGGTGGGATGAAGTTTGCGATCAAGCAGTATTAAGCCGAAGTAAAGCATTCAAAGAGTGGAACAGTAAAAAAAACAGCAATAAACTATAACATCCTTTTGGAAGTAAGAAAAGAGACATCGAAGCTAATTAGACAAACTAAAAAAAAAAAATATGAAAACAATCAACTTAATGAAATCGAAAGATTGCTAAAAAAATAACACCCGAAATTTTTACAAAACATTTAAAACCAAATTAACAGGCTATCAACCCTAAAGTCTTTGCTACTAAAAGGAAAACGGACAATTAGCTCTAAATAACCATGACAATCGCAAAGAACTTGCGAAATATTTTGAACAACTACTAAACTGTCCTGAGCCTTTAAACAGATTACCACCATTAAACCCTAAACAAACAAACCCAGATTCATTACCACCGAATGAAGATGAAATAATTAGGCAAACCAAGCGACTTAAAAATAATAAAGCATCTGGTGAAGATGGAATCACTGCTGAACTTTTGAAATCCGCTGGTCCAGGTACAATCAAGGAAATAACCAAAATTCTACAAGAAGTTTGGCGAATCGAACGGATTCCGGAAGATTGGAAAGATGACCTAATCCATCCACTACACAAAAAAGGAGATAGAATGGATGTAAACAACTACAGAGCAATATCTCTTCTCAGAGTTTCAGTTTGTTACAAGATTATATCTCAATGTCTATTAGACAGAGCACAGGGACAGGTAAAATTTAAAATTTTCAGGTTTCCGACCGGGCAGATCCTGCCCTGAACAGATCCTAAATCTAAAGTTTATCCTAAGACATCAACAACTATATAATAAAAATCTCGTCTGTACATTTGTGGATTTCAAAAAAGCATATGATTCTATTGACCGCCAATCTTTATTCCAAATCTTGAAAGAATAAGGATCTGAAAACGCTGACAATTATTAAAGCAACACTAACTAACACAAGGTCAAAAGTTAAATTCATGGGTGACATCTCAGAGGCGTTCGAAATTAAAACTGGAGTATGGGAAGGGGATTGACTCTCGCCGATCTTATTTAACTGTGTTTTAGAAAAAGTAATACAGGCGTGGCGTGTAAAAAAATCGGCCCTGAATATTGACTAGCCAATTAAAAGGGGGAAAACCAATATCAAAATAGACTGTCTGGCGTTTGCTGATGATTTAGCAATTTTAGCTCAAGATATATTAACGGCACAAAAATAGATTGAAATCCTAAAAAAACAGCAGACAAGGTAAGACTCCAAATTTCCTTTGAAAATACACAAGACATGACCTGGAACAGACTAAGACATTTCTAAAAACAAAATATGGTAACATCAGACGAGTCTCTCAGTTCAAATATTTGGCTGAAATAATTATGGAAAACGGGTTAGAAAAACCGGCCATTAAACAATACACAGATATACATAGCAATATGAGAAAAAGAAGACTTAAGTTTTACGGACACATAACATGGATGAATCCGAGTAGGCTAACTAGACAAATAGTCGAATTTTATGAAAATAGGAGTAGAGCTAAAGTAGAAATAATTAAATGGATTGCTGCAGTTAAAGAGGACTTAAGATCAGTAAATATTACACAAAGTGAAATTCAGGGTAGAGGCTGTTTCAGACACAAGGTTAACGTTTGGGAGGCTGGCTAGAGAGAAAAATGTAGGAAGAATGAAATCAGTATGGGCGGAAAAGAAGGCTAACAACAACAAACGCCTCTAACTGTACTTCGCGTGGCCCATACGAGAATAATAATAATAATATCTATGTATTAGGTGATTTTCTAGTGCGTTCGAACTTTAAATTCAAATAAAACAACAACCAAATTAGATGCCTTGTGGAGCCAGCCTGTTGGATCTCCTCCAGATCAATATCATTCAAATTAAGAATTAAATAATCCAGGTAGTCAAATAACACTAACAAAACCAACTCCCTGCGAACGGCGATTAATTGATCTTCATGATTTGGATCTTCATCAGCCCTGCCAGCAACAGCGGCGATATTTTCTTTGGAACATACAGTTTATTGTCTTGTTTTTATTTTAATATCGAACAGTGTAAAATGCACATCACGAAGTTCAAATATTTGTTTCAAAGTTCAGATTTTAGTTTCTAATATTTTTTATAACATTTTGAGAAATGCTTAGTTTTCAAATGTCAGTTTTAGGCCTTCTATGCATTTACAATAATTAATCAAACTACAGATAAAGGATGTAATATTTTACCAACTATTGAAAAATAATTAACTTACATAAATCCCCCTTTTCAATTCTTTTCCAAACCCTAAAATTTTATTTCATATCGTCGTTCCAGAAATTACCCCTTCCCACCTCCTCTATGGTCCAAATCGCCTGATGAATTTAAATCACGCTTCCATTTTTCCAAAACAGTATCTCATCTCAGACTTCTGCCTTATAATTCAGTTTCCTTTGTTGACTATACATCTATCCCAAGGCTAATAACGGTCTTTATTTTATTTGATCCTATAAAAGGTTATTCTCTGAACAATGTTATATAACTTGTTTCACGTCGTGACAATTGTATATTGACCCTCTCAATCAACTTTAAAGGAACTAGCTTTTTTTAAAAATAAAATTCTTTCTATTAAATTTTTTGTCAATTACTTGTTAGTGTTACGTAACTTATAAAAGGAAATCAATATTTTCTTAAGTGAATAGAAAATTAATGTATAAGAGCGTGTCAACTTGTACCTTACTTACCAACTTGTACCTTACATACCTTCTTAATTTAGTTATGTCATACACCGTGTTGTTGAATAATTAGGTGACATTATATTAGGTGACATATATATATATATATATATATATATATATATATATATATATATATATATATATATATATATATATATATATATATATATATATTATTACATACGGAAGTTATGACGTACGTTATGACATACGGAAGTGAAACCTGGACACTCACATCGCAATCAATTCAAAAACTTCGGGTGGCACAGAGGGGAATGGAAAGATGTATGCTTGGCATTACAAGACGAGACAGAAAGTCCTGCGCATGGATCAGGGAACAAACAAAAGTCTGTGACATCATTGGAAGAGTAAAACAGTTGAAATGGAGATGGGCAGGCCATATAGCGAGGCGATGGGACGACAGATGGACCAAGGCAATCCTGGAGTGGATACCGCTTGATCGCAAACGTCCGCGAAGAAGACCGAAAGCACGATGGACTGATGACATCGTTAAGTATATTGGACCCGAGTGGCAGAGGAAAGCCCAGGACCGTGAAGGTTGGAAGCATGCTGAAGAGGCCTTCATCCTGCAGTGGATCGATACGGGCTGATGATGATGATGATGATGATGATGATGATGATGATGATGATATATATATATATATATATATATATATATATATATATATATATATATATATATATATATATATATATATATATATATATATATATATATATATATATATATATATATATATATATATATATATATATATATATATATATATATATATATATATATATATATATATATATATATATATATATATATATATATATATATATATATATATATTACATTACATTTCGAATGATTTCTCGAGAGGGTTCAATCGACTTTGCTGAAATTTGCTGAATCTTGAACAATTTTAAAAATCATCCCCACAAACCAAATTTCAGCCTTCTAGGTGGCAAAGGTTAGGAGAAATTGCTTTTTAAATATCTAAAAAACCAAAAATTTTGCCCATTTGCAAAAACTTTAAGCCGGAATCGAATTATTTGTATCAGACTTTGTTTATTTTATCTTCTGGTACGTATAAAAAAATATTTTAGACCCCTAAACCATTTAGCCTTTTTTTAGAACGTAGTTAAAAAAAAATAAAAATTTCTGTAGAATGACCATTTTTAAATGGCAACCAAAAATTAAATTTTCAACCGATCTGCTTTCGCCATGGCTCCTTTTTTTTTCGTGGATGTATACGCTTCAAGCAAATGAGTCCAAAAAAAATTAGCTGCATGCAAGGTTCGGTAATATTCCGTTTCAAAGTTGGTTTTTTGAAAAATTGCGAACTTTGACCCTCCAGTACGCATTTCTATCAACTCCGAATCGCCTAAAAAATATATCCAAAAATATTTAGGAGGACGTAGTGTTCTATATCTAGAATAATCCCTCAAAGGAATTTTCTTGGCCCGAACTTCTGTAATTTTCTCCAATTTTTTAAACTTTGGTAAAATTATTAAAAATTTCGATCTTTAAATTCAATAATGAAGCTGCTTATTTCGTCGCTCATTGTTTATTTTGCTTTTTATTTGGATAATGCGATATAAAAATTATGTGAACATAACGTAGAATACTAAAAAAATCTTTTGAATATAATTTTTATTTTTTACTAGGTATTTTCATCCCTTTTGTAGTAATCTATGATCTTTTCTTGTATTTCCAGACCAAATTTCAAAGTTTTCTTCCTTTCATGGGTTTTTATATTTTCCGGATATCCTTAAAAATCAATTTATGAGTAACTTAAGCAAATTATAATAAATTAGAAAATAATTTTTAATTCTTAGAAACTTACCATCCATTTGTTTAAATTTATTAAGTTTTGACCACACATAATTGGTGAATTAAAATATTCTAAAACTTTTGGTAGTGTACAATCTTTTGGTAACAAAGCTAAGTTTTCTAATCTCTTCGCATTGTCAAATAAGTGTCTCAAATTTATAATCATGTCTCCCAAAGCAAAACTATGTTGATATAAAATGGTATTTACAGGAGCGGGTATTGTTATTTTTAAGTCAGCTGCTTTAGATAATTTTTCTGCAAATTTATCAAATACCTACTGAACTAAATTTTAAGACCTAACGGCTTACGTTTAATAATTATATGATTCTTCGGCGTAAGGCGTCTGTCAAGCCGCATACTAAGATGCTTGACATCATTGGCTTGTGGAACTTGACACTGATTTATTTGAATTGGTGGACATGATCCTTTTTGCAATGTAAATGTGGCTTGCGTGGTTTTGGATTCATTAATCTTGATACGGCATTTCTTGAATTTTATCTAAATTAGTCTGCAAGTTCCTTAATGCAAGAGTTGGATCTATGTGAAGTCAAGATTGCTGTGTAATCTGCGTAGGTAGTGACAGTTGTTACTCTTGAAGTGAGTATATCCGCAGTATATAACAGATATAGTAAAGGTCCTAAAACGCTCCCTAGCGGAATATCAGACTTGATGTAATGGATATCAGACAATTCATTGTTCTGTTTGATAAGGAAGTAACTATTGGTGACGCAAGATCTGAGTAATTGGTAGTGCGGGTATCGGAGATACTTTTTCAGTTTATAGTGGAGTCCAATGTGCCACACTGTATCAATTCGGTTTATTTTGGAATCCAAACTAATATATGGGCCGTATTTTATTTTCTTCTATAAGTTGTTTAATAAGTTTCAAAAACTTTAGATACCATTGGAAGGAGACTTATCGGCCTATAAGATTTAACATCTTCAGGTTTTTGACAAGGTTTGGAAATCACAACTGTTTGAGCAACTGCTAGGAAAATGATTGATTCGGAGTATTGCATTAAAAATATATGTTAATAATTTGAAACATTTCGCAGATAGGTCTTGCAGTAATTTGCCTGTTATTATATCAAACCCCGGTGGCGTATAGGCACTTTCTGCCATTGTGTAACGTACTCCCCTGAAGACTCGCATTGTATCGTGATATGCACTGGCAAAGTAAAATACGCCGTAAACGCAGAACAAACCCTACTATGTAACGCTTTACGCTGGAGCGTGGTATACAGTGTCTAGTAAATATGAGGTAAATTAAATTTCAAATTCTACTACGATACAGTGCGCTCATGAAAGCACGCCTTCTCGCTGTATACAGTTCAATATTTTTAGTTATTTTGTATTTGATAGTTACTGCTCGATTTTCTCAATGAAAATAAAATATAAGAAACTATTACGTACTTTAAATTATTGTAGACATTGAAATTTTAAGTAAGTTTAAGTTTAAGTCTATAGAAATTATGTTTGTTTTATTATGAAAGTTATATCCACATACTTATATCTTATAATATGTATGTGCTTAAACGAACATTAGATAATAAAATAAACATTATTACATATCTTTACTTTATTTCAGTGATATTAAAAATTAGTCGAATCGCAGTGTTGGATCGTGGTAGAATTTGTTCCTTAATTATCGTCATATTTACTAGACATTGTATACCACGCTCCAGCGCAAAGCGCTGCATCGTGGTAGGGTTTGTTCTGCGTTTACGGCTTGTTTTACTTTACCAGTGCATACCGTAATATAACGCGACTGTTCAAGGGAGTGCATTACGCAATGGTAGGAAGTGCATATACACACCCCGGTGCCTTCTTGATGTTGATTTTCGTCATAATTGTTTTTATAACATCTTTCGTTTTAATCGATGCATGGGGTAAAGCCATTTGGAATAGAGCGTATAAATACTCAGTCATGGCACATTCTTCTTCATTTTTTTCTTCGGAAGAGAATAGTTGAAAGACAGTTTGTAAATAGTTTGCGAACACGTTAGATTTCTCTGGATCATTTCTTTCCCAAACATTTTTAGTTCTAATAAAAAGATTGGGTTGTTTTGAAGAAATAAAAGTTGGCTGAATGAAGAAAATTACAAATCGTTTACCAATTCGTCAAAGTTATCAACAACTGAACCACAATGACGAATTCCAATCCGACGAATGACAATCCGCATTTAATTTATTGAATTAGAATTTGTATTTATTTATAATATAAAATACAATTTATTCAAGAATTAAAGTCAATCGACAACCAACACCGCCATGGTTGATACTCACTGACTAGTTTACCTCTTGTTAAGCCTTATTCAAAAATTATGTTAAGGGACGAGGCATATTTCACATAAATTACGAAATGTCACGGCGTTCTAGGTCAACATGTATCATCTGATATTCATATACTAGAGAATAATAATTCTAAATGAATTCTTTATCTCAGCCATATCACTACATTATTGGGGCAAATAAATAAGTGAAATTGTAATATGTCCCGAAATCTATTCAATAAACTAAGTTACATAAAAGAGTTGTAAAGGAGAAAGCTATTTTCCAGTTTCATGGACTTTGTTAAAACCGTATTTCCACGTAACTAGTTTTCTACAAAACGACGAATAAATTCAACAATTTTGAAATAAAGAAGGGTCACCGAGTATAATGCTATAAATTTTAGAATCAGGTAAGTACATAATATGCGAACAGGAATTAAATAATTGACCTAACTATATATCCCGCATATCTTCGAACTAATACAATTTAATTTTAGTATAGTTACCTTTCAACAATATACCAATCAACGTAAATAAAAATTCTGATATACTAGAAAGCTTAATGTTATAATATTTACTAGAAACACTCTTCAAAATAAGTTCTTTTGAATACATTTACATACTCTAATTTACCTTCATATGTTGTGCTTGTTATATAGAATTGAGGTTTCAGACTAGACTTTGTAATATATTTTTCCAGTCAATGCCCCCTCAAAACACTTTTCTATCTTGATAAATTCAGCCGTTTCATACATGTAAAAAAACAAGATTTTTAAGAACTCTCGTCGTGATCATACGCTCTGGTGATATACATACATATATGTTCAAATATGCATTTGTACAAGGTACATATATGTACAACTGTTTGAATATATATATATATATATATATATATATATATATATATATATATATATATATATATATATATATATATATAAGAAGCGGACAACACTTGAAAAAACCAAATGACATTTTGGCGAAACGTCGTGACTCTTCACAGAACGAACCGATCGACACCCGGAATGATTTAGAAACATTATCTACCATCCGTGAAAGTATTAGATATATATGGTGACCCTTTTTTATTTCATATATATGCTCGAACAGCTGCATAGTGGACACGTGGAGAGAAATATTAATAGCAGGAAATTTTCTCCCATACTCTACATGGGTATCCAGCCTGTTCTCAACCCCCCACCATATTGCTAGCTAACATTTCCCGAGAAATTGACTATGTCGATTGGCGGGTGTAATCTCATACAACTAGTACCATCCTAGCACGGACGTTCGCAACGACATAGGCTCCGCATACCGTCCGTACCCGTTCCCTACCCGGTAGGCTCAAGAAATTTCATAGAGGGCCAGTGGAGAAAAATATTAATAGCAGAATATTTTTATGTGCCTTGCTCGTTACTTGAGTCGCCACCATAACGCTAAGCATCTCCCGAGTTTCTGGCCCTAAACCTTCATTAGTCGGGCTCGAGCTAAACGCAGGAAAGTATCTGAAGGAATGGTTAGAGTCATATAAATTAAATGTCTGATCCACAAGGAGTATATATATATATATATATATATATATATATATATATATATATATATATATATATATATATATATATATATATATATATATATATATATATATATATATATATATATATATATATATATATATATATATATATATATACTCCTTGTGGATCAGACCTTGGCGTGGTAAAGGGGCTTCAGTAAGTCAATGGAGCTTTCAGCTATGCCGTCTGGAGCCTATGCTCCTGGAAGGGTAACCCATGGCGGACAGGTCAAGGCAGAGACCTCAGACTAACATGATTCAAAATCTGCCAACCCGCACTGGACCAGCGTGGCAAATTACGGTCGAACCCCTCAACATGGCTTTACTATTTCAAACACGGCCCTCATTCCCCGGAGGCCAAGGGGAAAGTACCTACGGCAGCGAGAAGCCCCAAGGCAGAGGGTACTGAGAATCACCGTGTTAAATGTGGACTTTGGACATCGCAAATTTCAATATTCGGACAATGAAAACGGATGAACGACTGCAAGAACTGTTATTCGAGCTTGACAGCATACATTGGGACATTATAGGGTTATGTGAAACACGAACAAAGGGCGAAGAGCTAATCAAACTGGAAACAATAGTTCACATACTTTACACGCGGGATACGAAGAATGGGCGATGTGGTGGAATTGGATTCCTTATTAACCGAAAGTCGAAGGACAAAATCGTAAAATTTGTAAGTAAATCTGACTGACTAGCCAATGCGTCATTCAACTGAATAAAAAGTTCAAGCTTCACACCAACTATAAGCTTCACTTACAACTATAAGCTTCACACCAGCTATAAGCTATGCTGATGAGGAAATGGAGATATTTTAATATGATGATGCCCAGCTTCTAGGCAATGAGAAGTGCAGATATAAAATTTTGATGGGTGACTTTAATGCTAGAATTGGAAAGGTAAGAACTGGAGAAAATGCAACTGGCCCATATGGAAGTGGTGAGCGGGACAATAGAGGTGACAGACAAGAACTATATATTATGAACTCGTTTTATAAGAAAAAAATTAGCAGAAAAAGGACATGGAAAAGTCCAACTGGTCTCACAAGTGAAATTGACTACATCATGTCAAACGATAAAACTATATTTTGCAATTGTACTGTCCTTAACCGTTTAAATGTTGGAAGTGATCATAGAATGGTTCGAGCAAAGGTTAGGATAAATTGTCGAACAGAACGTACAAAAATGGTAAGGTCGAAGGACAAAGTGAATTCTGGAAAGTTGCTTCAGAGGGACAGCGATTTTGAGGTTGCTTGGTCGAACCGCTTTGCTGTAGATCAGTATGAAAAAATCATAGACAATGTGCTTGAAACGGCTATTGTAATAGCACCAGCAGAAAAAAGTGTCAAACTGTCAAAAATCTCCAATAAGACCTTTAATTTAATGAAAAAACGGCGTACAATGAGGAATGCAGGGAGTCTTTTTGGCAGAGTTGAGTACGTTGAGCTTTGCAAAACTATAAGAAAACGTATTCGAGAGGAAACGGGTCGGTTCAACATGCAGCTAGTTAAAAACTTTTGTTTGCCTTGATGCGTGAGGATAGCAGAGTATGTAGAAAAACACATACAAGAACTACAAAGGGCGGGAGAACCATTCGGTTTGAAAATAAACCTGAAAAAGAGCCAGCTTATGTTCAACAAATTTGCTGAAAACAGAAGAACAAATATTTTAGGAAGCGATTTAGAGGTGGTGACCCACTACATATGTCTCAGGCAAAGGATTTCAATGAATGGTGATACTGCCCGGGAATTAGAACGGCGTGTTAAGTGTGGCTGGCAGGCATTTGGCAGGCTCAATATAATATTTAAGAGCAAACTCCCACTTTGTCTAAAGAGCAAAGTTTTTGATCAGTGCGTGCTGCCTGTTCTGACATACGGAAGTGAAACATGGACACTCACATCACAATCAATCCAAAAACTTCGGGTAGCTCAGAGGGGAATGGAAAGGTGTATGCTTGGCATTATAAAGCGGGACAGAAGGACCTGAACATGGATCAGAGAACAGACGAAAGTATGTTACATTATTGGAAAGGTAAAGGAATTGAAATGGAAGTGGGCAGGCTATATAGCGAGGCTATGTGACGGCAGATGGTCCAAAGCAATCCTGGGATGGATACCGCTTGATCATAAGCGTCCACGAAGAAGACCTAAAACACGATGTATCGATGACAGTATATTGGACCCGAATGGCCGAGGAGAGCTCAAGACCGCGAGAGTTGAAAGCATGCTGAAAAGGCCTTCATCCTGCAGTTGAACGACAATGACTAGATGATGATGATGATGATAAAGAAGATGATTTAATCTGCTGATGATGCTAACATGGTTAGCGAAGCGGGTGTCGAGTAGTTCAAAAAAGTGATTTGGTGTTTAGTGGTAAATCTCTTCAAGTTTAGTGTTTCACACCAAAGGTTCCAATAGAAGAATTGAACAACAAACAAGTTTATATATACTGATTACGTACTATTCCAGAGTCCTGAAGGCGACGAAATCGGTTAAGGCAGTTTTGCATTCTCTTGGTTTTTAAAGCATTTCTGGTTTGGTTTTTAAAGCATTCAAAATTATTTTAGAACAAAACTAATACCACAGTTATATAGAGTGAAAAACGCGCTTTAAAATGAGATATTAAGTCAAAGCAATTTTACACGAATTTATTTGAAAATACAGCATTTAATTAGCAAAATAAAATAACAACAACCGCAATAACTTTCTAAACAACCTAATATAATAAAAAAATAAATATATATATAATAGATTCAATTTTCTAATATTTTTTAGTGTTCTGTATTTTAACTAAATTGGCAGCTGGTGGTATCTTAGTAAATCCCTTTCGACACACAGCTGCTGTAAGAGAAAAATGTTTTACTCTAAAAATAATGCCAGTTGCTCTATCTAGCTCTGTAACAGACATAATCAAAGGTTATTAACGTTATATTAACAATTACGCACATTGGTATCCTATATACAGTGGTATTGTATATACGAGGTGTGACGCTGTAGAACATTCTATTTTGATTCCATGGATATTTGCTTATTATCACCTTCAATATACACCCCTCCTCTATCCCTACAACGCTTCCATTGCTCAAAACAGTGCTGGAAGTTTTCTTCTGTCAGCTCGTTCAGAAAGCGTGCGGCTTTCTCTTTCACAGCTTCAACGGACTTAAATCTTGTTCCTTTTAATGTTTATTTCACCTTAGAAAACAGATAGAAATCGCACGGGGCAAAATCTCGCGAATAAGGCGGATGGTCTAACACTGGGATGCTGTACTTAGCTAGAAACCTCTTGACAGACAATTCGGAATGAGCAGACGCATTGTTTTGGTGGAGAATCCATGACTTGTCCTTTTACAATTCGGGTCGTTGTTTCCTTATTCTTTCACGGAGTTCAGCAAGAACGCGAAGGTAGTAACGTGGATTAATAGTTTGACCTTCAGGAACCCAGTGAAGGTACACAATCCCAGGAATATCGAAAAAAACAATCATCATTGCTTTGAATTTTGATTTGCTCATTCGACCTTTTTTGGCTCTCGGTGAATTTGAGCTCTTCCAGTGCATGTATTAGCACTTCGTTTCAAGATTATAAGTAAAAAACCACGATTCGTCACATGTTAGTATCCTTTCCAATAAGCTTGGGTCATTTTGAACACCAAAAAGTGCACCATTTTGGCACACACTTTTTGCATGTTAAAATTGTTATGTAAAATTTGCCGTACGCATTCTTTGCCAATTCCTACAGTTTCAGCAATTGCACGAACACTTAACCGATGGTCAGATCGAACCGATTTTTTCGATATTGTCATCCGTTTTTGACGTGGAAGGACGACCTAGGCATAGATCATCTTCAACGTCTTCTCGGCCATCTTAAAAAAGTTAAACCACTCAAAAACACGTGCACGCGATAAACATTCATTGCCATACACTTCTTTCAATAAAGTTTTAGTAGCGGTTTTTCCAAGTTTCAAGTGAAATTTCACAATAATTTGTTGCTCTATTGTTACACTTCCGGCGAAACAAAAAAATAACTCTAATGCGAACGAAGGCTACGGTTATACGGATTTGTTTACGAAAGCGTGAGGTACTGCATTTGAAAGAGAAGGTTTCACGCTAAATAGCTGTTTGTCGCTGGCGTTTGGCGCACGCGTACTTTTTCTGTAGCTGCATCAGTCTCGTTATTTCATAACACACTAATAATTTGTATATGATGAAAACGTTACCAAGCTACTGACATATACGGATCCTTGAAGTTGCATTACATATATATTACAGATCTCATTAAAAAAATAGTGTTAAAAAAAGTTTGTACTTAGCACAAAATTTCACTAAAGGACAAATACAAAACAACTCAAATGACAACAAAAACATAGGATCGCTGGAATTAATAGACTTTTAGAAAACTAAACTAACTAGAAACTTTTAAAAGCTGTTAACCGGCGTTATGAACAAACACCTTTTAATTATTTATCTTACTTTCTCTTTCTATGATACTGAAAGACTATCGTAACGTACTGCTTGTATATATTCATACACGAAGACAATTATTATATTTTTTACCTCCTCCCTTGTTCGGTAAAATATAAAGAACATATTAAGACAATGTCTATCATATAAGCATCGAATGATAACGCGCGAGTAAACTTTCAACAGTTGAACTGCATCACTGGTCTTTGAATCAGTTTACGACAATTCATTATATAACATGAAATGTAATGCTTATTTCGAGAAACTAAAATTTATTAAAACAGAATTTTGAATATAATTGCATATTCTGCATATAAGTTTAAGTCTGATTTACCATAGTCAATTCAAAGATGCTTGACAGTTAGCTGAAAACGAGCTGAAAAGGGATCGTTCGAAGATTAAGGGTATTAGCATTAAAATAGTTATTCAAATTCATTCGAAATGATCATAGAATCACCGGGGAAAATTATTTGGGTATTTTACAACCATGGCTGTAATTAAATTTTATGTATACAACCGAAATAAGATGAGCACTGCTGACTCGACAGGTATTATAGCTATTCACGATATTCACTTAATCAGGAATGCGTATGATGTATTGTTATTGTTCTTGCAGATCTTATTGGGGATACCTGAAATTACATATTTCCGGAACGTGCGAAAATAGGAGCTGAACACGTTTTTGGGGAATAATGATTATTGGCTCTGAACATTGTATTGCTGCAGAAGCTGTTTAAAATTAGGTGCTGCAAAAAAATTAATATTTTGCCGTATTTTATCTTGTTTTTTTTTCGAAAATTTGCACACATTTTCAACATAATCTATATTAATATTGTTGAAAATATTAAACAAAATGTGTTCTGTATTTTTTCATCATTTATCATTTTGCGTCATTTATTTATCATTTTGCGTCATTTATCATAATGCGAAATTATATTTTCTGTTTTATTTTTAGTTTAAGGAAACCTTAAAAAACCCTGAAAAATATAAGTTTTGTCTTGTTCTGGTCGTAAAACATAATATTACTTACTACTTTGGACTAGTTTATCTGAATGCACTATATTGATTCCATATTTTACCTGAAACAATAAAAATACAAATATTTATAATCATTTAATTACTTAAATATATTTACTATATATATATATTACAGAAATACAAATCATACAACTATATTTCATAAAATATTATCGTCTTTGTAATATCGTCTTTGTAATATCGTCTTTGTATTATCGTCTTTGTAATATTATCGTAAAATAGTATCGCCTTTGTATACCCAATTACTCCGATTTTAAACCTGATATCTCCAACCTTTTTCAAATTATCTCAATTTTTCGAAAATTTAGTTTCACTTTCAACACCCTGTATCTTTTTAATAACTAACATTTGCCAACACATTTATTGACTAAATCCTCTTATTTTGATCTCTATTATCACTACTTGCTCTATGGCGCGTAAGTTACACCCTGTATAATTTACATATAAACATAAACGCGCTGTTGTGACATTTCTTTTGTCGAACCGTGTGGAGTAATAATAAGGAAGTCAATTCGTTACTTTTTATAAATAAATAATAATTTATTAATAACTATAAAGTTTGTTTTAGTATTAAAGTTGTAAATTTCTGATAAATAAAAATTGTTAATTTCTGTAACTATTTTAAGTTTTAGAAAAATAAAAAAATTTCATCATTATTTTAACTCATCAAGTGTCGCACGTACTTTCTTAAGACATTTCATTTAAAAAGACTACAGCTCTTGTTGAAACACTTATTGATTTTTTTGAACTAGTTGTTTCGTCGATGTTTAAATCTTTGTTTATTATTGCTTGACTTGAATCTAAGTACAACAAATGCGAATCGGTCTCTTCAATTTTGTTTCGATGATCAGCGTATTTTATACATTCAAATTTTTGAAAAACACAATAATGTAAGTTTCTGCAAATCAGTAAGTATTTTCAATTTTATATGTCTCTTAGTTATTGCAAGTAAATACATTACAGTTACTTTTAGGTTGACGAACATTATAACATTTCAACAAAAAATTTGAATATTCTGTTATTTATTTATGCCGGCGGCGGTGGTCTGGTGGGTTAGTCGCCTGCCTGGCAATCCAAAGGTAGCGGCCTCGATTCCAGCGCTCGGATGGGTGTTTTTCTTTAATTCTTCTGTCCGTCTTACTTCCTACCCTACACACACACTTATATACACTCACATATACACACACGCCCACACATATCCGCACCAAAATGTCTGTGATTGTTTCTAGGCAAGGGTGTAAAATCCGACAACGAATTACCCCTCAGTCACGCCAGTTAAAGGCTGGGTAAGGCAGGATGCCTTCTGAGAAGTGTTCTACGTTGCCAGTCGGTAGGTTTCCTGATAGGCTTATGGGTAGGCACATAACCAAGGGTTGAGAGGACCAACCAAGGGCCTGAGGGAGGGTGCTGGCCTGGGCTTGTCGGTAGCTGATGACAGTGGTTCCGAACCCACGTTAAGCTGAGCTCTAGTCGCTAAATAGCCTCAGATGCTGATGCGCCTCTAACCGTAAATCCTGTCTTTTCCTTTGTTATTTATTTATTTTATCAAATATAAAGAGTTTTCCAATAATAGGCAACACTGTTTCAAATGTAAATGTCACTCATGGACCACTTTGTTCAGTACATTGCGTCAATTCATCATGGAACTATACACAATTCAACAGCGCGAAGAAATTGGAGTTTTCTCCACTTTGGAGAAAAAATAACCTTTCCGACGAAGTGATTCAGGAGTTACCTCTTCATCCTTAGACAGTCACTATTTGGTGGGGTTCTAGGGTTGAATGGGGTGGGGTTCTAGGGCTGAAAATTAAAGGAGAAAATTTGATGCTGTCGAAATGAATGTGTTTAGAGGGGCATTTGGAATATCTAAAATAAATGGTAAAGTAATATACTATGGTAATACCTTTGGCCTGAATTGATAAATGCGGATATAAACAATGCTTACTTTCAAAAAGACAGTTCGACTTGTCTCTTCGATCTCGCCAGACAATTGATTTATTACAAGAAAAGGTTCCTGGACGCGTTATTCCGCAAAATGGTAATGTCAACTCGCCACCAAGATCATGTGACCTCACGCCCTTGCATTATTTTTTTGTATTAAGTTACAATTCTGATTTACAGAAATAAACCTTGAACAATTATTGGTCTTACACGAAACGTTCAGGGTCGGAAATGTTTCAGAAAATTAGGTCTCCAGAATGTATTGCATCAGACGAAGCGAAGGTGTAAATGTCAACGACATTATCTTTATAACACAATGGCATTATTTTTTTGTCAAGATAAAAGTAAAAATTACCGGATTATCACTGTGATTATCACAGCAGTTATCATTGTGTCTCATTTTAAAGTTTTGACACTCTTATTGGACAACCCTTTAAAAGAGTTGGTTAGTACTCAAAAGTATTAAAAGTAAAAAGACTATACTAAAGAAAATAAGACTAAAAAATATTAATTTACAAAAAATAATTTGAATCCATAGTTCGAACTCCTAGCTCACAAGAAGTATACCAGTGAAAAAAAAATGTGAACCTACAGAGCAAGATCTGGATTGCACACTGCATTTGAAGTAGTTCAACTGCGAATTCGTGGAGTTTTCTTTTTCCATTGTTTGTCGGTGAGCGTTTTGGTATTGTATGATGCAGCTACACATACATTCCGCTGAGTTGCACACAATGGAGGCTTACAAAAAAAATTAACCCCTCAAAATTATATGCAAAGAAACATCTCAAATGATAATTTTTCTAGTTTGGCCCAAAGATCCCTAATGCACGAACAGAAACTTCAATACAAATGTCTCATAGTGTCATCACTACTACTATTAGTTTGAATTCTTTCTTAACAATACGCATGCACTATTAAAGAATATTTTACGGGCTACAAAAAAATTATCTATTATATAACACATTAAACTAAACTTAAACTAAACAATCAATAAGTCAAATAAAGAAATATATGTCAATAAAATATTGTAACTATATAAACATTGAAAGAGACTTGTATCTTAAAGAAAAGAACAGAAAATAAAACGAACGTTAAGTGCTTTTATTTGGAGCATTTTTCTAGGATTATATATACGTGGTTTAACAGTACATTAAGCACTGCCTGGTGAGTGCATACAAAGTGCATAATGGAATTGACAGCGCGTGCACCAAACGACGTTGCCAAACGGTTCTAGTTTTAAACTTTTCGGTATACCGCAAAGATTCATTTACTTCACCTGTTAATATTAACGTCGAATGTAACACGAGAGAGGCGCAACGTTTAAACAGAGTTTCATGTTTTTATTTGAACCGAGGCACAATAAGTCACAAACGACAGCTTTTAACAAATGTGGTTTGAAGTTTGCAGCTTCTCGATTTGCTAATTTCATGACTTCAGAGATCGAACTAAAAACTTAACTCCTTTTTCAGTTAGATAACAAATTTTAATTAGAGTTGAACAAAAGTTTTCAAACGGAGAAGGAAAAAAAAGACCATCTGGAAAGTTACTAAGTTTAAAGGTGGGATTTATCCGATTATAATATTGAAATGAAAATGATTTACAATGAAACTGAATACATTTATTTATTTGTATTAAAATATATATAAAAGTCAATCGTCATTAGGATTATTATTGTTGTGTCATAAAATACATAAATAAAAAATATCACATTAAAAAAAAACTCAATCCTAAATAAAAAATGTGCTGATACAAATCAAATCAAATCAATGTATATGAGTACCGATCAACACAAAGGTTATTAAAAAAAATATTTTTCGTAATATACAAACATTTGAACCACAAATAAAGTTTAGATCATGAGATGTCTGCATGAAAGTATTATGAAGAGAAATAATTTTTTTAACACTAATCTATACTGTTATTGGAATCTATTCAAAAATGGATAAAATTAAAATAAGAGCTGTCATAAAGTAACTTTACAAGAAAGATTTTTACCACAAGAAATTCATAATGATATGACGATAAATTAGGCGATTATGTCCCTTCATACCATATATTGAACAAAATGGCGAGGAATATATGTGGTTGTTAGAATGGATATATCAAGTATATTAAACTTTTAGGACATTGTAATAAAAAATAACATTGTTTCAAACGTCCCAGATATTTCTTGTTCTGTACATACAGATGGTCTAAAAACAAACTGTACCATCTAGGTGTGATATATGGAATTAAATATTTGGTAAATTATACAGCAAATACGATGATTTAATTACGTTATTACAAATCAACTAGATATGTCATCGCGTTGAAGTTTCTTGTGGTTGGGGATTAAATAATTCAATGGAGCAAAACATTCAGCGCATGAATATTTCTGTTGAAAAGACTGTGTAATTGGAATCCATCTTTTTGAGGATGGTAAAAAAGTTTTTTCCACTTGAACTGAAGATTTATGTAGCGGCATAATTCAGACCTTTCGTGATCGAGGATGTGCGACGTGTGATTACAGAAAATTAGAGGAGAAAATTTGATGCTGTCGAAATGGATGTATTCAGGAGAGAATATGGAATATCTAAATTAGATAAAATCCGAAATAGCGACATCAGTCGGAAGTTGATGGCTCTCTGACAACAAATATCGAGATAAGAAAATATGGTACGGACGTGAAGAAGGGATGGTTAAAGCGATGGGTACGAGCGACATAAGACAGGACCAGTGGGTGAGAAAGTTAGGTATCGGACAAAGTCGTAAGCCATGTGTCATGTCATGTCCAGATTGACATACATCAACATTCTACACAGTCCATGGGGAATGTTATAATTAAGAAATCAAGCTTTTTGAGTCTTTTTCGAGTCTGCAAATATATATATTATATATATATATATATATATATATATATATATATATATATATATATATATATATATATATATATATATATATATAATATATGTATATATATAGATATATATATATATATATATATATATATATATATATATATATATATATATATATATATATATATATATATATATATATTAATATATATATATATATATATATATATATATATATATATATATATATATATATATATATATATTAATATATATATATATATATATATATATATATATATATATATATATATATATATATATATATATATATATGTATATATATGTATATATATATATACATATATTATATATATATATATATATATATATATATATATATATATATATATATATATATATATATATATATATATATATACATATATTATATACATATATATTATATGATCTTTATTCCAAATCTTGAAAGAACAAAGATTAGATCTGAAAACGCTGGCAATTATTAAAGCAACATTAACTATCACAAGGTCAAAAGTTAAATATATGGGTGACATCTCAGAGCCCTTCGAAATTAAAACTGCAGTGAGAAAAGGGGCTGGACTCTCGCCACTCTTATTGAACCGTGTTCTAGAAAAAGTAATACAGGAGTGGCGTGAAAAAAAGTCGGCCCTGAATATTTACCAGCCCATTAAACTGGGTAGAACCAACATCAAAATTGATTGTCTGGCGTTCGCTGATAATCTAGCAATTTTGGCTCAAGATATATTAACGGCACAAAGACAGATTGTAATCCTAAAAGAAACAGCAGAAAGGGTAGGACTCCAAATTTCCTTTGAAAACACACAATACATGACCTGTAACAGAACAACATTTCTAAAAAAAAATCAGACGAGTCTCTCAATTCAAATATTTGGTAAAATAATCATAGAAAATATGTTGGAAAAAGCGGCCAATAAGCGCAGATGTTAAAAAATGGAAACGGCATTGGAACTTACACAAAATATTTACAACAAAAAATGCATATGTAAAAATACAAAACTGAGACATTACAATACAGTTATTAAGCCAGAATGTCTATATGGGCCAGAAACGCTCATTTTGAATAGAAAGAGACATCGAGGACATTGAAAAGAAGTAAAGAAAAATTATAAGAAAAATCTTAGGCCCCAAACGAATAAATAGCACAACATACCGACTTCAAGAAAACCAAGAAATCAAACAGTATACAGATATGCATAGCGATATGAGAAAAAGAAGACTTTAGTTTTACGAACACATAAAACGGATGAATCCGGGTAGGCTAACTAGACAAATAGTCGAATTTTATGAAAATAGGAGTAGAACTAAAGTAGAAATAATTAAATGGATTGCTGCAATTAAAGAGGACCTAAGATCAGCAAATATTACACGAAGTGAAATTCAGGATAGAGGCTGTTTCAGATACAAGGTTGACGTTTGAAAGCTTGGCCAGAGAGAAAAATGTAGGAAGACTGGAACAACTTGGTCTGACGAAAAGAAAAATGCTGATAGCGAAAGAATGAAATTAGTATGGACACAAAGGAAGGCTAACAACAACGAACGCCTCTAATTGTACTTCGCGTGGTCCACCAGGGCCCATACGTGAATAACAATAATATATATATATATATATATATATATATATATATATATATATATATATATATATATATATATATGCTTGCAACTTTCACGGTCCTGGGCTTTCCTCTGCCCCCACTCGGGTCGAATATACTTAACGATGTCATCAGTCCGTCATGCCTTCGGTCTTCGTAGACATTTGCGATCAAACGCTATCCACTCTAGGATTGCCTTCGTCCATCTGTCGTCCCATCGCCTTGTTATATGGCCTGCCCATCTCTATTTCAATTTCTTTACTCTTCCAATGATGTCACAACAGTTTCGTTTGTTCCCTGATCCATGTGCACTGCTTTCTATCTCGTCTTGTAATGCGAAGCATACATCTTTCCGTTCCCCTGAGTGTTGCCCAAAGTTTTTGAATTGATTGCGATGTGAGTGACCAGGTTTCACTTCCGTGTGTTATAAAGGGCAGGATGCACTGATCGAAGATTTTTCTTTTCAGGCAAAGTGGAAGTGCTCTTAAACATTATATTGAACCTGCCAAAAGTCACATTTAACACTCCGTTCCATTCCTGGACGGTATCTCCCTTTTGTCTGTTGCTGGTTAGACTCATCAGGGCACTGACATATGCTCTCTCGCCGATAATAGGGAGGCCCTATCCACAATCAAACAACCCACACTTTCGCCGACTTCTTGTCGGATGGCTTATACATGCAGTTTTTGATTTGTGACGCCAAAATGAGCAGTTTGCTACAGAATGCTCATTTTGGCGGAGAATTAGGTTGTTGTGTGTTCCACATAAGATTGTGAAACCCAGCGGTTGGGGTGCATAACTCCCGACTTCTGTTGTCTCATTGGGCGCAGTTGAAAGAAATCAGTCAGAAATTAATTGCTTTAGGACGCATTATTTGTATAAGATTTATATGACCCTTATACTATCCTTATTTTTAGCCGTAGAACGCGCTAGAACTGTTTGATCCATACAATTTTCTGGACACCCTGTACTGGAGTGGGTGAGGAAATACACATTTTACAAATATAGAAAATGTTACCACACTATTTTCTTCATAAGCATAAGATTGATAAATGCTATTACGATGCACGGCATCCTGTTATGCCCCCCGACATTTTTGACCACTTCTAATATTAATTTATAAAAAAAATAATAAAAACTACGGGCACCTGTCGAATTGCACATCGAAAAAAAACTTGGTTGGTTTTGATGTGAAAAGTCATTGAGATTTTATTAAATTTGAAGTGAATATGAATATGATATCACCAATTATATTTGATGTCAAGTGAATATCAACCAGATGATGTTGCAGAGACAAGAGAAGATGAAAATCCAAATGGACCAACTTGAATCAGTTGATCCAATGATCAACTGAAGCAAAATTACTTCCCATATTCTCTTGCCAATATAAGGCTTTTTTCCTCCAGAATGTCACTGACGAATGACGCTGATCCTACCGCATACATAACAGAGCAGTCTATGAGTAACAGTTAAAATTTCAAACAGTATTACCGCCATTATGTTTCAAACTTCTGACGCTCTTATTGGAAAGCACTTTAGATATCACGGATATTCTAGTGAATTCGACTGTAAAAATAAAGAATTCAATTAAATATTAAATATGAAAAAATATAGTTCTGCTTTTGAGTGTAGTTTTTATCGTACACTTTCCAAAACCCTGTATTTAAGGTAATATTTTACCATATTACGCTATAAATAATATTACAGTTGAAGGCATTATAACGTATTTGCTAACATTTCGCTTGAGGATGTTTAATGGCTTTGTAAGTGTGTATATATATATTTTCATTATAAATTTTGTCCCATATAAAATTGGTAATTTAGAAATGAGTGAATTATAAATTTAAGAGCGCAATTAGGGTTGTGGGCAAGCTGAGGTCAAATAATTAACTATTAATTTCGGTAACACCAAGACACTGAAAGTATGTCCTTTAACTTTATGAGACTTGGAGTTGAGATTATTTTATGAAATTTTAAATACAAAAGGGTACCCTTCATGGCTCCTTCAACTTTAATATTTGATTATTGGGGGTAACTTTATTATTTTACCCTTTGTTATTAGGAAATTTGTTTCAACATTATATTAAACTGTCATTGAAAATATTTCACCGGGATTATTGAATTAATTAAACCAATAAGTCAATATTTTCTAAGTATAAATGAAAAGCCGTTTTTGCTTCAGTTATTAATTACGTCACTTTCGTGGTTGCTTATACTAACAACAATATTAACAAATTAACAAATATTTCTCTGAGGGTCGGATAAATAAAATTAAATTAACTGTAAATTTAGCATTTTAATAAAATACCGCATTTTAACCATCACAAGTTAACTTATATTTCCTCCAAAGTTTTTTTTTTATTAAAATGATATATTTTGTGTATCTGTATTTATATCTGTATATATAACAAAAATATTTGCGTTTTTTCTTTTGTTTATAAATAAAGGATTACACTGGCCACCAATGAATTTGTTGCTCTTGATATGGGAGTGTTTCTAGGATGACTTTATACTGACAATTACAGAACTACAAATGGTTTTTCGAAATTGGCGCTAGTTTTTTAAATAATCGCTATTTTCGGATTACACTAAAATAAAAGAGTAGGTATGTATGAGATATATTCAAATTGTTTTTAATATGCATAGTTATTGAAAATCACTTAATAATTCTATTAAAGTATTTATGTTAATTATATAAAAGTAAAAAAAATGCAATAAAAATAAAAAAGAGGGAAAAAGTATATTATAGCTCAGAAAAATACTTGGGATTATTGGGATTATTGGGAACAATCTCTTTGTAGAGACCAAGAGTAATCTGCTATCATACGTTGATCCCATCTGTCCTGATATCTTTCCTCCATGACTTTTATATCCTGGTGAAAGAGCTCTCCCTGATCCTCGCTAAAATCTTCCAGATTATCTGGAAATCTATCTGGATTATCTGAAATATATGTTTATGCTTATATTTATTCCTAAAACCCTTAAGCTTTCTAACATCGTTTTGACAATATCTTCATTATTTGAGGCTCTATAGTTACCAAGAATATTACTTATAACAGATACGAAACTTTTTCAAGCTACCGCTTCCACAACAGTCATGACTTTTACAAAGTTTGCAGTTTTAATTAATATTCGAATTTGAGGGCGGTCAAAAATTTCAGCTTTTAGCTTTTCCATACTTAACTTATCCAATGCTTTGACGAACTGTTTCATGATATACAATTTAATATGGAGTGGCGGAAAAATATTTTTGTCCTTACTCAGTAATGGCTTATTTACCAGATTAGGTTTATATACAGTTGAGGATTCTCTCAAAGGCCACAACTTTTGTTCCCAGTGATTTTGTTTTGCGCGCCTATCCCAGAGACAAATAAAGCAAGGATATTTTGTGTATCCACTTTGCTGACCAAATAAGAAATTTACCATTTTCAAATCCACACAAACTGACCATTGATGTTCGTAGTAATTATTTTTTTTAAGAATTAATCTAATGATCTCGTATTCTTCTTTGAGTTTGGTTGAATGGGCAATTGAGATAGATGCATATCGGTTTCCATTGTGCAATAAAACACATTTTAAACTTATTTTCGAGCTACCTATATAGAGCCGTCACTCAGTAGGTTTATATTCAAATAAATCCAAGTCTAGACTTAACTTTGCAAGGCTGCTGTAACTTTTTTATAAGCTGTTATTAAGATTTCTGGCTGCAATAAATAATTTTTTTTAGCCTTCACGTTAATAGATCTGACGCCTGTTTGATAAATTCAAATATCGTATTAAATCTCTGAGTTAATTTTCATAAAACAACTGTGGTGCTGACAAGTCTCCTACATATTCACTTTCATTTCTACTTATAGATTGTATGGAACAATGCGAATCCGAAAACGCTGTTACTTCTGAGGATATATGCTCCAGCTGTGAGGCGTAAATAAGCGAAGAAAGTTCTTCATTGTGAAAAATAGGGCATGTTACAGATTCTAAATCTAGATATTGCAATTTTGTATGCCGATTGAAGCCTTTGACGTCTACTATGCAAAAGTAGCAATTATCGAAATGATTTTTGGGTTCCCTCCAGATCTGAGAAATACCGAAATTTAACCCCGAGCGTTATCCTTTCTTCCACAAGCGCAAATATTCAACACAAGATTTACAAACCTTATGAGGAACCTATGGCTTATCTTGTTTTTCAATGCGTAGTCCGAAATAAGCGGTATAAATCTGCTTCAGGAGGTCGGTGATTTCGTCTCTATTTTACTGTTGCATACACAACATTGATGTAGCACAACACATCAGGATGATATTGGCATTTTTATAAATTTAATTAATTTAATAAATTAAATTGTAAACATAATGCATCAATAACCTTATCAAAAAACTGAATACTTAGGCCTGTTACACGGCGTGGGAGGCGTAAGGAAAACTAAGGTCACATGGACAACCATATCACGCGGCTGATGCGTGAAATTAATGGGCATTAATCGCGTTTTAACTTATGACCAATTTATGACCAAAAATTTGAATATTATTACGACTTCTAGATATACTTCAATAACATACAAACTAGAGCCAATCTGATACACCTATGATTTAATTATTAAATTGTGTATTCTAAAGTACGAACATTCAGAGATAGCAAGGGCAATATTTTTTTTGTTTTTTTGTAGAGTTGTGTTATACTTCACTCCTCAGAGGTTCAATCCATTTTCAAGTTTTTGCACCGATAAATAAACATTTCTTCTTCAGTATTAAAGTAATTCCACTGCGAAATATTCAGTCGACCGTTTTTAACAAAAACGATAAAATGGGAGTTATAAGTCGCAAAAAAGGCATTTTTAAGACATTACTTTAAAAAATGATTTATATAGCGACTGACACCGCTTGTGTTATTTGTGAACTAGAGGGGAAGGTTCGGCATCAATGCTCGTCTCTGGTTCAAAAAGTTGCGGGAGGGAGAGATGAGTTTTGAAGATAGCAGAAAATCAGGTCGTACACCGTCTCTCGATGGCGATCCGTATCAATTTTTAGAGCGGCTGTGGCTTCAGATCCTTCAGAACAGGCACTAGGAAACTTTCAGGTGCCTAGGAATCGTGCTAAAGAGCGGTAGATGCATCTCTCATGAACTGTCACTGCAGCAAATCACGCATCGAGTTGATGTATGTAAAACTCGCCTCAAAAACCTTATGGATTATTACCTGCGAAGAAAAATTAATTCATTTCAACAATTCCAATGACGTAAAGCAGTGGATTATACCCGGACAACCAGCTCTTTCGATTTTAAGGCGAGAAAGATTTGAATAACTCGTTTTGAGTTGGTGCTTGATAGTAGGGCAATAAATTCAGAACTATGCTTAGCTCAACTTGAAAGAGAATACCATGTTCTGGCTGAAAAAAAATATCTAGCTTTGCACAACCGTAAAAAAATTCTCCTGCAGTAAGATTAAGACCACATGCTTTACATCTGATCACCTCAAAAATAATGAATTGGAATTTGAACTTCTGCCTCATCCAGGATACACTCCCGACATCGATCTGTCGATTCGTTCTATGGGTAATTTTTTGCTCAGAACTACATTCAGTAAAAATTGGCTAAGTCGAGTTTTAAGCCATCTAAAAAGTAAGATTTTGGTAGGTCCTCAAAATAGGCATCTGTGGCTGATGACCTCCTCGTTCGATGTGAACCGTTGTCCGCTAAGCCATTTGTTTATAAGTTCGGAATGAAAAAAAAGTCACTGGGGGCCAAATCCGGTGAATACGGTGGATGTTGCCTGCACAACTATACAGGTGTGTACCCGAGCATTGTCTTGATGGAAGAAAATCTTTTTCTTTTTCAAATAAGGACGATTTTTCTAGATTTCTTCGCTCAACCGGTGCTATAACAATGCATAATACTTTCCAGTTATTGTTTTTCGTTTTTCCAAGTAATAGGCGTAGATGATTCCGCGTGCATCCCAAAAAACTATGGCCATAACCTTGCCGGCAGATTTCACCGTCTTCGCCTTCTTCGGAGGCCGTGCGTCTTCAAAAACGCACTGTTTTGATTGTTCCTTTGTCTCTGGATTGTAGTAGTGTATCCATGTTTCGTCTACAGGTACGTATCGATGCAAAAACTCATCAGGAGTGCAACGAAAAAGCGCCAAAACAGACTCAAAGTCAACCACACCATTGCGTTTATTCTCCACTGAGAACAAACCATATCTGGACTGTACTATTGGAAACTTTATTCCATTCATCAGCAATCAGCAGTACTAAGAAAAACGACACTCTTCTTCTGTTTCCGAGACAGATATTCCTAATTTTACGGTCACGAGATATAGTGATCTGTTTTCTTCAACTTTTACCCAAACGGATGGCCTCCAAGAGTAGAGCGATTTAGAAATGCCTGCGATCGACGCTATTTGTCGTATATATGTAGAATTTTGTAATAGTGTCTTAATCTCAGGACATAAAAAAACATTAAATATAATTATATAATATTATAAAATTTAACTGCCCAACTCACTTCGACACCCGTACAATACCGTTTAATGTGTTGTAAATTTTTATAAATTATATTTAATATTGTCAACGATAAAAACTACACAAAAAGCCCATTAAATTCATTTTTTGGTCTAAAAATGTTTTAAACACATTCAATCCACTGCATTTTAGATTTTTACTGATTTTGCAAAGCTGATAACTTGATTCATTTATTGGATAAATAACTCGCAATTAATATAATACTACTGGAAAACCTGGGTCCTAGACAAAACAGTATTTCCTTAGACCTGTTGAAGTTTTGCAAAGGTGTTCGTCACACTGTGCTCAAGTCTGAAACAAAACTTGATAACTCAGCGTTGTTCAAAAGTTTGGTCACTCATTTTCAGAACTCACTAAGTGACGACCACATAACTTTAAGAAGTTAAAACCCGCTCTGAAGATGCATCAGATGCCACCCTTCCTCCTTTACATATCGTAGACTAAAGAAAGTTGTGTTCAGTTGTAAACATTTTCGGAGAACATAAAACACAAAATAGATCAAAAATGAACGAAGAAAAAATATGTTTGTTACTTGAAATAAACATTAGTAAGACAATATCAATGCAATTTTCCTTTAAAACAAATTTATAGAGCCACTTCGAAAACACTCTGAATTATTCTTGTAATATTTTAAGTTTATATACAAAGATCACCCCTAAAATTTTTGGAAAAAGCAGGAATCTATGTCAGAGGTAATAAGTATGTTCAACATAATCCCGCTATAACGATGTATTTTTAAAGATACATTTCCCATAGCCGTATCGGTATCGATCTCTCTTCCTGTGTTGAAACGGGCGCATTTTACGATTTTGAGGTTACAATATAACTAGAAAAAGTTTACACTTGCCTCAACGATGTATCATGAAGTAAAGGTGACGGGTTTTAACTCAAGAAAATTTTCCACAAAACGCCAAATCGCCTATTTGCTCTCTCGCGATGAAGATTTTGCTAACGATGTTAGCATCAAAAGGTGATAATGAAATCTATTTCTAAAAATAACTAGCTTCTATTTATATGTAAATCTTATCTAATGATGTGTATACGAACTTAACTTTGAACCGTAAAGAAGTTAACCAAGCGTTATATTAAGAATTAAAAACATTGAATATACGCGGATAGAGTGAAAAGTCAGATAGTTTGCAATAGATGGTGATACGATTGAAAAGGTGATTGCATTTTTGCAAAGTAGTTTTCATTCTACTCACGCTCCATGAATTTTAAGTCGAAATAGAATTTAGTTTTTATTTGATAGTCTTCAAAAACAGATGAACCATCGTTCAAACCGAAGAAAGCAAAGAAAGCGGTTTACTGAGTTTCGATCTGGTGCACGAGTGACGCTCTGGCCTTAGGACGCCCCGTAGAGATCACCACTGAGAAACAAAATTCATGATATCGTATTGGCCTACCACGGAGTGGATATAAGAGAAATTGTTGATACGGTAAACTTTTCGGACGAATGCGTACGGTATACAAACATGGCATAAGAAAGTTGTAGTATTTAATTTTACGTTGCGGCTTTTTGTTTACTTACTGCGGATCTAAAACGTTATCGAGAAACCACTTCATAGCGATATTAAGATGTACATAAGAGAAATCCGAATGAGTTTCTTACGCTGTTGACTCACTGTTGATGAAACAATATCAAGGAGCAGTCAAAAGAGTGATTTTTACTCATGGAACTTGTCCCGAAGGATGTTGTTGCGAGTTGTGATTGACGAAGCAAGTTGTGTTGAAGGTTCTTTTCTGTATCTGCTTCTACTGCTTCTACTGTCGTTCTATCTATTTGTCGTTTCTCTAGCGTTTTCCATATGTCCTCTCTTTTAATTCGATCAGAGGCTTTTTCTAGGTCTATGAAACAAATATGTATATCTATGTTCTTTTTTATTAGTTTTCCGCGTTTGTCTTATCATAACAGTAAATCTTACGTGCTCCTTCTCTTCTTAAATCCACATTGTGTTTTCCCCATTGTCATCTCGATTTTGCTCCTTATCCGTTTCTCTAGTATTCTGGTAATAACCTTTCCTGGTAGTCTTGTCAATGTTATTCCCCTATAGTTATTGTAATAACTCTTGTCATCCCCTTTATATATTGGCAATATCATTCTAGCGTTCCATTCCTTTCCCAGTGCCTTTCCCACCTTTAATTTATCTGTGGCTTCATATACCTCTTCTTATATTAAATCTATTTCTTGAATATCTTCCACATGATTTTCTTTTTCTACTGTCATACTAGCTCCCGTCTCAGTCAGTTCTCTAAAGTATTTTCTCCATCTTTCCATTATTTCATCTTCTTCCGTACTACATTTCCGTTCTTGTATTTTATATTCATCAAACTGTACCCTTTTTTCTGTCTTAGCTGCTTTAGAATTCTGTAGAGGAACTTTTGATTTTCTCTGTAGTTTTCAGTCATCTTTTCGCCAAATCTTATCCGTGATTGTTGCTGCCTTTCTTCACTTTTCTCTTTCTATATCTTTTCCATTTTTCCTTTTTGTCCTTAATCTTATGTAATTTCTTTGTACACCATTCGGTTTTCTTTATGTTTGTATTTACAATTTTTGTAGTTCGACAGCTTTCTCTTGCGGCGTCCAGTATTATATCCTTGAAAAACTCCTTTTTTCTTTCCACTCTTCTCCCTTCTTTTTGCTCGTCAAATTTCCTCATTACTATTTCTTTGTGTTTCATCTGGTAACTCGTTTCGTTGAGCCTATAGATTTTTATATTCTCCTTTACTCTCTTTCTTCTTTTATCTGGTCTTTTTTCTTTTCCATGTCCATCTTCACCAAATAATGATCGCTCCCGGTCTCCGCTCGTCTTGTCACTTTCACATCCCTCGCACGTCTCCATTTATGTTTGCTTATCAGAAAATAGTCTATTATTGATTTTTCTCTCTTTCCCGGTTCTGTCCTAGTGTATTTGTGTATCTCCTTGCGTTTAAAGTTTGTTCTCTATACACAGTTCTATTATTCTGTCTCCATTATTTCTCGCCTTTTCCCCTTCTTTTCCCATACATTTTTCCACTCCCTGGTTTTGGTCACATGATCTTTTTCGCTTAGAATTCTCAAAGATATCCAATTTTCATCGCCAATCACAATTTGATGGAGAAATGACTTTCTTTTGTACCTGGCGAGCAGAATCTCGCAAATGGTTTTTCGGTTTTCCTGCTGTCTTTCATTCAGTTCATGTGGAACCCATTTTCCCATCTTCTGGATCTTTTCCATGGCTTTCAAAAGTATAAAGACGGCTTCTCGTATCACGTTTAATCGATCCGCGAGTTATTGTTGCATTTGAGCGTCATACTCATCCAACAATGCTTGCAAATCGCTGTCTTGAAATTTTTTCAGTGGTCTTCCACGTTCTTCGTTTCTCACGTCAAATGGCCACTTTTGAATTTTTTAAACCATTCAAACCACTGTTATTTATCAAGAGCATGCTCACCGTAAGCTTCGACAAGTATTCGATGCGATTTTGCAGCGGTTTTCTTTAAATGGTAACAGAAAATCAATGCTGTCCGCAAATCGTAATTTCCAGGCACAAAGTTCGACATGTTCAACACTATTACAAACTATGCTGTTGTATGAAGCTTGTATTGTTGTGAGTTAAAAATCTTTTTCAGATACCAACAAGGAAATTGTTCCAATGACGCGGCTTGACGGTAACTCCATGGACAGGAGGCCTAGGAGGCCTAGGAGGACTAGGGCCATCTATGGGCAAATTCGGATTTCATATACTACAAGTCATAATCTAACTACAAGTCATAATCCGGTATTTTTTTTTTATCTTGAAGAACAAATAATGACTATGTTTTGAAAATAATGCTGTTCAAATACCCCTCGGCTTCGCCTGGTAGAATATATTCTGGAGATCCTATTTGGCCTAAATATTTTGTTTAAGATCAATAATTGTTCGGGGTTTATATCTGTAAGCCAGAAATTTAACACAACCCAACAAAAATAATACCTGCCATACGTTTTTTGCATTAAATCGATTGTCTGACGAGATGTATGAGAAGTTCTTCCATCTTATTGAAAGAAAACCTATACTACTGTACCTATACCTATATCTATTCCTATACCTATACTAACTACCCACCTATATTCACCTCGTTAGCATATTTCTATAAAATTCACCATTAACAGTAACACGATTTTGATCATCGTCTTCAAAATAATAAGGTCCTATCACTCCTTCAGCCCAAAAATTGCACCAAACAGTGACTTTCTAAGGATGAAGAGGTGATTCCTGAATTACTTGAGGATTTTCAGCCCAAATCCTGCAATTATATTAGTTCACGCACCCAATAAGCCAGAAGTGCGCTTTGTCAGAAAAGATTATTTTTCCTGTGGGGAAAAGTGGGGGTCGCATTCTAACTTACAACGCGCTGTTGAATTGTGTATTTTTCCATGTTGAATTGGTACAATGTACTATATAACAATCTATGAGTGATACTTACATTTCAAGCGGTTTTGCCGTTACTGCGTTTCAGGTTCTGACAACTCTTATTGGGAAACTCTAAACAATATATTAAAACATAGTAATAAGGTTAACTTAGTGAATCGATCTCACAAATGTGCCTTTGTATTCATTACGAGTCAGGAACATTAGAGAAAAGGTCAATACTTCAAAATAAATCCTGTTTTACTTAGAGACTGATATATATTTTAGATAAAACGTAGTGAATTCTCTGTTAAATAATACGAGATGCAAATTAGTCAGAACAAACATGGTAATATAAATTGCTATTAAAATACAATAATTACTAAGACTTCCCTTTAACTATTTCCTTGATAGTCTAGTTACCGTGTTCGCTCTCCTGTTTCTGAACAAATGATGTACGATATATAGCGGCAATTTTAGTTTGCATCGGGTATATTGTCAGGCGAGAATTAGTTCAAGCCCATTTTCTTTTTGGATAGGGTGAAAGGTAATTATCCCCGCATTTTAACACAAAACAAATAACGCGATTAAAGAAAATAAAAAAAATAAAAATGTCCAAAGTAATTGGAAATTTTCAAACTACATTATCTTCTTGGATAATTGAAGTGTTAATTAATTCATGAAATATTCATTATTTCTTTCGAAATAGTATGAATGGAGGTGATAGAATAGCAGTTGTCGAAATTGGATTTACATGATTGCATCTCGAAATTTCTTGTTTAAAGTATTTAAAAATTGGATTTCGGGCATTGATTTAACAAGGGTTAAATCAAAAAGGAAAAGGGTTTAATTCATCTTTCCACATTAATCATTTCTCAAAGTGAGGTGCAATCCCTATAAGGAATACTTGAATTTTCTTCATTTTATAAATCAGTGTCGTACGGGATATTTATTTGGAGGATTTAGTAAAATAATGAATTGCTGGTCAGACAGAAAAATTTTCTGTTATATTTTATAGTTAGTATGGTTTATTCAAGTTAGGGGCGTATCAACACAATAGTCGTTATTCAGCGAGTGGACTTACAGCTTAACATGGGCTTCCAACCATTGTCTTTAGTTACCACTTAACCTTGGTTTGTGTTTAAGCTTAAATATCTCGAGAACTTATAATTTTTTATTTTTAAAAATTACAGGTTTTACGTATCGATACAACCATTTGATTTTTAAGTTGGCATGACTGTCCTTGACATCTGAGAGAAGTTTCATATCATTTCCCTTGTTAAGTTAGAAATTATATAGTCTTTTGTAATTATTAAACATTTTTGTCGGCTATTTTTTAAAATGGATAAATTTATGGAGCAAAGAATTTACACTAAATTTTATCTAAAAATGATTTCTTATAAATTTAATTGAGCTAGCCGATACTCGATCGAAATTCATTTTAAATAAATAAGCTAACAAACAAACAAACAAAACTCACGCTGTACTGTATCTGGTGAATATGGAGGGACGGTGTTTGTTTGATTTTTAAGGAATAATTATTATTGTATGCGAGGGCAGTTCTAGAAAATTGTTTCAAATTATATTCCAATAATATTGATTTTAAGCGAAGAATTCACGAATAATTATTGCGGTGTGCGATAGTATATTATCGTGATTCAAAAACCATGAACTGTATTGCCACAAATCTGGACTTTTATATCAAAAATGTCTCTAATACCCAATCAGAGATTACTCAGCACAAAATCCTTATCTCAAATGATTTTTCTTTATTGGCTGACGTTCGTTGTGAAGGAGGTTCATCTTCAACTGCTTTTCTACTATCACTGAAAGTCCTTGTACCACTTGTAAAGAGTTTTTTTGACATAGCTTCATTGCCGTAACACTGTATTAACATTTTTAATGCACCATTAGAAATCATAAATAAGCAAAGATTAATATCTAAAATGTTTAGTATATTTAAAATTGTATGTATAACAATTGTTTTGACACACAGTGCCTTTTTCAAATACAAACTATGTTAAACTTACAGCAAGAAAAGTAATTACAACGTAAACTGTCCATCGACCGAATAATACCATAAAAGATGATAGTGGGAAAACCCATTTTTCAACGTTTAGGAGAGCAATATAAGTTTAATAACGCTAGCTAGTCATTTAGTAAAATATCCAAATTTCATATCTAGTTGCTCACAGAACCAAAAGTCTTCCATTTGAAAAATTGGAAAAAATCATATCAATGAATACCATATAGCAAAAAGAATTATTAAGAAAATCAAAGAAAACATCATAATGACAAGAGCGGATAAGGGTAAGTCAATTGTTGCGATGTCTAGTGATAATTATGTATCAAAAAATAATAATTTTTCAAAATCAGGGAAATGTAACAAAATTAATTCTGATCCTACGAATACCTTTTAAAAAGAATAAAACAAATAATAAAAGATTCGTCTATTTTTAACGATTACGAGAGACAACAATTAATAATGATGAATCATCAGGCATCAAAATTATACTCGCTTATAAAATTACAAAATATCCAAACTAATTTCTTTCGATGTACAAAATTTGTTTCCGAGTATACCACCAAACGAAGTAATAGAGTTAGTTGACAAATTACTTCTTAAAAATAAAACTTTTGATAATTTATTTTGTTTCGAATGACGGTTTGATAATGGGCAGTATAGCTCTTATATACCGCTCTTATACAGTCGTCACTGATAATGGGGACCCCCTTAAGTCCTTTACTGGCGAAAATTTGTATGCACTTAACTTCAGTTGTATAAATCAACATCAGTTGTTTAAATCAACATTTTACTGGTACAGATATGTTGATGACATTCTATTTTGTTTTGCAGGTTCTGTTAGACAACTAAATCAATTTTTAACTTACATACATTATTTCGATTAGAAGAATATTAAATTCACAGTTGAAGAACAACATAATACTATTAACTTTTTAGACTTAAGAATTACTTGAAAATACAATAAACATAATTTTGCAATTTTTCATAAATCATCAATACAGATTTAATTATACACTGTAAATCTTGTCATTCTTATTTACAAAAGATGACAGCATTTAACTCATTTATACATAGATTATTAAATATTCCAATGTCAACAGATAATTATAATAAAGAATTGAATGTCATCAAACAGATTGCAGTAAATAACGGATACGACCCAAACATTATATATAAAATAATTAATAAGAAAAGTTATAATTATACCATTAATTTAATATATCCTTCTAATAATATCAAGAGTGCAGCGTACAAAACAGTTACATATATAGGAAAAGTTACCAAATTAGTTTCTAAACATTTATCCAAAACAAACGATATAAATATTGCTTTTATTAAAACAAACAATAGTATTGGACGCCTCATTAAAAACAACAAAAGTCAAACAAATAAACTCTATAAATCAGGAATTTATTTAATTCAGTGCGGGTTGTGCCCAAAAGTTTATGTTGGACAAACAGAAAAATCTTTCTCTACTAGGCTAACTACTAATTACACATTAAATTACTTTCAATCTAAATCTAAAAAATTAAATCTTTTAGAGCGCCTAGAAATTATTAAGAAGAAAAATTTGGATATTTTGCTAAATAACCAGCTAGACTTAAATGGGGGTCCTCATTTTGGGACCCAGTTATCTTGAACTATAGTCATCTTAGTCCATGGGCCTCGAATTACAGACTTCTTGTAATCCAAGCGTTTTGAACACTGAGCTGTTCAGTAATCGACCATCTTGGTAACGGGACAATCCAGAGGCTGGATAGCCGATCAGCACCAGAAAATGACAAAGCCAGGTATTACTTTATTATTATTTTTATTAATATGCATCATTGATTACTCATTCACAATTCACCTACCATCGTTTAATGACACTAGATAATTTGGTATAATTTAATTTAAATTAAGTTGATTTAGGATAATTTATTTTAATTCTTTTTGTAGGCTCAAAAAGAGCCTTTATACAATAATAATGTCTATTTAAGATTGAACCTTTGTCTTTATATGTCTAGTTAAGTAAGATAGTTTTGGACACCACAGTTAGATTTCTTTAATTTGTGTGTTATAATTGTATTTTTTTTTTTGGTTTTTGTTTTTTATGTTGGTATCTGAATTTGTGTTTGTGTGTATGAAATAGTTATTACCATTACTGAGTCTTTTTAGTGAGAACAAACCTTTTCCCAGTTTTGCGTTGCTGGTTGTTTTTTCTTATTTCCAGAAGTTTGCCAGAAGTTTAAAGACTTCTGGCAAACAAATCATTGTGTACCATTCAGAATTGACCATTCCAGGATTCTCTAGTGGCAGTGTAGCCATGTACCCATTTATCCCAAAAACTTTGGCTCATTTTGAAAGACCCATACAGTCGACTATTGTTTACTTTCGGGGTCATACGCATAGATCCAAGATTCGTCACCTGTGTAGGTTATACACGGCTTTTAACGCACCACGATTGCATTTTTTAAGCATTTCCTTGCACCAACCAACACGAGCCTTTTTTGAGCGATTGTCAAATTATGCGGAATCCAAAGGGCACAAAAATTTTCCACTGCTAAATGTTCATGCAAGCTAAAGTTCATGGCAAGCATACACAATATTGTGTATGTTTCTCATACTAATACCCAGGGATGCCTCAATCTCACGGTATATCACATGACGATCTTGCTTTATGAGTTCGCGCACAGTATCGATGTTTTCTGGCACAATAACCGATTTTGGACGACCAAAATCTTTAAATTTCTTCCGTAAGTGAATGACGGCCAGGATTGAATTTACTAAACCAGTGATATACAGTGGTTTTAGATGGCGCTTAATCGCCAAAAGTCGAAGTGAGTTAATCGATGCACTGTTGTTGAGATAATCCGCGTCGAAAGTCGTAGTAAATTATCGCGCGAAAATTCTCACGAGTTAATTCAATTTTTTGATAGAGATAACATTTTCATGTCAACAACACAAATAGCGTCCGTATGACAAAACGTTCTGAGTGCATATGCAGTCAACAATGTCAAACTTTACGATGTATATGTCAGATGGCGCCTAGTAACATCATTGTTGCCAATTCTGGATACATAAATAGCAACCCTCGTACAAATTATATGTCGCGTTGTTTAGAATGTTCGTAGGGATTTTCCATTAATGTTTGTAAAATCTGTATTGGATTAGTAATGCTTATTTATATATTATTAATTCCAGTGATTTTTACAATGGATACGTTCAGATTCGCTCTGATTTTGCTTCAGTTAGTCAAGTTAATTCAAATTGAAAATGTCGGTCGGTAACTTGCATTTACACTACATTATGCTTTTTTTGTTAAAAGGGCAAGCATGCTGTCTAGACTAAAAGCAACATTTGTGCCATTTACGGAGAGGGTTCTGTTGGGGAGACCACGGTGCAGAAGTAGTTTGGTCAGTTAAGGTGTATAGATTTTGACCTGGTCGGCATCGTTCTAGCTGTCCTTTTTTTGTGTTTAAATGTGATGGTTTCCCCCATCCACTTTACTCACCGGACATCACACCGTCGGAGTATCATCTATTCTGCTTCCTCCAAAATTGTTTGAATGGTCTAATGGTTATTAAAATGTTTTAAAATGGAAGAACAACAAAAAAACAACCTGTTAACATTTGTTGGTAATAGAGATGGTCATTTTTGGCAAAAATTAATTATGACCTACCACTTAATTACATTAGTTACATGAATTACAGAAACAAACTATTTGCGTTTCTCTTATGTTTTACGAAAATCTCTACGAACTTTCCGGACAAACCGATAGAGTATACATAGCAACATAATTTACTATTAAATTTCAATAAGTATTAGGGCTTTCTCTCACCTATTCTCGTAGAGTTTAGTTACGGTGTTAGTTCTCGTGTTTCTGAATAAACGACGTACGATATATAGCTGCAATTTTAGTTTGCATTGTACATTTTGTCATACGAGATTTAGTTCAAGCCCATATTCCTTCCACGTTTTTGCAAATAGCGCAGCCATCGTCGCATTTAAACACAAAATAAACAACCAGATCAAAGAAAATAAAAAAGGACAAAATGTTGAAAATAACTGGATATTTTAAAACTACATTATTTTCTCGGATAATTGAAGTGTTAATTAATTCATGAATTATTCATTCATTCTATCGAAAGAATATGAACGAAGGTGAAAGAACAGCAGTCCTCGAAATTAAATTTACATGATTGCATCTCAGAATTTCTTGTTTAAAGTATTTTAAAATGGAACTTAGGCATTAATTTAACAAGGGTTTAATTAAAAAGGAAAAGGGTTTACTCTCTTCTTATTCAGATAAGAAACCTCAAAGTGAGATGCCATCCCTTAAGGAATATAGTTTTCTATGGACGTTCTTCAATTTTATTCTTTTTATGAATCAAAGATGTTCCTCTGGGATATGTTTACTTATTTATTTGACATATAACACCCAAGAAACAGATATTTTTTGCCAGAAACAACACATTTTTTTAGTGAAAAAAAAATATGTTGCTGAAAGTAAAATTTATTTTGACTTTTCCTATTTCTCTGGCAAAGTATAGACAAAAGAATGTATTTTAAATGACACGATTAAGGAACTTATTTTCTCTCTTATTTTCCTGATTGCTCGGGCATAACCCATTGCTTTACATTATTAGATATGTTAAAATAAATCCATTGTTCATCGCTGGTAACAATGCGTTTGATGAATCAAAAATCAATTGGAAATTTTATACAGTTCAGCCCGATGCGTGGTTTGCTATGGTGACAGTTTACGAGCGATGCTTCTATAGCTCTTTGGCACCTATTTCTATGCCTCACATATAGCGGCTAAATATAGTGTGGGAAACTGCTACTTTTATAAGTTTTCTAGTGCATCTTCTAGGATCTGCAGCCATATCTATCTTCCATTATCTTCCAAAAATCGTCGACTGATATTCACATCGATTTAATACCTAATCGACCCTATAGAAGGGATGTTTATTTAGTTGAAATCAGATTAAGCCTCTGAGAAGCGAAGTATACTCCTTTATTTATAAACTAAGAAAAAAACGCAAATAGTTTTGATATGCTGAGAAAATTTAATTATAACTAGCTAAAACTGGAGAATTTAATTTAAAGATAGGCTTTTAAGAATAATCAATCACGAATAATCACAAGAATAATCAAAAAATAACTTAATATAATCAAAAATATCGCTAAGAATAATGGATATCAGCCCAGCATTATAGATAAAATGATAAAAAAACAAAATCAAGAAAAAAAAATTAAACATCTTTATGCCGCCACACCCAAAAAAGATTCTAAAAATTGACCTGCTATAAACCATATTAATAAATTAAGTTACAGAATCACAAATTATATATATATATATATATATATATATATATATATATATATATATATATATATATATATATATATATATATATATATATATATATACCAAACGGGTAGATCTCTCAATGATAGGCTAAAAGAACATAAATAATCAATTTTACATAATCAAAGAAAGACGGGCTTTGCCGAACTTTGCCGACCAGAACCATTTTTTAACACCAATATTGCCAAATTAATACCCCCCAATAAAAGCAGACTGCTAAATTACTTTGAAATTTTCGAAATTAAAAAAGCCATATAAGATGGTAAAAACCTAATAAACACCCACGCAATTATTGAAAGTGTCATAAATTTAAGGAGACAGTCTAAGAAAAAACCGACCTTCATTAGACAGAACTTTGAAACTTTAGTTTAGTTTATACATAACTCTCTTTGAGAATAGTCGCGAGGCCGAAACATGTCAGAGAATATCTTGAATATATTCTGAAACAAATACCAAGTGTTTTAAGCATTATCATTAACTGTTATTTCAATCGAAAAATTCAGTTCTTGTTGTGTAGGCGCCTTAAGGTTTTATTTGAAAATAAAATAAACTATTTTTATAGCTATACATGTTTCAGTATAATTTTGGTTTATTTTGTTACAAAAAAGGAAACTTACACATATTATCTTTTAAATGCAAATTTAAAATTATTAGTACTAATTTTTCATACTATAACACGATTAAACGATTCACGTCACTTTAAGAAACACCTGATTTATAGTTTTATTAAATCAACTATTCAAATTATCCACCATCCTATTTCTTTCTTTACCAAGCTTCGTAGGTTGATAAAATATTGAAAAACAATTTGGATTCCTTTGGTTTTGACCAATAAACCATTCAAAATATTTTTGTCTGCGCGAAAAATTAGCAGGTATCAGTGCTTGTACCATATGTACATGACAAGGGTAGAGTAACTGCTCTTTTAGTGTTCACATGTCGCGCAACATTTCGAGTGCTTCTAATAGAATACTCTTCAACAAGATGTAAATTTTGTTGTTCAACTTCACACACTTGAAATTTTGGAACTACACTACCCATATCCAGAAGTATTTGAGAACATTTGACAAATGTTTGCTGAGCTGGAAACGGCCTTTCTGGGTATAATTTCCCGGAAATAGCTAGCCCCCTCGTAATTTTGGAGAGTTTCTTCGTAAATATAATCGTGAAACAACTGCATGCGCGTACAGAATATATTTTTAGTTTTAACTCGAGCATAAATGCATGAACTGACCTACAGTGAAATAATTTTGTTCACAATGTTCAAATCAGCGATAGATATAGGCTATGTATGGTCTGACGTGATTATAGTTTAAAAAAACATGTTTTTATACCGTTCATTAGTTTATTTGTAGTTTATTCGTTAAGTAATAACCAATTCATATTTGCCAAATATGCTTTCCCACATATTTCCTTAAAATGCTAATTATTATCATAGCTCTTCGTTTGGTGATTTAGTGACTTTGCAATTTTTTTCTTCGGGAACCTGAAGAAGGTTTTTGAACCTTGTTGTAAGAAACGTTTTCCTTTAAAATGATGTAAATTTTCGAAAGTTTTTTACCTTTGAAACTATACACTCGTATATACAGTATAACTATACGTATATATACAGTATAACTATATACTGTCCACTAGTGTAAATAAACAAATTAAATGTAAACAATGACGTTTTGTTTTCTTTTGCTTGAATATCCGAGAGATAAAGTCGAAAGCAACTAAACAAACATTCAGTGGTAAGTAAAATTGACTTCAATGTTTTTGTTTCATTTATTTCGTTCTTTTCCCTTGTTGCTTTACGTAATGACTTTTATGACATTAAGTTCTGTTAACTTAAAACTCGTAATTTCAAGTTTTGAAACCAGTTTTTTTTAACAACGAAAAAGTGGATAAAAGAAGTGTTCAAAAGTAATTGTTCCTTTTTTGAAGAGGTTAATTAAATCAAATAGTTATAATACGAAGCCTTATAATAGATTAACCAGTTTTTCTCAACTTAAAATAAAAATTTGGTGTACATTTCGCTAACCATGATTGCATCATTATGGTACAAATTTATCTTGCTATATAGATTAGATTTGTTCATCTTTTCATGACATGGTTACAGAGGCATGTCAAGAAACTGTACTGTAAGTTTTATGCAGCATGTTCGTAGGTATATAAGAATTATTATTTCTTACATATTGAGCAATCATTTGCATATTATTATGATTTATAGTCGATAAAAAGAAACCTAACGTACAGGCAAGACTTTACAAAGTATATATATATATATATATATATATATATATATATATATATATATATATATATATATATATATATATATATATATATATTTATTGTGTCGCATTTAAGAAAAAAACACCCCCACATTTTCGCACAGTCATACAGATTGATGACAGAATACATGACATTATTAAATTGGCAATGTGTCAAGTGTTTTTACTTTCCATAGTACACCAGTTGTCAAATTAAAAAAGTAAACTAAAAATAATCAAAAAATTTTAAATGCGAATTTTGTCATGAAACTCGGTGTGTGGGGTTAAAATTAATATTCTGAAGAACTTTTTCTAATAACCTTTTTCCGATATCTCCGACGCGAAGCAAAATATCGAAAATTGACCCTGTTTGTGAATTTAAAGTTCTGAGTTTAAGGCTGAGTTTAAAGTTCAGATTTCAGTTGAATATCTTAAAAAATGTGATCCATCAATCTGTATCACTGTGCAAAAATTCAAATCTGTATTCCTTCAAATGGCAAAAATATGGGGGAGTCTTCATCTTAAATGCGTGTATGTCCATCCACTAGGATATGGTTTGATTAGGATGAAGTGACGAAGGGTACAGAATCGATGAAAAATGGCAAGGCTCCAGAAAAGGATAGTATAACTGTTAAAATGCTAAAAGCTGGTGGTCAAACATTGGCAAATTATACTCAAAATGCCTTATAGAATAAAAAGTACCCAAGTTATGGAAAAATGCTAAAGTGATTCATTTAGATAAAAAAGGAGCATAGCAAGATTTAAATTACTATCGCTCAATAAACCCCATATTATTAAGGTACAAAGTCATCACCAAGATAATTGTCAAAAGAATATTAAGAAAACTAAATGGCGCACAACCAAAAGAGCAAGCAGGATTCAGAAGTGAGTTCAGTACACTTGATCACAACCAGGTTGTCCTGCTGCCTATGGAAGATTTAGACAAAGCCTACGTAAACTTACTCACCTTGATGATTGTGGCGCAATATCACCATATATATATATATATATATATATATATATATATATATATATATATATATATATATATATATACATATGCAGCATAAAGATTAATGGGGCACACCTCTAATACTAGAGTTGCAGATGATATCGTTTTTCTTTCACAAACAAGACCTTGAGGAGCTACAAAAACATATACAACAGCTGCTAAGCGCTGGAGAACCATCTGGCTTGACAATAAACCTGAAAAAGAGTCAGATCATGTCAGGGATTCGATTCAGGGAGCCTTCTAAGGGAGGTGGATTCCGTCTGGCAGGCATTTGGCAAGCTCCACAGTGTTTAAGAACGAACCCCCACTTTGTTTGAAGAGAAAAGTCTTTGATTAATGCGTCCTGTCCGTTATGACATTCCATAATATAGATATGGATATATATATATATATATATATATATATATATATATATATATATATATATATATATATATATATATATATATATATATATATGACCTATGGTATAATAAAAAGAAAATAAATTATGTGAAAAATCGTTAGATTATATATTGCTTATTAAAAACCACTATCTAGACACAATCTAACGTACAAGTATGAAAATTTTTCACTGTACGGAAATCTTTTTATTTTGTCTTGTCTATTCCTTTTACACCTAACACTATCACGATATCTATTCCTCGAAAACTGATTGGTCAGTGCAGCGTTAGCCGGCATGCAAAGCTGAAATACTACGGTAGAGCAAGCATTGATAGCTCTAAATTGCCTGAGAACGATTTAAAATTGAATTATAACATAATTTCGGTGCAAGCAACACTGACCTAGCCAACCCTCCCATATAATCTATGTTTCAGCAGAAAACACATTCGCATATGTACGGCTCTGTAATTTCTAGTTTAGAATTAAACGATTTAACCTAAATCGGACAGACATTATTTTTGTACGCCCATCCTTTTATTGCTGAGATAAGGCAAATACTGTAATTAATAGTGGCTCTATTAATGCTTTCAGCTACGTTACTCTGTTATTATGGTACTGTGAACTTGGTTAAAATTACATAGCAAGAATAAATTCGTTTTTGTTCAATTCTAATCAATTATTTTAGTTGCTTTTGCAGGTAAATTGCTTTAACAGGGTCGTTTAAGTTTATTGTTATACGTGGGCTTCACGTCCTTTAATTTGTTATACAGAGGAAATGTCAAGGTATTGACAACTGTTCTGTTTCATATAGGGCAAGTTCCAAGGTTTCCTCATATCATATCGTGCAAATTTTGGAACGATGTTTTGAGGTTAAGGATTGGTAACATAAGGTAAGTATGTTTTTTTTTGTAAAAGTTGATCCTTCATTAGTTATGCACTTCAGACAAAAACAGTCTGGTTTTTTTATTTAAGCCCATCATAAAATAGAGTTTCACCACCTATTATAATAAAAAAATGCTTTTATTCAGTAATCATTAACTGTTCATGGATTTTTAGGTGCTTAATGTTTTGCTTTCCCGCTAGTTTTAATATAAAATATTGGTAGTGATGGCAGTAGTTATTTGGTGGATGCATTGGTTTAGATCACTTCTTAGTTTGAAGACACGGGTAACATTTTATCAATTCACCAATTGGTGGTTACCACCACTGGCCATCAATCAATTGGTCTTCGCATATGTTTGGTTATTGTTCTTCTTATTATGAGCAGGAAGCAAGTAACTATCTGGGAAGCAAGCATGCGTATGCTATTTGTCAAGTATGAGTTTCAGACGCGTGAGTTTAGATGCTTATTTATGACGATTGAGTTAAGAAAATTTTGATAATTTATGAATAAAATTTAAGCTCGAGCTGTCAAAATGTTATGGCCTTAACGGCTTTAACCCCGACAGTCATATAAAAAGAGTTATATTCTACTATGAAGAATTCTTCTCCTTCCTTTTCGATGGTTAAAAAGTGGGCTACTGAATTTGAATGTATTCGTACTTCCATTGATTATAATTAATGTTTGAGACACAAAAAAACTCCACACACAAAAAATCCACAATGTTGTAATAAATGATGATTCGGGGGCTGGCGTTTATGTATCCGGAATTGGCAAGAATGGTGGTGCTAGGTGTGGTGTTGCTGACATATACATCGTAAAATTTTACATTTTTGGCAATGAAGCACCATCTAAAACACGGGTTTAGTTAATTCAATCATCGCCGTCGTTCGCTAACAGACCAATTTAAGTAAGGTCGTGTAAAACCGGTTGTTGTGCCAGAAAACATCGATACTGTATGCGAATTGATAAAGCAAGATCGTTATGTGACGTACCGTGAGGTTGAGGCATCCCTGGGCATTAATATGAAAAGCATACACAAGACTTTACACGAATATTTAGCAGTGAAAAATATTTGTCCACGTTGGATTCCCCCTAATTTGACAAGCGCTCAAAAAAAGCCTCGTGTCAATTGTTGTAAAGAAATGCTAAAAAAATACAATACACAGGTGATGAAAGTAAAGCCTGAAAGTAAACAGCAGTCGACTGTACGGGTCTTCCAAAATGGCCTTTCAAAAATTTTCAAAACACAACAAAAGTAGTTCCCGCATAAAGCACTTTGAAGCAAATGGTCGCCTGTTCCTTTTTTGGATAAATGGGCAAGTGGCTACAGTGCCACTAGACAATCGTAGAATGCTAACCTTGGAGAGATTTACCACTAAACACCAAATCGATGATTTAATCGAGATTAAATCATCTCCTGATGATGCTAACACGGTTAGCGAAACGTGCGTCGAGCATTTCAAAAAAAGTGATTTGGTATTTAGTGGTAAATCTCTTCAAGGTTAGTGTTTCACACCAAAGGTTCCAATAGAAGAATTGAATCGTACAATGGTCAATTCTGAATGGTACACAACCATTTGATTGCGAGAAGTCTTCGAAGAAATAAGAAAAAACAACCAGCGACGCAGGATCATTCTTCACCATGACAACGCGAGCTCTCACACATCGGACCAACTCAATATTTGACCGGTCAAAACATTGAATTGATGAGTTATCCGCCGTACAGTCCTGATTTGGCACCCAATGCTTGCTTTTCGTTCCCGTCCTTAAAGAATAAACTACGTGGTCAACGATTTTTGGCGTTAGAAGAGCGGTTGATGCGTTCAAAATGCATGTTTTGGATATACCTCAATCGGAATGGAATCGGATCGGAAGAAAACTGCAATGAAAATTGGTTCAAACGTATGTAAAACTGCATCGATCATCGCAGAAAATATTTTGAAAAGCAATAAAAGAATTTTTAATGATAAATATTTATTTTCATTTACTATACATAAGCAACCCTCGTAATGATACATTCGAATGAATATTTCTCGCTTATTAAAATGCGATTTTGTGAAGTTTCTTCAAAGTTGAACGATTAAGTAGCAGTCTAAACACTTTGGGAGGAGGCAAAAGTGCGTTAAACAAATCGAAAACGGTTCCATTTGTAGGAAAAGTTATGGCTATAGATTCTCGTGGTATAGACGGCTCATAGACTAGCTGGTAAAACAGAGGACCATCACCGGGGAGTATTGCGCTTCACTGCTAGATCAATTCAAAGGTGCTATTTAAGGTTGGCAAAATATTCAGTGTCTATGTATTTTAACAAAATAACAGGAACAATGTTTGAGTAATATTGCTTTGGAAACATAGATTTAGGTTAGTTAAAATAAAAAATTTTAAAATAATATACACATAGAACTTTTTTATCATAGAATAGGTATTTCTATGAAGTATATGATAATCCGAAAGAAGTACCCTTGTTGAATGTAATTAGGATAAAAAAAAAAGGAAATTTAAACTTATATTTAGAATAAATATGATTCTAATTTAAACACTATTAAAAACGAAATAGAGTGAATTGCAATATTAAATCGCAATTTTGAAACGTTATTAGTTTTTTAAAATTTAAATCGAGATTTTCACAAGATGGAAGCAGTCCCACGAAATTAAAATCTTTCTGAACCACGATTCCAATAATTAGAACGATTTGAGTGGCAAATTTATAATTTGATCTAATGATAGAATGAGAAAAAGTGATGATTAGAGATTTTCTGAAACTTATTTTATACTTATCATAAACGATTCACATTTGAAGAGGGAAATAATTTATACATATGTAACGGAATTTATAAAGGGCTGTTCAATAAGAGTGTCAACACTTTAAAATGAGATAGAAAGATAACTATAAGTGATAATCCGGAAATGTGTATTCTATTTTTAAGAGCAAGCATTATATTTTGAAGATAATGTCGTTCAAATGTCCTGTGGCTTCGTCTGGTGGAATGCATTCTTGAGACCCATTTTTCAAATATTGATGGTCTGAATGTTTCGTTTAAGGGTTATTTCGAGGTTTATTTTTGTGATTTAACATAACTTCACAAAAAATAACACGAGGGCGTGAGTCATCTTGGTGACATTGCCATTTTGTGAAATAACGCATCCAGGAAAAGTTTCTTGTAATACATCGATTATCCAGCGAGATATGACAGTTTGCACCATCTTGTTGAAAAAAAAAATTGTTTATATCCACATTAATCAGTTCAAGCAAAAATATTTCACCATTAATATTAAGACGATTTTCATGATCGCACAGTGAATCGCCTAGTACAAGCTAGCTGGACAAAAATCAATTCAAAGAATCGCTTAATTAATGATTCCATGACAATAACAGATATAACAAGTAGGGAGACAACATAGATCACAATTTGAGGTAATAATTATGGCAAACATTCAAGAGCGATGAGTCATAAGCGGTTGAAATGAAGTGATAAGATAATTCTATATATGTAAACAATTTAGTTGCAATTTTGCAGTGCTGTCAATAACATCTAACAAGATTTAAAGTGAAGACTATTACTGTTGCTGTGAAGGATTTTACTTTAGAGGCTAAACATTTTATTATATTATTCATTTCATTTATTTTACTCAAATGAGAGACAATATGTGTTATAATAGGTTTTGAAAAAACTACGTAAAAATTCTAATTTTTTTTTCGTTTTTAATTTGTAAAAGTATACAGTTTATTTTTATCCACATGTATCCAGACTAATTTTTAATATTGTATGGTGACAATATCAAGTTGTACAATGATTGAATTGAAATCAATCCCTGATCTTTTTTAATTCATTTTTTTTCAGATCGTATTGTGCTCTCTTTCAAAAAATGAGTTATTTGTAGGATGGCGGATAAGAAAGAAGAACGAAATTCTCGTTTAATGGATTTTATTATGCGAAAATTTAGTGTTACAGATGTGATTCCTGATTCACAGAGGTATTTGCAGTTAAAAATTTGAAGGTTTTCGTCAAAATGCCCTGAAAAGTAGGCTACAGTCAATATGATAATGTACCGTTTCTTAAGTAAAAATAAAAGTTCGTTAAAGAGCGCAGATATAGAATTGTATCTGAAGAAAGTCGGCCTCATGGACGGTCCAAAAATAACTTTGAAGACTCGTCCTTTAAAACCAAAAAAACGTAGGGTTGAAGACTTAGTGCAATGGCGAAGTGTCACAACAGTGTCACGTAGTAGTGTTGAAAAACTGACATGAAGTGTCAGTTCTTCAACAATACTTTGATTAAAAACAGTTGTGTGTTATTTGTGGTGGCAGGCAGTTCAACATTGACGAGGCATTAGCTTATTACATAGACTCTAAATGCACTAATCACACTTCAGCTTCAGATCATTGAAGGCGGGACATCAGGTGCTTATATTTTATCATAGTCTATGTAAGTCTAAAAAGTTGTGTTACCCTTCAGATGAACATATTTCTGAGGCAGAAGCACGCGCCGAAATTAAACTTCAAGCCATAATGGATAAAACTACTAAACGTTTAATTGAAGCGTAAAGTAAAGTGTACCTTCTAATTCGTTATTCACATTAATTAGCAAATGGGGATGTGACGGGAGCTCTGATCACATCACTTATAAATAGATATTTGCGATATACTGATGAGTTTCTGTTTGTAGTTGCATTTGTTTTATTGCGGTTGAGTGACAAAATATTATTTGGCATAATCCGCGGCCATCATCCACACTCTATTGCCAACCAATTGAGTTTATGTTTATTTATAAATTTATTTAAAAAGTTAGTCATTTTTTAATATTAAGATCACAATTTTAATCGCAATAGCAAAGACAATTGCACTTCTGAAAAGTAGCATCCTTTCTTGTAAGGCTCTATAAAGTTCAAATCGATATAACATATATTTTTGTTGTGAATCATCTAATTCATCAATCATATCGTTATGAATTTCTATGACGAGAAATTCCTTTTTCGAGAAATATCTTATAACAGTTCTCATTCCGTTTTCATGTTTTTGAAAAATGCGTATTCCCCTACAGATTTAAATTAAAGATCTTGAACGAAAGATGACGTTGCACGCAGTAATATCAATAATGACTCTTTTTTTCCAGTTGTCATTTCAAATATTAGGGCTAATAATTTGTGAGCAATGCTTGGAAGTATTTCTATTTTGCCGGAATAGTCTTAATGCACGAAATTTTATTAAATAACTAACGAGGGTGAAAAGAGTTGGTTCTAATAGAAAAATATGCCATAGGTAAATATATTTTTGGGATGAATCCGAGACTAATTTAAGCATTAGTAAAGCAAAACGGCGGAAATCTTGATATTAAACTCCTGCTTTAAAAAGTTAGTAATTTTTTAATATTAAAATCGCAATTTTCGTAACTCGAAAGCATGCCTTCGTAATTAAAATATTCCTAGACTACGATTCTATCAATTAATATGAATTTATGGAAAATTTAAAAAAAAACGTATAAGGAAAAGTAATAACCGGTTTTTTTTTCACACATACAAAAATATGTCAGATGATTTTATCGGTCTTAATATATTTATATGTAGGGTTTAAAATATTTTAAATTAACGAGAATTAGGTAAGAATGCCGACCATTCACTATCACATGAACTGAATTAAATTTACTTCAGTAAACATATTCTGCTGACTTCATATCTGAAGCGTGAAAAATATAATATAGACTTGTAATGTAGGATAACAAGCGAATAAATAGAATATAACAAATAGGTTAAAAATATATAAAAAATACGAGGATCGAATGAAAAGTCTGATACTCCTTCGATAGATGGAGGTGCAATCGCAAAGACGATTGCACTTCTGAAAAGTAGCATCCCTTCTAGTAAGGCTCTATAAAGTTCAAATCGATATAACATATATTTTTGTAGTGAATCATTTAATTTATCGGTTATATCATTATGAATTTCAATGACGAGAAATCCCTTTTTCGAGAAATATTTTAAAACAGTTCTCATTCCGTTTTCATGTTTTTGAAAAATGCGTATTCCGCTACATATTTAAATTAAAGATCTTGAACGAAAGATGACGTACGTTGCAGCCAGTAATATCAATAAATGACTCATTTCTTTCCAGTTGTCATTTCAAATATTAGGGCTAATAATTTGTGAGCAATGCTTGCTATTTTGCCAGAATAGTCTTAATGCACGAAATTTTATAAAATAAATAACAAGTCTGAAAAGAGTTGGTTCTAATAGAAAAATATGCCATAGGCAAATATATTTTTAGGATGAATACAAGACTAATTTAAGCATTAGTAAAGCAAAGATGATTGCACTTCTGAAAAGTAGCACCCTTTCTAGTAAGGCTCTATAAAGTTCAAATCGATATAACATATATTTTTGTAGTTAATCATCTAATTCATCGGTCATATCGTTATGAATTTCTATGTCGAGAAATCTATTATTTGAAAGTATTTTAATTTTGCCAGTATAGCCTAGTAGCCTAGCCATGTAGCTAATTTTATAAAATAAATTACGAGTTTGAAGTTGGAACTACTAGAAAAATACGCCACAGGCAAATATATTTTTGGGATAAATACGAGTCTAATTTAAGCATTAGTAAAGCGGAACAGTGGAAATCTTGATATTAAAGTACTGCTTTAAAAAGTTTTTTAATATTAAAATCGGAATTTTTGTAACTCGAAAGCATACCTTCGTAATTAAAATATTCCTAGACTATGATGCCATCAATTAATATGAATTTATGGAAAATTTTAAATTCCATTTAAGAAAAAAACGTATAAGGAAGGAAAAGTAATAACCAGATTGTTTCTTTTATTTCGAGCATACAAATATACTTCACGTTATTTTATCAGTCTTAATATATTTATAGTAGAGATGGCCAAAACTGTTATTTTTAGGTAACAGTTGGAACTGTTACTGCTCTGAAACTGAACTGTTAGAATAACCGATAAAAATAACAGGTAACTGTTATTTGTGTTATGTTAAAAATATTGTCACATTTCGCTTTGAAAAAAACAGACTGCAACTGGGAAATTCTTGATTTGTTATTCTAGTAAACGACACTTTTCCTCTTGTTCTTGTAACAGATATTTTACAACCATATTTACGCGCTATATACCACATAACAATACTTACTAGAATAACAGATTTAGGTCATTTCTATAAATTGTTAAATCAAATGCATAATACAAAATATAATCGTACAATATGCGTACAGAACAGATTTATTATATGAAAAAGGAGTAGGTATAAAGCCACAATACAAAAATCGTCAGAGATGATAGATATAACTATTTGATTTTAGTAATAGTTGTTTAGTAGCTAGATTCTCATAATCTGAACAGTGAACACATATTACAAACATGTAATTTTATTGCGATTTTTTAATATTCTTATTTCCTATATATTTACCTTTAGTTTGACTTACTTTGAATACATCTAAATAATCTAGTTCATATTACTAACAGTAACTAGTAGGTATTACAATAATATAAATTTTATTTTGAAGATTGTTCTAGTACAAACAATTTTGAAGTCGACCATTAAAATGTTGTTAATGTATAAATGTGAAATGTACAGACCGTAGTAGCTCGTATCTAATATTGCCTAGTCATTTTATAGTTTAAAGGTTGGAAATGGACTATGCGGGGGTTCCCCTTATTACTTTGCAGGCAGCGTCGAAATATTATTATAATAATTGGTATAAGTTTAAATTTTTATATGCCTGTAACCAAATAGGTAAATAACTTAGATATTATATATAAAGAATATATGTAAATGTCCAAACGTTTTATTAAAACAAAGTGTTTATTAACAATATAAAACTACACTTATTCCTAATATTTTTTTTGAAACAGCGACTCACTTAGCTTTATCAATGCCGACCGCTGACACCTCATTCCTGCTATACTCTAAGATTAGTAAACGCGGCAACAGCAAACAACAACAAAACTACGACCACGACTGATATTTTCTATCGTTTATTAAATGCGCTACCTGAGATTTGTCTGATGAGGAATTATTTATTATTTCATTTAGAAGCGGGGACGCGGCAACATCAGTTACTAAACTCCATATGATATTAACAGTATACCTGTTACTTTTCGCATCGATAACAGTTGTTAAACCTTAATATGAAATAGCAATTATAAAATAACAGACTGTAAAATATACAACATATCGTTAAATAACGACCCGCCTCTAATATGAAGTGTTTAAAATATTTTAATTTAACGAGAATTATTATATATCACATGAAATGAATTAAATTTACTTCACTACACACATATTCTGTTCGCTTTGTATTTGAAGCGTGAAAAATATAATGAAGACTTGTAACGTAGGATAACAAGCGAATGAACAGAATATATCAAATATGTTAAAAATATATCAAAAATACAATAATAGAGTAAAATGTCAGATACTTTTTCGGTAGATGGAGGTGCGATCGCAAAGGTGACTGCACTTGTGAAAAAATAGCATCCTTTTTAGTAAGGCTCTAGGAATTTCAAGTCGATATAGCATTTATTTTAACAGTGATAGCCTTCGAAAACAGCATGCTTCGAAGCAAAGAAAAAGACCGAAATTTGTGTGTTGATTAAACATTACTACAAAAGTTAAAAGACTAATATGGGGAGTCTGCTTCTTCACATTTCAAGATTCAGAAGTGATTTACTGAATTTTGTTGTGGTCGAACGAGCCTGAAGGTTAGAGATATTTTTGAGATGATAAATATCTTGGACGAACGCGCATCACACATACTACACGGTTTGGACATAAGAAAGCTAGCAGCGTGATGGGTACCGCGTTTGCTGACTGTGGATCAAAACCGAAATCGAGAAATCGATTTTACAGCGATGTTTGGTCATTCTTCGAAGAAGTTTTTACAACTATTCATGAATGATAATGAATTTGGATTTATCACTACACATCAGAAACTAAGAAACAGTCAAAAGAGTGGATTTTATCCGGAGAACGTGCCCAGAAGATGATAAAAAGCATCCATCAGCCGAAAATCTCATGGCCAGTGCTTTATCAACACTAAAATTGGCCAATTTGAGATAGGAATTGACACCGCATCCATCTGATTCTCTACATGTTGCTCCCTGCGATTACTTCGTATTTCCAAACATAAATAAATGGCTGTCTGGAAAGAAACTCACATAAAATAAAGTCGTACTTCTTGGAAGGCATAAAAAAGTTAGAAAATCGTTAAAAGGACTACCTTAAAAAATGTCGATTTCTCAAAAAAAAACATATTTCATTTAAAACGTATCTAATTTTTCCCTTTGCTCCCGTATATTAAGGAAATATTAAAATTCTTTTTGTATCTTCTCTCTTCTATTAACTTCAGAAAGAAACCATAAACAAATATTAAAAAGTAATTTTAACAGAAAATAATTATTAATGTTAAACATATTTTGAGAAGATTATTAGAATAGAAAAAAAAAATCAGAGTCGTTTGATGCCTAAAAAAAGTAAACAATGGAAAATCTTTATATTAACTTGCAGTTTTAAAAAATTATTAGTTCTTTAAAATTAAAATCAAGATTCTCAAACTGAACTTATCATTTAAAATGATTTCTCGAGGAAATTTCTAATTTAATATAATAGGAAAATGATGAAAAGTGATGACCATGGTTTTTTTTTCGCTTGTCGAGAAATATCTCCTATATGTTTCGACGTTAGTCACCCCGAATTTTACAGATGTTGGATACTTTCAAGGCTGAGATTCTCGTGAAAAATGACACCGAAAAGGAAGAAAGTGAAAACATTCCTTCCATATTTTTTATCCGCCTTTAAAAATTATATGGTGGCAGATGTATGAACGGTCCGATTTTTGCTCCATATATTCGTTTAAATCAGTCCATATCCTATGAAAATTGTCGGATTTGACATATTTTGGAGCATAAATTATATAAGTTAGTTTAACATTTTAGTTGACATAATGCCAGTTATAGATAACTGTATTTCCCATATTTGGGACAGATTTTATTACGGTGGGCCGAAATAAATTACATCTGTTTTTTTAGTTATTCAAAACTCAAATAAATCTTAGGCCTAACCTAATATTATATTTCCAATGCGAATTATAAAAAATGTGAAACATTTTGAACATATATCTTATATGTTTTATTTAAGTGCCAAGAATATTTAAGTATAAAAGTTGTAAAAGTTATCAACATTTCGCAAATAACTATTAAACAACAAATTTTTTCTGCTAAAAAAATTGCTATTAAAACTAAATGTGGGCTATGTGAAACACGAAGAAAAGGCGAAGAGCTATTCAAATTGGATACAACTGGTCACGTAGTGTACCCTCGACCGAATCTGAAGGACAGTATCGTGAAATTTGTAATTTGCACCAACTATTGTAATATCATTAGTAATTTTAATGTTGGAACTGACCACCGAATGGTACGAGCAAAGGTTAGAATAAACTGTTGAAGAGAACGTAAATGAAGAGAACGAGAATGATAAAGTCAAACAAGGGTAAAGTGGATTCTGGGAAGCTGTTGGAGAGAGACAATGATTTTAGAATTGCTTTGTTAAACCACTTTGCTATGTTGCAAGATCCGGAGGAGATAGAAATAACAGATCAGTATAAAGAAATAATTAACAATGTGCTTGAAAGGGCTGCTTTAAAAGAACAAGAAGAAAAATGTTTCAAACAGTAAAAAAATTCCAACAATGGAAAATAAGGAATGCAAGGAGTCCTTTTGGCAGGGTAGAGTATGCTGAGCTTTGCAAAACTATTAGAAAACGTATTCGGGAAGAGACGCAAAGTGTAAAAAATTCAGGGGAATTAAAAAGAAAACAGGGGAATTAACAAAGCAAAAACACAAGATGAGAAATAAAAGAATGCAAATGTTTAGCTTAATGTGTGAGTATGGCACAATGTGAAGGGCGCGTATGATAATGTTAGAAATTATCAGAAGATTTTTTTAGTTACCTTATATGAAGATCAGAACCAGTCGAAGATAGTAATGCCCACGAAAAGAAAAAATTCAAGATATCTTAGTGCAGGAAGCGACAAAGGCTTTAGAACCGATGAAAACGGCAAGGCTCTAGGAAATATAACTGTTGAAATGTTAAAAGCTGTTTGTCAAACTGGCAAAATTATACTAACAATGACTCAACGAACAAGACATACCCAAATTATGGAAAAATGCAGAAATGATCATTTTACATAAAAAAGGAGCACATGAAGATTTAAAGAACTACCGTCCAATAAGCCTCCTATTAGTAATGTACAAGGTTTTTACCAAGATAATAACTAAAAAAATATTAATAAGATTGAACGACGCATAACCAAGAGAGCAAGCAGGATTCAGAAGTAGCTTAATGCCTTTGTGAACAAATATAACTGCACGATTTGGCCCGATAAAAATCATAAAGTGATTCACGGATTACCTCTTCATCCCCAGAAAGGCACTGTTTGGTGTGGTGTATGGGCTGAAGGAGTGATTTGACCTTATTTATTTGAAGACAATGATGACAAATCAGTGTTACTGTTAACGTTAAACGCTATATGAATAAGCTAACAGATTATCCTTGGCATGGACTGATAAATGTGGATATAAATAATGTTTTCTTTGAACAAGACGCAACAACTTGTCACACATCTCGTCAGACAATCGATTTATTGCAAGAAAGGTTTTCTGGATGCGTAATTAATTTCGCAAAATGGCAATGTGAAATAGCTGTCAAGATCAAGCGATCTCACGACCTTGTATTAGTTTTTGTGGGATTATGTTAAATATTTGGTGAACAGAAATAAATTCCGAACAATTCTTGACCTTAAAAGAAAAATTTATAAAAACATACCACGAGATATGTGTAAAAGAGTAATCGAGAATTTGGTCGCCAGAATGCACTCAACCAGACTAAGGTGAAGGGGACACTTGAACGACATTATTTCCAAAATATAATGCTATTATTCTTTCTTCAAAATAAAATAAAAAATACCCGATTATCACTTGTAGCTATCATTGTGCCTCATTCTAAATTTCGGACAATCTTCATGGACAACACTTAGTCGGAAAATTCAGTAGCAGAGCCTGTAGAAAAAATCTCATCAGCAACTTCCGATATATACAGGTTATTGACAACTACTATCAAACCAGAAGCATCATCCATATACACGAAATTCAAAGGCCTGTTCCGGGTAACTGTCGCCAAATTAACATTCTACTGCCAACATATATATCATACATATATACTCATACATATATACTCACACATATATATATATATATATATATATATATATATATATATATATATATATATATATATATATATATATATATATATATATATATATATATATATATATATATCTGTGACTATCGTTACAGCGACGGCAGACATTTGGTCATAGGTGACGGACGGGTTGCTCAGATAAGTTAACAGGGCGCCACTCAGCTCTTCAGAATTACTAAAGATAAAAATAAACCCCGAAACTGGGAAAATGTTTATTTCTGTCAAAAATACCCAATATCAGTACTAAAAATTTAATAAATAAAGCACAATCACAATTTCAGAGAACAACATACAGAACAAAATATAAAAATTTAATAGTTATTACACAAAAAAAAAGAAAAGAACTATAGCGGTGGTGTACACGACTCCCTACGAAACTAGCCATGTAAAGAGAAATTATCAATCTTAACAGACATTCTTATCATATAAGAGCTCTTCTTACTAACAAAAAAATTTGAAATTAAATTATCTTAAACCAACTTAACTTGCCCTAAACCAAATTAAGGTAAATCAAATCAAAGTAAGCTAACCAATTTAAATCAAATTGAATCAAGTTTAATCAAATTAAATCAAACTAAACCAAATTGTCAAACGTTGTTAAATGGTGGTAGTGAGATAGTAAATGAGCAATCAATGTTGAATATTCATGAAAATATTAATAAGATAATAAAATAATATCTGGCCTTATCTTTTTGTGATGCTGTTCGATTATCCAGCCTCTGGACTGTCCAGTAACCAAGAAGGTCGGTTACTGAGCTGTTTTGTGTCCAGTACAATGAGCGGATCCCAAAATGACAGGGTTCTATAATGTCTAGGCCCTAAAATGACTGAATTCTATAATGACCGGGCCCTAAAACTCTCCCTTATGGAAGGATTATTCACGCGGGACTACCATCGGCCGTCTTGTCGGCGTGTAGACTTTTGTTCACCTCAGCTCGAGGTGAGATGTTCGACCCCCTCTATCTTCGTCCCGAACAATACCGGTGCGCTCTCAAGTAAGACTCGCGCAAAACAATCTAACCTGTAGCGGCCGATAACTTATAAACGCCACAATACGGAAAAGTGATTTTTCAGCGCGACAACTCTCCATCACACACAGCAAAAACGACCAATGACACCATTTCTGCACTTGGCTGGAAACTCTCGCTCCACCCGCTGTACTCACCAGACTTGGCTCCTTGTAACTACTACTTGTTTTCATCGATGCCTCATGTCCTTTTCATGAAAAACTTCAACAAATACGGAGATTTTCGCAAAATTACTTGATGACTGGATCATCTTAAAAGATGTACGGTTAATGTAGGAGGGCATTCACAAATTGCCAAAGAGATGCTGCAGATGAAAAAATGCTGCAGATAGTAATGGCGCATACTTTGAATAAAACATTTTTTACCTTTCTCCGATATTAATCGTTTATTTCTAAAGAAAAAATAGAATTATTAACCGCACTTGGTATATAAAGAAACACCGCACACCTGGTATATAAAGAAATATAAGAAAACTACAGTAAAGATATTATCAAATTTATTACTTACGTATATTAAAGCAGAGTTTTTAGAGTGTTTAACTAGTTAGTTTTGGAAAATAATGCCCATTAAATGGGGTTCTTTTCCGCCTTAGTTATTGTTCCTTGATATAACCCATCTGTTTCTCACCGAATATTGCCTTCCATCTGGTATAGTATATGAGGCTTATTAATGTTAACTCTCTCTTTAAGGTAACTCGACAGAAATAAGTCAGCAGCGGTGAGATAGGTAGGTTTTGGGATCTTCTTAGAATTTTGGAGACTGAGGTAAATAAAAGTTTTCACGCATATGCCTATGACATTCGGAATTTACGGTTTTTTGTCAGTTATTGTGTGGAAATTACACACCACACTTCATCACCATGGATAGACTTTTCATGAATCACTTATAGTTTTAACGTAACAGTAACGTGAATATTTTTTATTAACACATCCATTTATATGTTCATATGCAAAATTTAAAAAGGCACAGCTGAATTCTACTCGCAACTGAAAATCATGAGGGTTAATCTTCATTTTATATGGATGCATATAAAGAACTTGTTTTAAAATATGCTGTAGGGACCGTCGTTCTATTCTCAATTGAGAACTCTCCGGGTTAATGTTCCTGGAGCTTCACGAACGTTTTCGCTGATATGTTTGATGTTGATGAATGTTTTCAGCTGGCCTTACTATTCGTGGTCTGTTTCTTCCATTTTCAAAGTAAATTGTAACAATTTGTATCTATTCTGTTAGTAAATACCGAAAGCAATTTTCAGAAATCCTGAGTTTTTACCTTATTTGAAATTCAAAAACGAAAAAAAAGTTTACAAAATTAGACATTTTAATTTAAAATGGCGAACCTTCATTTACGCATCCTGTATATAATTAAAAACATCTTGGAATGCGTGTATATTAGCCCGTACTATTGTAAAGTGTAGCCAATTTTCAAGATTTCCTAATTTAATAAATGCGTTCAATTGAGATAAAGTGTTTTCACCTTTCGCTCTGTTATATAAAAGATAACTGAAATATTAAATATCAGATAGGAATCGCTTTCATTTAAGGAAGGGAACGACACAATCGAGGGAAATTTATAGAAAACGAATATCTAAAGTGGCGCAGTTTCAGTAAACTTAGCCGAGATAATGATGACGTCTTGAGCTTTCGCGATATTGTCAACGAGAAGGTGAATCCTAAATATTTAAAATCTGATTAAATTACTAATGAAAGTTTCAAGTTGATATTGAGTTTCATGCTCATTGTAAAGCTCCGGTTAAAATTTTATTCGTTAAAACATTTAACATTTTGTTTTAGAAATATCATCTTGACAAGATGAAAGTTCAGCTTAAGTTTCTAACATGTAACTTTTGGCACTACTAGTTTAAATTCATTTTAAATTATAATAAAGATTACTAACTTAGTAACTAAGAAAATTGATGTATCGAACACATATATTTAGGAATTTTATTTTGTTTTTTTAGTTTAATTATTTGTTCAAATAAGCTAAACTGGATTTAACTTTAATAGTACATGAACATTTAAGACTTATTTACTACACTTAAGACATTTTAGACTAAGTTACTTGAACGACCCTGATCAGTTCACCTCCTGACAACTCTCTAAACCAGCTTTTCAGGTGCGCATACTTCCCTGACTTGGTTTTTACACTCTTGTCAAGCAAATTTCTAAATCTCCTTCGAAATCAGTAATACCAAGAGGGGTTGCTCAAATGAAACAAACACAAATCATCTGAATCGCATTTACACAACAGTATGTGGACTGCTAAAAAAAACACAATTTGTACCGCTTACGGAGAGGCCACGGTGCAAAAGTCGTTTGGTCGGTTCAGATTTTGAGCTGGAAGACCGTTATCGCTCTGCCCATCCTTCAAGCACTGATGTCGAGGAAATCACCATAATTGCAAGATCCACCGCTACGGTCTGTGAGGTGGCAAATATGCTAAATGCAGATAAATCGAATAACCTTTTGTGATCACCTTAAAAAAATGGGTATGTCTGCTGATATGATATGCGAGTCCCTTACAAACTGTAAGCTGCAAAAATTTAAAATTTAAAAAAAGCTGCAGGGAAATAAAAAATATAATCATATACATATCATATAAAATATGAATGTTGCAAAACCACAATTGTAATTTTAGTAGCTTTTAATTAAAATTTAAATGAGGAAAAATTGAAAAGCACTAACAGAAAATAAGAGAGAAGTTTAAAAGTTGCATTTGAAACTTGAGACTTAAACTTGAAACACAAAAATTGGAATTTGGATGGAAAGTAACTTTACTCTTATATAGCTTTTATTTTACATAATACCATTACAGGAACTTTTAAGATTTCTGCCAATTAACCTTCGAGAAATTGCATGAATACTATTCATGAATGTAGAAGATATGCTTGTAAGAAAACACACAATTATTGAATTTATAATCCATTAGTTGATTGGTAATTGCTTCACAAATCAGACATATTAGGGTGCAAAAGAAAAACTGTCTGATTATCCAAATGGTTTAGAAGGAATTTAGAAACCTCAACTTTTCGTCAGGAAAAGGTAGCATTTCTAAATTTAAGCGAGTCCAAATACGAAAAACCTCAAATATAAAGGGTTTACCAATAAAAATGTCGAAACTTAAAAATTAAATAAAACACACATTTTTTTGCTCAAAATCGGCTCCGATTGCTTTATTTAAGAGATTCAGAACTGCAATTTATGATTTGAACAAGATTTCAGTCAAATGGACACCATGGCTCTTTTTGTAGATATGGATCCGCTTGTGCCAATTTTCGATGATCCTGGCGGAAACTTCGGGCCGTATAGCGACTATAGCTTGACGAATGTTAATTTTCAAGTCGCCAATAGTCGCGGATTTATTGCTATAAACCTGTGTAAAAAATCTAAAGGAGTTAAATCGCATGATTTCGGCGGCCAAGCGATGGGGCCATTTTGTGAAATTAACTTGGCTCGCAATAAGGCCATGTTTACTCGGGAAATATGCGGTAGTGCGCCATCCTGTTAAAAATGAAGGTCATCCGCATCGATTCCATCAAACTCCGGGAAAAAAATCCAGCATTGCCTTGTAGCGCTCGGTATTGATGGTAACGGTTGTTCCTTCCTCATTTTTAAATAAATAAGGACCGAACACTCCTCCATGTCAAAATCCACACCAAACTATGATCTTTTGCGGATGCAAAGGACTTTCATGTATCAAGTGTGGACCGACAATTTTGTCTAAGACGAAGCGATTGAGCCAGAAATTAACCTTATCGGAGACGAAGATTTTGCGATGAAACTCGTTATCGTTATTTTGAGGGTCCAATCAATGGTAGGTTAGCTTCAATTCTTGTGCCATCTTATACCGATGCAAGCCTAAGTCCAAACTCAAAATTCGCCAGTTTGTCATTGGCGAGAGGCCTAACTCTTGCGAGCGGCGATTCATTTTTGACTACACTTGCTTGAACGATGGCAATATTGTTAACACTTCTGGCTTTTTTTGTGCTACAGGTGCCAAACTAACGCGGAGAGTATATTCACTTTCAAATTTTCTATTAAGAAGGATCACCACGACAAATACCAGGATGTGTCTGAATTGCTCGTTGAGTAGTACAGGAGACCGCGAATTTGCGTAATAAAATTGGACAATTTCCCAACATTTTTCTAACGTAAAACGAACCATGATTTAATTGCAAACCAATCGGAAAACAACTCAAACGAAATATAAAAAATTCGTAAATATGGCCGCCATGAGCTGTCATCCCTAATGGTAGACCCTATATATATATATATATATATATATATATATATATATATATATATATATATATATATATATATATATATATATAATATAATCTGGCATTATAATCACATATTATAATTAAAGCATTTGATTCCATCTCAAAGCATGCGATAATGGATGCACTGCTTAGGCAAGGCATAGAGAGAGCCTATGTAAACCAATTAGAATCAATATATGATCGATCTGCAGCCACACTTCACCTTGATGATTTTGAAGTGGGAATTAATGTAGAACGAGGTGTACGGCAGGGTGACGCAATATCGCCTATTCTTTTCTCGGCTGTCCTTGAAGAAATATTCCGTAAACTGGATTGGGAACAGGATGGTGTAAAGATTAATGGTGCAAACTTAAACCATCTTAGATTTGCAGATGATATTGTTCTCATTTCGCAAGACCCAGAGGAGCTGCAAAGACGTATACAAGAACTGAAAAGGACTGTCGAACCATTTGGCTTGAAAATAAACCTGAAAAAGAGTCAGGTTACGTTCAATAACTTCGCTCAGGACAGAATAATTTCAGTTTTAAAACTGATTTGGAGATTGTGGACAGCTTTATATATCTTGGGCAGAGGATTTCAATGGAGGGGAATACCGCCCGGGAGGTAGAACGGCGTGTTAAATGTGGCCGGCAGGCATTTGGTAGGAAACCTGGACACTCACATCGCAATCAATTCAAAAACTTCGGGTGGCACAGAGGGGAATGGAAAGATGTATGCTCGGCATTACAAGACGAAACAGAAAGTCCTGCGCATGGATCAGGGAACAAACAAGAGTCTGTGACATCATTGGAAGAGCAAAGCAATTGAAATGGAGATGGGCAGGCCATATAGCGAGGCGATGGGATGACAGATGAAACAAGGCAATCCTGGAGTGGATACTGCTTGATCGCATACGTCCGCGAAGAAGACCGAAAGCACGGTGGATTGATGACATCGTTAAGTATATTGGACCCGAGTGGCAGAGGAAGGCCAATGGCCGTGAAAGTTGGAAGCATGCTGAAGAGGCCTTCATCCTGCAGAGGATCGATAGAGCTGATGATGATGATGATGATGATATAATCTGGCAGAAGTCAAGAATAGTCATACCAAATTAAAAAACAAATGGGTGTATTGATAAGTAAAACGCGCGATTTATAAAAATAATTTTCACCTTAATATTTAATAGTAGTGTTATATCTGGGGGAAGAACCAATAGACTTAATAATTTTCGGTAGAAATCTTGTAGAATGTTTTACGGGTAAGGTACCTGTAAAGAGAATATCAGTACATATTCATTTTTTCTATTTAATTATATTTTTCTATTTAACCCAGAAACAAATTATATTATTTGATTAATATTGGTTACCGAGCGAGATTTTGCGACTTGATACCGTTCAAAAACTTTAGGGATATGTCAAAGGAGAAGTTTATAAGAATAATCTTCAACCTATCCAGTTGCTAAAAGATAAGATCCAATATGCCATCGGTCAGATAGAGTCATAGTTCTGTGATACCCTGCTTGTCGCCCCACAAAAGGGTAACACATTTTAAAGCAGTGATATTATTTTCAAAATATAAATGATAAGTACTCAACTTTGGAATTAAATTTGAAAATAATTAAAGCAAAACATTTTATTTCATTTGAAATATTGAAACTCCAATTTTGAAAGATTCTATTTGTGTTCATTTGAAACATATCACTATATAAAGTAAAATTAACTAAAGAATAATAAATACAGAAGAAAAAAGTCATAATTAAAATGTTGAAAACGAATAAGATATAAAAATAAAAGGTAGTGACGTTTTTCTGTTATAATAGAGCTATAAATAAGTTGTAAAATTCCTATTCATAATTCTAAAATGCGATTTTAAATCAGCTATGCACATTAAAAATTTATTACATCTCAAGCCGGTACTAACAATAGGTATCTATTTTTAGTTAGGAATGATTTACGTTTTATTTTTCTGATAAGTAACATGCAATGCAAAGCCTTTACGTGAAATTTCTTCAATTTGAAATGAATTAAAAACTATCATAATTTATATATTTTAATTGAGATAAAAATGCGCACACCATGATTTAGTTGTTGAACCATGAAGCATTGTTCGAATGACATTTATGGTCCATTTAGTCTTGGGGTATATTAGCCCTATATTAGGTGTATCTCATGTCTTAGAAAGGTGATCTACTCATTTAGCCAATCTTTGACTCTCTTTACAGTGGCATAACTTAGTTACATCCACCAACGAAAATTCGTACCGTGGCCGCATGTAAGGCATAATCATAAGAGATATGGAGACTATGCCTCGAGTTACTTTACCATTAGTTGCCCTCAGACATCAACATGAGCCCTGATAAGACTATAAAACTGTCAATTGATTAATGGTGGTAAAAGGAACCCATAGAGCATTTACGTAAAATATAAGTAAATAATGTAGTAGTAGTGTAGTAATGGGTCATTTACTACTTAGTCATATACAGGGTTTTCCAATAGAGGCGCTCGAATTTTGACAGTGGCAAATCAACATGGAAAGTTACAGTGTTGACCAATGCGTGCAAATAACTAAACTTTAGTATCAAAATGAGTGCTCAGTTGGAGCTATGTTTCGGGTGGTACTTGAATTTTACGGTGCACACAATCATTCTGTTGAGCCCACTATTCGTCGTTTGGTGGACAAATTCAAATCAACTGGTTCAGTAAACAATCAAACAATACCCGTAAGTCTTTGCGGATTCTACATCGCAACTTGACGCGAACCGTAGAAAACCCGTACAAAATTAAAACCTAGAGACTGAAGGTAAACGGTCATAGAGAGCATCGAGCATTGTCTGACTGTGCTCTGGGGAAGTTGGAAGTGGTCCTTGATTTCCGACGGAAAATCATCTTCAGCGACTAGACGTATTTTTGGATGAATGGCTATGTCAACAAGCAAAATATTCGCAATCCACATGAGACCCATCAGTTGCAAATGCATCCAGAAAAATTCAGTGTTTGGTCTAGATTTTGGTCCGGCGGAGTCATTGACCCGTACTTCTTCCAAAATGAGGCTGGAGCCGCCATAACTGTCAGCGGCGAGGAGTACAGGTAAAAGCTCTCATTCGATCATTATATTCGGCAGGTGGCGATTTTGGTCGTGAGGGCTCTTTGTATGGTAGTAATATAAGATCTACTAAGCACTTTAATAAAAGAAAGTGTCTGAGAGGATTTTGATGCATTTTCCAAGACTAAATTCATATATGCGTCTCCGTTGTGGTCGCCTATTTACGCCGATCAGATCAAAAGATTAAAAGATTAACCAAAGTGTTTTTTGAAATACCTGATTTTCACGAAGTATACATTTCAAGAGTATATACCGTTCGGGTGTGGAGTTTTCATCACTGTAAAGTTTTAAGCACGCATCCCAAGCATTTCTGTTTAAGCTTAGGAACCATCATATTCGTTTTGAGTAGAGTGGCTTTCTGGATCCCATGTATCAATACACGTAGACACAGACTTTCTAATCGTAGGACCAAATATAAACCTTGCCACCAACGCCCTAGTGTTTAATACCTGTCGCTGTTACATGCAATTCAAATAAAGTGTACTGGCTTTGATGCTCTTTAAAATGAATTGAAGTGGTGCGTTAGTATCGGCATTTTTGTTACGACTTATTTATTTATAGTTTTCGTTTTATTATCTCTTTTAGTTTTAACAGCGTATCAGGAAAAGTGTTTCGTAAAATTAATCAACGATTCTTCACGTCATTTAAAAAAAAAAAATTCTGACAATAATGAAGAAAACAACCGAGAAAAAAAAAGAACGAAGTAATATTTGCCAAATATGCTTTTACACATATTTGTTTAAAATATAAATTATTATCATAACTTTTCGATTGATGATTTAATAACTTTGCAATTTTTAGCAAACCCACAGGTTTTTGACCTTTGCTTTAAAAAAGTTTTTTCTTTAAAAAAAGATGTGGAGAATCGTGGGAAAAATCTACGTATGTTTCACATATGTTGTAGTTATTTAATTATTGGGTTAGTCTGTCAGTCTATAAATCATTATTAATAGTATTATTAAAAACACCATTTTCGAAAATACATTTATGTATGTTTGAATAAAAGCGTAATAGAAAAAGAGAACCATATTTGATCTGTTATGAAAATAAATTCTACAACGAGGATATTGATATGTGCCTACACTGTCGTTAAATGAGGCAATTATCATAATCATAATAAAATTGAGCTTCACAGTTTTTGGCTTTGGTGTATTCGGAAAATAGAGACGATATTACAATGTTTGATAACGTTGTAATTATTATTACATCCAGACTAGCTAGCTGGCGTATATCACAGCTACTGCTTTATTAGCTTTCAAATGCCATACACACAAATAACGTTAAGTTGACTAAAGCTACATTGTAGAATTATTCTTGTACATTTGCTATTAACTGAGGTTATAATTCATACCAGCAAAAACGAACATTGCAAAATAAATCGAGCTTTTCAACTACAAATTGCCGGCGTGGACGTTTTTAAGTTATTTAGCACAAAATATTTACCTTGGAATAATCGTAAATCTTTATTAAAAGTAAAATGCAACATGATTTATATAAAAAAACTGTTACAATAAAAAATATAATGGTACATACACATACAATTCCTAGTTTGTTTAATATGAGATACACATTATCAAATCGCTACAAAACCAATTATTATTTAAATTTCAAAGAAGAGTTTTATTTATCATTCAATTTTCATAAGCGTATTTTTTTGTTAACTTTATAGTGATCGTACACTCGAACGTCTTGTGTCAAAGTGTGAACATTTCAGGTCTGTTAAATTATTTTTTATACGCCGAAGTTCATTCACATCTACTATCTAATGCCTCGAAGTAGTTTAGTTGAGGCCGGTCTTGAACTGCCTTTCCTTACACTGTTCTATTGCCGAAGTATCCCCTCTACTTTGATGAAAACCGAGTATTCCCTTGTATTCGGTAGAGTTATGTCCAATAGATGTTTACGTCGATGACTTATTCGAAGCCTACTTTAGTTAGATTAAAGTTCAAGATCGCTTCGTCATCTATGGCCGTGTAGCGACGGACCCATAATCTTACCAAACTGGTTAAAACCTATACAGATTCTAGAGAACTTGTATCGTTGATTCACGATTCCCTACACCTTTCAATATCATATTCTATAGATTTTGAAGTATTTTTTGGAAGCAGTGTTGACATTAAATTTCCATTACCTCGTCTGGCACGCTTCAACGGTGTCAGCAAATCTGGTAAAATTGTAATGATATATTTTTTTAACTACTTTTGCTCACGAACTAATGATATTCATTCACTTATGGTTTCCATATTTTCCTCATAGCTTCCTTTTGCTTTGAACTGATGTTTTCAGTAACTGCACAAAGCATTCGAATTTTAATTTTTTTATGATTTTCAATAATTAAAACAAACTTTTAAAATTGTTTTCCAGGCATCAAAATTAAAAAATAAACTTAAGTTTAAATCATTAAAGTAATTTTTTTATATCACCAAACGGTATCATTTCTATTGTTATTGTATTTAAATTTTCTCCGTTCGAAATCTATTTTTTCGTAGACCATGTTAGTTTTTTTAGTTAGTTTTTTAGTACGATATCCAAAGTTTTTATTTAAAAAAATCACTGCACGTTACACTACTACAGATTTCTAACAAAACTTCTACATGGAATAGCTATACTCATGATGAAATTGAACAGAAAAATAGCTCATAAATAATTCTGTTCTAATTTTTTAACCCCCGCTTGAAAAGCAAAGTTGACCAGAATCGTGATTATTTACAGTTACACAACATTTATAAAATGAAATGGTCACGAGCATTGTATAATTTACCGTATAAAAAAAACCCTAATTACATATACTGTCCTTGACGATGCATTTCTCTAATTAAAAACCTTCCATACATAGTCGAAAAATGTTTAACCGCAACAAAATAGATGGTTTTTATTAAGAGTGTTAGAAATCAGCCACAATCGAACATACATTATGCATTTCAATACGGATTCACCTTCATAACAATGGCGAAATCCTTTGAAGATCCTCTGAATAGTATGTCATTGTTGACAAGTTTGTTGTTTCGATAGACTGTTAATCCTTATCTTTGTTTTCAGTACAAGAATAGGCCTTTTCAAGAGCTGTACTTTTTTAAAACATTATCATATATTTATATCGTTAAATAATATATAAAATAAAAAAGGGTCATTTTGTTTTGAATATTAAAAATAAAATACGAAACAGAACATTTCAGAAATTATTTATTTAAGAACATAGTCATCAATCAATCATATAGTCATCATCAATATAACACACGATATTTTCCTGAAAAGACGCAAATCTAAAAATACAGTTCCACCTTCGGATCTTATCGAAAAATTATTTCCTATTGTATAAATTGTCAACTTTTGTATAGGGTTCTTCAGCGAGTTTTTTTATTTGTAATAAAAAATTTGTTTTTGAAAATGATATCACTCATCACACTGCTTTTCAAATAGTCACGCTTATGCTTTTACACAATTTTGACATGTCAGATATTGTCTTTTAACTCCTGTATCCCTTGAGGATTGTTCAAATACAAGGGCAGAGTAAAAATATTTGAATGAATTATATTTTTTTTATGGCAAATTAATTTATTTTTCAATATAGTCTCCTTTTTAGCTCGATACACTTCACGCAATGATTTTCCAACTTTCTTTATACCTTTCAAAAATTACGACTTGCTGAACTCTGCAAAATATTCATCTATTTCGACATCTCTTCATTTTATATGAATTTCTTTCCAACCAGCCGTTTCTTGATGTTTCAAAAAATTAAGAACTCAGAAAGGGAAAAGTTCGGAGAATAGGGTAGATGGCAATACGATCAATTCAACTTTCTAGAGATCGTGTACTCCAGCGTCAAGTGTCAACATTGCAGGTCTGTTAAACTATTTTGTATACGCCGAAGTTCACTCCCATCTACTATCTATTACCAAATTGACAAATTTTGCTGTTGTAACGGCGGATGAATGGGTGGAGGCATTGTGGTGGTGTAACAGTGCTTTTATATTCGCTAAACAAGTGCTTTTTTACTAATTGTTTGTAAAATTTGACACACTATCCTCTCTCCTTTTCTTGTATAGTCCACGAAGATAATACATTGCGAGTCTCAAAAACGCTGGAAATGGCCAATCCGGCCGATTGTTTCTTCGCATCTGATATGTAGTGATTAATTCAAGTTTCATCAACAGTTAAAAATCGCTGCAGAAAGTTCGGTCCATAGCGAGAAAACACGTAACAAGAACATCCATCCCTGCAGCACCAGTGTTTCTATGTTTCTACCATCCCTGCGTTTAATGTGGCCGAAGAATCTTAGTAATCGTTCATGAATAATTTGGGATAGGCTTAGAGTTCGTTAATTTCTTGAATAATGGATGCGTTTGTTCGTCTGACAGTCCATTGAATACGAAGAACCAGTCTCCAGCACCAAAGTTCAAAAGAATCAATGCGCTTAGAATCTTATTTTATAATGATACATATAACAATACTGGAAAAACTAAAGTATTTACTATATGTTTCTTTGCGTTCTGTTTTGTCCCTATTCCTCCAGATCTTCTGCAATTCCGCATCTTCTTCTTCTGATCTCATAATTGAGAAGAAAAGCTCCAATCTAGACAACTTTATATATATATATATATATATATATATATATATATATATATATATATATATATATATATATATATATATATATATATATATATATATCCTATAAAAACGTATGTCTCTTGTGGTGCTTAACTTACAAAAGTTCAACGCCAATATGCGATCTCATTTAATGTAGGTAATAAGCGAATGATAGGCCACAATATCTCACACGAGTGCAAGAAAAGATCCGCAATTCCTGGGAGAGCAATGAAGGCTTTAGAAGTTTCCTGTTGAAAAAGTTTCAAATCATACAGTCGAGAAAACGGGGCATGGAAGTAAATAAAATAAAATATTAACTGAAAATTTCAAAGCATATATTTTTATCCTATATTATCATAAACATCTGAATAATGGAAAAGTTTAATTCGATATACAAATTTGAAGGAAGCCCACAGAAACATAAAGAAAAAAGTAAAAAGTTATTATTTATGGGTTCTGGCGTTGATATTCTTTTAGAACTATACTATAGAAACTAACTACCAATAAATTACGTTATTTTAATATAAAATCAATAATTGTTTTCGAAATTTTTCTTACTATCTATACTATATACTTACTATCTATATACTTATATATATTACTATAGTGTGTTGGATAAATTAAAATGACAATTTTTTTCCTTATTTACATTTTTTTGTATAGGACCTATCAAAATCTTTGGTTTTTGCAAAAAAGTTCGTGTAATTATGAATTTTACTATATAATTTTATGTGTGATTAAGCGGTATCCATCCCAGGATTGGTAAATTGCTTTGATCCATCTGCTTGATACCGCTTGATCATAAACGTTGATCAAAGAATGCCAAAAACACGACAGACTGATCTGTGATGACATCAGTGATGAAGTATATTCGACCCCAATTACAGAGGAGAGCTCAGAATATTATCTCTTTGTTCCATCGTGATTTTGTGACAAGATAACCAGAGATATTTTCACTTTAAGCGATATAACTTGATAATGCGTTAATTGATTCTTATGATGGCAGTCTCATTCTATAGTGGAGATATACAGCTTTCAGATTATATATTGTTTCAATAGATGGCGCTAAAAGTTGTATTTAAATTTAAAGAGTTCCGTTATTTTTCTGACATACTATGTAAATGTAAGTTGGGAATCCAGATAAGAAATGTTGTGCATAAATAGATTTCACGAGATTTATATTTATTCAGTCCAAATTGGGCAGTTTTTGTTAATCGACAGAACTATTCATATCAAAGTGAGCTTCAGTATTTTAGAATGACACTAAACTTCCGGAAATAAATACATTCTAAATGCTAATCAACTTAATTCGTTCAGTTACTTATCTTTATCGGCCATCCCGTATTAAATAATTTATGAAAATCAATTAATTCCAGTAAAGTTCACGTATTATTGATCTAAAATTAAAAAACAATGTTTGAATACATTTGAAGTAATGTTATATTTCAAAGTTAAAAATTCCGGAGGTAAAATAAATGGCAACTACAAAAATTGATTATATTTTGATAAGGTCTCGATGGCGATCGTCAATACACGATACTAAATACTTTTTCTGGACCTGAATTAGGAACGGACTACCGACGACTCTATTATAGATTTCATTTAAAATTGAAAGTACAATCCAAAATGTCCATTTACAAGAATCTCCTAGTCTAGCATCGTTATGGTTATTATATACGTATATGTTAATTATAAGAAAAGATTTGCGAGAAACTGGAACTCATGATACTGTCTAATTATATAATATCTTTAGAGTCTAGGCATAGGACACGAACAATTATTACTAAGTCAGTAGATGAAACAAACTCAAGGACCCCAAAAACACCAAGATTGGATAAGTGATGCCACTCTTGACTTAATCGAAAAAACACGCACAGTTAGGGTATAAGGTCAGAGGAACATCGCTTTAAATTCTCCTCGCTAAGTTGAGAAATCCAAAGAGGCTGCAGGAAAGATGAAAATGATCATATCAAAAATCTTGTCAAGAACTCCAGTCACATGCTAATTCAAACAACATCACATACCTCTATAAAGCTGTGAAAAAAATAACAAGGAAATATTCACTACGTACAATGGACAATACAGAATGAACAAGGTTAAAAAATAACAGATATGGATGGCATTTTAACCGAGTGAAAAGACTATTGTAGCAAACTCTTCTAAGATGGATATACACTAGAAGTAACAAACTAATAGGTAAATGCTATAAGTAGTAAACTAATAATAAATAAAATAAGTAGTAAACGATAAAGCCCCAGGTTTGAATAGAGTGACCGCAGAAGTAATTAATGCAATGGAAGAAGCAGGGATATAGGGATTTTAACATTTTACCTCTACACGTAAAAAGTCCTCCTTCACATTATCAACGAACGTTTGAAATTCTATTTGTCCTGGTAGATTCCCCCAGCGCAGGCTGGATTCCTTCCAGGGAGAAGTACACGGTAACAGATATTCAACATTGGACAAATAATCAAAAAAGGAAACCATCCTGTATACTTCTTTTCCTTGATTATCGGAAGGCGTTTGACAATATAAAATAGTAGAAATTATGGCAAATTTTGCAGAAAATGGGAGTATGAGATCACCTGATTGGCTTAATTGATGATCTATACGAAAAAAACACAGTGGTGCAAATAGAAAATCGAACATGACATGAATTTTGCGTGAATAAAGGAACCATACAAGGATGCATTCTGTCGCCAATTATTTTCAACATTTATGGTGAATATATCATGCGTAGAACTCTCGAGGATTAGATAGGTGGTGTCAGCATTGGCGGCATTAAAATAACTAATTTAAGATATGTCGATGACACTACACTTTTTACGGTCGGCCAAGGGACCTTAATTATGAAAAAAAAAACAAACGATGAAAACCATTTTTACGGACTAGAAATAAACGAGGAGAAAAAGAAAATAATGATTATCGAGCGTCAAAACAACATGCCCAACATCAGTCAAATAGGGTAATTTAAGATACCGAACCAATTCGTTTATCTTGAGGTTTTAGTACCAAACAGGAGCGGTAACACTCATGAAATCAGAATACGATGCGAAATTGCAAAAAATACAATGTTAAATTTGCAGAAGATCTGAAGGAATAGGGACATAACACAGAATGTAAAGAAACAGATAGTAAAAACCTTAGTTTTCCCAGTATTGCGATATCGCGCTGAAACATGGACTATTAAAAAACAAGACCCTAAGCGCATTGATTCCTTTGAACTTTGATGCTGGAGACGGGTCCTTTACATGGACTGCCAGACGAACAAACTCATCCGTTATTCAAGAAATTAATGAACCCACAAAGCTATCTCAAATTATTCATTAACAAATACTAAGATTCTTTGGCCACATTGAACCCAGAGATGGCCATATCCTAGAAAGACGGATGGAGAATTGCAGATCACGCTGCAGACCTCCAAAAAGATAGACAGACCAGATTAAAAACCTAACTGATAAATTTTTCCAATATGCAACCAAGGAGGCCAGAAATAGAGAACGCTGGTGAGAAGTATCCCGAAAAGTACGCGAACGGAATGAGTTTCCATAGGTTACGACACATCTATACATAAGAATATGTCGAAGAAAAATAGTTCAACATAATCTACTAAATTGTTAATACGTTTGGTATATATAAACGACCCTGTAACATTGTCTTGTGACGGTATACCCGCGTGATAGAAAAAGACCTTCCCAACAAATCATCGGCATATTTCATACTTTGTACTCTCCACTCTGGATCAAAATGCACCGATCGTCAAAAATCTTTTCAAAAACTATTCCAGTGTAAACCACTAATTACCCGGAATAGTTTTTACACACAGAAGTAACTATACTTCTGCCAAACACAAAAATACATTATATCGCAGAGGGGCAAGAGAAGCCTGACGATTGGTCATTGCTTCTGCCGTTATGACGATATAAGATGGTTTGAGTCGTCTTAGTCGTCCCCCTTCTGTACGAAATCGACTTGAAAATATCTGATAAGTGCATGATGTTTTTATTATATCCGCAGGTAAGACTGTTTTAAGAAGGAATGTTAATCGACATACTTATAATGGGGATGCGTACTTGATCCTCGTGGGGTGCTTCCTCTTACAATGCAAGACGTGTAATTTAGAATGACGCTGAGCTCGAATTTTTTATATCTAGAAATGGAACTCTATTCGCTGCTGATTCTAGATTTCATTTAGGTGGTGAATAGGATGTAAAGATCATATGGTAATCAGACTGTTTCTGAATGAAAGGCGAAATTTAATTTATACATTATACTGGCTCGTTGGGGAATGATATGCTCAGGAAGCATGTCATCCCTAGCAACCATCAGAGTATGTTTAAATTCATGATGTTTAAACCTGTTATGTAACCGAAATATTGCAGCTCATCATTGTAGACGGCCGGGTATATCTCATATATAATATGAAAATATCCTAGTAAATTTCTAAAGTAAAGGTCTGAGTAAAAAACCAATATGAGTTATATGTATGCATCCTTCTATCAGTTACAACAGTTTATTTTATATTAATATATCCATGTCTGTCATCCAAGTCAATGGTTGCAGAAGGTTTAAACAAGTATTGCATTCTTAGTCATTCTGAACATTTAATATTATACAACAGTGTCAAATAAAAGTTTTAAAAGCACAAATTGACGAGTTTGATAACAAAACTAGCGCAGTCGGTAGAATCTTGCCAACAGATTGTGTATCGAACATTAGTCTGTTTCGCCCCAACGATTTATGGTAAGAACAATCAAACAAGTATTCCATTCTTAGTTATTCTGAACATCTAGTATTGTAGAACAGAGTTAAATAAACGTTTTTAAAAATCAAATTGATAAGTTTGATAACAAAAATGGCGCAGTCGATAGGATTCTTGCCAACAGACTTGAAATAGTCGATACGCATGAACAAAACTGGAGGAGTCGGTAGGATCTTGGCAACAGATTGGGTTTGGGATTGGTTTTGGCAACAGGTGGGTGGGCCAAATTGGCGTTGTATGACAAAACTTGTGGTTGCTATATTATTATAAAATAAACATTTAGAAGCAGATAAATATATCGGGTTCTCCGAAAAGTTCGTAGCGATTTTCCGTTAGTAGTTTTTAATGCCTGTAAACAAAAATCAGTGTTGGATTAGTAACATTTATTTACATATTATTAATTCCTGTGGTATTTACAATGTTTACATTCAGATTCCCTTTGATCTGCCTTCAGTTAGTCAAATTGATTTAAATTCAAAATGTCGGCCGATAACAGACATTTAAGCCATATTTACTTCAAAAAGGGCAAGAATATTCTGCAAACAAAAAGCTGTTTGGTAGGTTCAAAATCGGAGATTTTAACCTAGAAGGTCAGCATCGCTTTTGCCGGCCTTCAAGCACTCTGATGTCGAGAGAACAAAGGCCATCATAACGAAAGATCCACACACCATGGTCCGTATAGATAGTACATAAGTAAAATATTGGCAAACTGACCGCCTTTGACGTGAAAAAAATGGGTCCTGTCGATACGATTTGTGGGATCCTCAAGAACTTGGTGAACGAAACCTACTTGAGTGAATTTCTTCGTGCTATCTTTAGCTGAAAAAAAGCTGAGGTTCTATTTCTAAAACAGATGGTAACTGGTGATAAAAAGTGGAATGTACAACGCGTAATAAAAAAAACATGGAGGTTGTCAGCTTCAGAGGTTTTAATTACGATGAAGGACGGTCTTTATACTAAGAAAATTATGCTTTGCATTTCGTGGATTGGAAGGGACCCATACACTTTGCGCTTGTTCGTCTACTGTTCATAATTAGATCGGCTGAAAGACGCATTGAAGAAAAAGGGCCGGAATTAGCAAATAAGAAAGGGGTCGTGTTTCAGCATGACGACCGTTTCAATAAGGATCCAGCAAACATTGTTGAGCTTTAATTGGCATGTTTTACCCCATCCACCTTACTGATCGGACAACGCCCCCTCAGACTACCATCTATTTTGCTCCCTCAACAATTGTTTAAATAGGAAATCTTTTAAAATGAAACAAAGTTGAAATTTTTTGGCAAGATGCTCATTTTAGGCCAAAAGGCATTATGGACTTACCACTGCGTTGGCAAAACTTGTTAATAAAATGGTAATTACATAATAGGCTAAATAAATATGTACATAACTATTTGCGTTTCTTTTTCTCTTAAAACAATCCCGATATAATGTATAATTTTATATTGTTTTGTTTTTAAGTTTATTACATTACGTTTTCTGATATAAATTTAGTAACAGCTATTTAGCGTCGCGATCTAGCAACATTTTTGTATGAATGGAAATATCAAGTATTTGCAATTAAATAAATGATTTGACATTGACCTATAAAAGAAGCTTTTATTTTATTAAATACCGGATATTTACTAGAAATATATTTTTTCCAACGATGAAACGTAAAAGAAGGTCCGTATATGCATAAATCGACCTTATAATATCTTGAATTAAAAAGCAATAATAATGTGATATATTTTAATGAATCATTTGTAGTCCGAGTACATAAAGTGTCAACTTGCATATATCGATAATGAGCGTTATCGCGAACTTGTACAACCTTTTCACGCGTACTAAAGCGAATAGAAGGAAGCAGCTTACAGCCATTGGCGACTAAATATTTTCCCACTAGTTTGTCAGAGGTTTTGCTTTAAAGCTTATTAAAAGTGAACATCAACCCGACAATAGAAAAAAAGGTGTTAGAATTATCAGTTTCACTTCTTGACAAAAATAGTGAACAACAGGATGAAGAAAACGTTATTAGTGAAGACAAAGGAGAATTTTCCAAAAATCAAGATTTTTTTTTTTTAATACAGACGAAGAGCAGAATATAATCAAGACAGATATCGATGAATTGACAGCCAGCTCCTCCTCCATCTCTACAGAACTTGTCATAAGCAAGTCTCAAAATAACTCAGATGATTTTCCTACTCCACCAATGTCTTCTAAAACAGAAGTTTCTGTTCCACCTCTTGATAAGAATAGTGAACAGCAGGATGAAGAAAAAGTTACTAGTGAGGGCAAAGGAGAATTTTCCAAAAACCAAAACATGTTTTTTGATACACACGAAGAGCAGGATATAAACAAAACATATATCGATAAGTTCAAAGCTACCTCCTCCTCCATCTCTACAGAACTTACTATCAACAATTCTGAAAATAACTCGGATGATTTCCCTACTCCACCCATGTATTGTAAAACAGAAGTTTCAGTTCCACCTCTTGATAACAAGAGTAAACAACAGGGTAAAGAAAAAGTAATTAGTGAGGACAACGAGAATTTTTTCAAAAAGCAAGAAATTTTTTTTTATATAAACGAAGGGCGGCACATAATTGAGACAGGTATCGATACGTTCAAAGCTACCTCCTCCTCCATCTCTACCGAACTTGCCATCAACAATTCTGAAAATGACTCGGATGATTTTCCTACTCCACCAATATCTTCTAAAACAGAAGTTTCAGTTCCACCTCTTGATAAGAATAGTGAACAACAGGGTGAAGAAAAACTTATTAGTGAGGACAAAGGAGAATTTTCCAAAACCAAGACAATTTTTTTGATACAGACGAAGGGCAGGATATAATCGAGACAGATATCGATGAGTTTAAAGCTACCTCCTCCTCTATCTCTATAGGACTTGCCATCAACAATTCTGAAAATGACTTGGATGATTTCTTTACTCTACAAATGCCTTCTAAAAACCAGGATGAAATTTATGAAGAGATATGCGATGTAGTTTTCCACCGTGCAGCTGATTCCATAGATTCCGATAGAAATTGAAAAAATATTATGATGAAACACTGACCATCATAGTGGTCAATCCAAATGAAATGAAAAAGCTGAATTCCGTTGAAACTCCTATTACTGTCAGTCACGGTGATATTGAAGAAAAACAATCCTCTAAAACATACGAAAATTCAAAGTGTGAAAAAAACAACTATTAGTGAATCAATACAAGAAATAGAAGAGGACGCGGAAGAAGAAGTAATATTTTCGTTACCAAATGATGACACATTCCTATCTTTATTATCGCAGGCAGAAGAAATTGAAAGGAAACGTCACAATGATAGTCTTAGTTCCACATCTGCAACAGAACTAAGACAAAGTCACATATTCATAGTTATATTAGCTATAGTCAAAATTATATTTATATTATTTACATTTTTCTATCCATGGGGCACAACTCAAGCATGAATTACAATTTTCAAAAAATACATAATATTTCTTACCATATTCTATATATATATATATATATATATATATATATATATATATATATATATATATATATATATATATATATATATATATATATATAATACAGGGGACAACCCCCTGTATTATCCGTAAATAAATATAAATGTACCTTATTGAATTCCATTATTGTAAACAAGTTCTAAAATACAGGATAATTTTTTATACTTTTATTATTTGTATTTTATCTCTAAATAATGCGACAAAAAAGGAGCGTTTTTTTTAATATCTAGTAACTTTTATATAACTATAACTTGCAATTACAAGCTGTACGATGGGTCGTGGCGTTAATATATGCGTGGATCCCAAAAATCCAGTGTCGATTTTCGAAATCGTAACAATCGAAATTTATATCAGCAGAATAGCAAAAACTACATTTTGAAAGTACATGTCTCGTTTAATAAACTAACCGTAATTCATTTCTCGTTTTATGTATCTTGTTGGCTGATCTATGATGTAGAAATGAAATGTACTGAATGGGAATGTTATTGAAAATACGATATTTCGGAGCTAATCACTGTCATATTAACGTCTCACAACATTAAACATTGCGAAGTCAAATTATAAACCTGAGGAACAGATAATGCAAAAATCAATACAAAAATAGAAAACATATCGTTAATTTAATGCTCAATAAAATTTTATCGAATCGTATTTTATCGAAAAAATAAACTGTATTTTTACCTTAATACATCTGTAATTATTTTGATTCGCCATAACCTTGAGCTCAGTTCAAACTGAGTTTAACCTTTTTTATAAATTTCCGGAAAACTTACGTGGGTGATCTAATACAGAAATATAGCTGAGATTTATTTAGTTTGATTAGGTTAAAAAATAATTTAATTAAAAATATGGAATACTTATAGATATAATAAAAACTTTTATTAAACGCATACATTTACTTTAACCATCTGCAAAAAAAAAATATATATATATATATATATATATATATATATATATATATATATATATATATATATATATATATATATATATATATATATATATACAGTGGGGGCCAATAAAATAAGAGCCTTATTAATATATTTTATTCATACTCATTTTTACGTTGATTCTAAGAGAATATTAATTTTCTAGAATTTACCGAGCATTTACAAGGCATAAATGGTATTAGACTGAATATAAACAATTACTTTATTCATAATTATACGGTGGTGAGATAGACAGCAAAAGATAGAAAATAAGAGCGAAAAAACTCGAAACCAAGGGCCACTAGGCCTGTAGAGCTGAACATTTTATATATGTTACATCTAATATTTTCACGGATCGTAGATAATGTTTCTAAATCATTTCGGGTGTCGATCCTTTCGTTCTGTGAAGAGTCACGACGTTTCGCCAAAATCTCATTTAGCATTTTCAAGTGTTGTTCGGTTCTAGTGAGGCGTTGGTTGGACTCTTTACAGAACGACGTGACTAAGTAATTATGACGTGACTGCGTGATTTATAATGGATTTTTCATCATTTCATTTTTCATCAAGTTAAAGTTGATACCGTCAGTTAATACGATTATCCTTTTTTTTACTCGTTTTTGTTCAACGGCCTCTTTTTCTGGTTGTAGTTAGATTACATGATTTTTTCAAAACTTTAGCAATTACACATGGTGATCGTTTAACTATATTCATAATAAATGCATAAAATTTGTTTTTGCTTCTCTAAATTGGAACATTAAACGCCTTTTTTCAATAGTACAGTGTCTAACGTGGCCCATGTTTACTTTAATATAGCGGGAAACGGACTAACTTTTGCTGTCTCAACAGTTTTTTTCAACACTTAATTTTTTCATTACAGAAATACGAACTATTAGGAAGGAATACATTTTTAAAGAAGAAAAGCAGCAGTAAAATTCGCTTGTTATATTGTAAATAAAGTGTTTAAAGGTCAGTTAATATTACCACTTTATATTATATATTTGAATAAATAAATTAGAAATATTGATATATATATATATATATATATATATATATATATATATATATATATATATATATATATATATATATATATATATATATATTATTATTATTATTATTATTTATTATTCACGTATGGGCCCTGGTGGACCACGCGAAGTACAATTAGAGGCGTTTGTTGTTGTTAGCCTTCCTTTGTGCCCATACTAATTTCATTCTTTTGCTATGAGCTTTTTTCCTTTCGTCAGACCAAGTTGTTCCAGTCTTCCTACATTTTTCTCTCTGGCCAACCTTCCAAACGTTAACCTTGTGTCTGAAACAGCCTCTATCCTGAATTTCACTTTGTGTAATATTTGCTGATCTTAGGTCCTCTTTAATTGCAGCAATCCATTTAATTATTTCTACTTTAGCTTTACTCCTATTTTCATAAAATTCGACTAATTGTCTAGTTAACCTACTCGGATTCATCCGTTTTATGTGTCCGTAAAACTTAAGTCTTCTTTTTCTCATATCGCTATGTATATCTGTGTATTGTTTGATTTCTTGGTTTTCTCGAAGTCGGTATGTTGTGCTATTTATTTGTTTGGGGCCTAGGATTTTACTTATGATTTTTCTTTCCTTCTTTTCAATGTCCTCGATGTCCCTCTTTCTATTCAAAATGAGCGTTTCCGCAGCACATAGACATTCTGGCTTAATAACTGTGTTGTAATGTCTCAGTTTTGTGTTTTTAGATAGGCATTTTTTGTTGTAAATATTTTGTGTAAGTCTCAATGCCGTTTCCATTTTTTGACATCTACCCTTATTGGCCGCTTTTTCCAACCCATTTTCCATGATTATTTCACCCAAATATTTGAATTGAGAGACTCGTCTGATGTTACCATATTTTGTTTTTAGAAATAGCGTTCTTAGTCTGTTGCAGGTCATGTATTGTGTCTTTTCAAAGGAAATTTGGAGTCCTACACTTTCTGCTGTTTCTTTTAGGATTTCAATCTGTTTCTGTGCCGTTAATACATCTTGAGCTAAAATTGCTATATCATCAGCAAATGCCAGACAATCAATTCTGATGTTGGTTCTCCCCAGTTTAATGGGCTGGTCAATATTCAGGGTCGACTTTTTTTCACGCCACTCCTGTATTACTTTTTCTAGAACACAGTTAAATAAAAGTGGCGAGAGTCCATCCTCTTGTCTCACTCCAGTTTTAATTTCGAAGGGCTCTGAGATCTCACCCATGAATTTAACTTTTGACCTTGTGTTAGTTAACGTTGCTTTAATAATTGCCAGCGTTTTCAAATCTAGTCCTTGTTCTTTCAAGATTCGGAATAAAGATTCGCGGTCAATAGAATCATATGCTTTTTTGAAATCCATAAATGTACAGACGACATTTTTATTGTACAGTTTTTGATGTATTAGAATCAACTTCAGATTCACGATCTGTTCAGGGCAGGATCTGCCCGATCGAAAACCTGCTTGATATTCACCAATGTTAGGTTCTAACTGTCCCTGTGCTCTATCTAGTAGACATTGAGATAGAATGTTGTAACAAACTGGGAGAAGAGATATCTTTCTATAGTTGTTTACATCCGTTCTATCTCCTTTCTTATGTAGTGGATGGATTAGAGCATCTTTCCAATCTTCCGGAATCCGTTCGGTTCGCCAAACTTCTTGTAGAATTTTGGTTATTTCCCTGATTGTACCTGGACCAGCGGATTTCAAAAGTTCCGCAGTGATTCCATCTTCACCAGAAGCTTTGTTATTTTTAAGCCGCTTGATTTGCCTAATTATTTCATCTTCATTCGGTGGTAATGAATCTGGGTTTGTTTGTTTAGGTTTTAGTGTTGCTAATTTGTTTAAGGGCTCAGGACAGTTTAGTATTTGTTCAAAATATTTCGCAAGTTCTTTGCAATTGTCTTGGTTATTTAGAGCTAATTGTCGGTTTTCCTTTTGGAAGCAAAGACTTTCCGGTTGATAGCCTGTTAATTTAGTTTTAAATGTTTTGTAAAAGTTTCGAGTGTTATGTTTTTGGAAATCTTTTTCTATTTCATTAAGTTGATTGTTTTCATATTTTCTTTTAGTTTGTCTAATTAGCTTCGATGTTTCTTTCCTTACTTCCAAAAATATGTTATAGTTTATTGCTGTTTTTTGACTGTTCCAATCTTTGAATGCTTTACTTCGGCTTAATACTGCTTGCTCGCAAACTTCATCCCACCACGGATGTTTTTTACGTTTTTGTAAAGGGACCAACTTTAAGGCTGTTTTAATAATTTTTTGTTTCAATTCTTGCCAGTTCTGTGCTGGTTGTTTATCAAGTTCTTCTGTTAGGGCTGGTTTTGTTTTCGTTGGGTCAAACTTTGGTATTAGCAGCCGCTTTTGAATAAGTTTTCGAGGTTTTAAGCTAAGTTTGATTCTAGTCAAGTAGTGATCCGTGTCTATATTTGCTCCTTTCCTGACTTGAACATTCAAAATCTCTTTATAATTGGGGTACGAAATGGCAACATGGTCAATTTGAAATTCACCCATGTACGTGTTTGGGCACCTCCAGGTCTTTTGTTTTGATATTTTCTTCTTAAAATGGGTTGACATTATTTTTAGATTAAACTGCGAACATAGTTCAACCAATCTTCTACCATTATGGTTAGTCCATTTATGAGCGGGAAAACTGCCGACTGTTTTCCTGTACTTTTTTTCTTTCCCTAGCTGGGCGTTGAAATCACCCAATAGGATTTTTACATGGTTAGAGGGAATTTTAGATATATATATATATATATATATATATATATATATATATATATATATATATATATATATCCATTGCATTGCTTTATCCATTGTTGCTTCATGACCAACGAGGTCTTACCCTCCTTCGTTTAAGCTAACGATTACCTGACATTCGTAAAAGGTATCCAAGTAATTTCAAAAAATACTGTCTGATTGAGACAATCAATACTAAAAATGACATATATTATCCCCCCTTTATAATAAACTCTTAAAATATGATAAAACTATTAAAGCTATATATTATCATCATCATCATCATCATCATCAGCCCGTGTCAATCCACTGCAGGATGAAGGTCTCCTCAGCATGCTTCCAACCTTAGCGATCCTGAACTCTCCTCTGTCATTCGGGTCCAATATGGTTAACAATGTCATCCATCCATAGTGTTTTCGGTCTTCTTTGTGGATATTTGCGATCAAGCGGTCTCCACTCCAAGATTACCTTACATTAATTCCAGCTTCAAGATCATCAAGGTGAACTGTCACCATAGCTTCATCATATATCACTCTTAATAGGTTTATATCGCCTTTTTTCTACACCGTGACTAAGCAATGCATCAATTATGGCCTGCTTTGAGATTGAGTAAAACGCTTTTTCATAGTCAATAAAAGCCAGATACAATGACAAAAGTTTGGAATATTCAAACATTTCACATTTACGTCATTTACGTCATATGTCTCTTAGTATTTTTATGCATTTTCGATACAGCATTTTGGGAAACGCCTACAATTTCCGCGATATATCATTGAAGCCCAGTTGTAATAAAGCCATTACTCTTGATTTGTTAAAATGAGATATCATGTTTCTAGACATTTTTAAACGGATTGATTGAAAATTTAAAAAGAACTGAAATAATGTGTAAATATCAATATCAACGAAATGGGTCAAAATCGAAAAACCTGTGTTACCAGAGCAGGACAATGCTTTGGTTATTTTCATTTAAAAACGGTCTGAAATATATATATATATATATATATATATATATATATATATATATATATATATATATATATATATATATATATATATATATATATATATATATATATATATATATATATATATTGAAAGAACTGTTAATCGAACTTGACAACATACATTGGGATATTATTGGGCTCTGTGAAACACGAAGAAAGGGCGAAGAGTAAATTAAACTGGAACCAACTGGACACATACCACTTGGAGGTATTGTGAAATTTGAAAGTACATCTGACCGACTAGCCCAATGCGTCATTCAGCTGAATAAAAAGTTTAGGCTTCAAATCGTCCAAGCTTATGCACCAACTATAAGCCATAGGGATGCGGAAATTGATGAATTTTATGATGATGTGGCCCAGCTTTTATACAAGGAGAAATGTAGGTATAAAATCTTGTTGGGTGATTTTAATGCCAGCATTGGAACAACACGAACTAGTGAAAATGCAACTGGCAACAATAGAAGTGACAGATTGGTTAATTTTGCTGGAGGACAAAAACTTTATATTATGAATTCGTTCTATAAGAAAAATATCAGCTGAAAATGGATATGGAAAATTCCATCTGGACTCACAAGTGAAATTGATTACATCATGACCAACGATAAAACAATATTTTGCAGTTGTGTTCACAAACGAAAGTGTGTGACATCATTGGAAGAGTGAAGCAATTGAAATAGAGATGGGCAGGCCATGTAGCGAGGCGATGGAACGACAGATGGATCAGTGCAAACCTAGAGTGGATACCGCTTGATCGCAGACGTTAGCGAATAAGACAGAAAGCTTGATGGACTGATGACATCGTCAAGTATATGAGACCCGAGTGGCAGAGGTAAGCCCGGGACCGTGAAAGTTGGAAGCATACTGAAGAGGCCTTCATCCTGCAATGGATCCACACGTTCTGATGATGATGATAATATCTATATATATATATATATATATATATATATATATATATATATATATATATATATATATATATATATATATATATATATATATATATGTATATATATATATATATATATATATATATATATATATATATATATATATATATATATATATATATATATATATATATTTATATATTTATATATTTATATCAGATTACGTTCTTTCGTCGTTTAATGACCGACCAGGTCTTCCTATCTTTCGTCTGAGCTTTGTTTGCCTACCGATTACTTGGCATTCGAAACAGATATCCAAGCCATTTAAAATGGTTTTCTGAATGCACTAATCGATTTAAGCAGAAAAGCGAGTTTAGGCATTGTGTACTTCTTGGGACATCTAAAAATTTTGGTGTAACATATATTTTTGGGCATTTTGATTAAATAAAACACATTCGATATATTACTTTAGGCTGACAATGAGAAAAAACATATTAAACTTTATAAGAATTTTATTATCTCTTAACATATACCTTATCAATTCCTGTAAGTATTGCATGGTAAATACTTTCGATCGTACGACTACTGAAATGATTACTCGTCAAAAAATTATCTATTAGTAGAATTGTTATAAAAGAAAAATTTTAATTGATATGTTTGCAATTGTGGAATGTATAATATCAAAATATTGTATATTTTACACATAGTAAATGTTATATTGGCATTGAAAGTTAACTTAACATTTATATAAATTTCCATGAGATTTTTGAGAAGAATTTTGATAGAAGCTTTGGAAATCATCTCTCTACAAGATATCAAAAGCAATTAGTATCAATGGTGTTATATCGGTGTTTTTATAGATAACACAGGTCAATAAATTTAAACTTTTTTGAGGTAACATTGATGAAAATAGGTGTATATGAAGTATTTTGTAGTCCTAAATCCGAAAATGATAAGCTAATTACTGTAATACGTACAGTTGTTTTTTTTGTTACAGGAGATCGGTGGTGGGGAAAAAAAGGAGACGACATATTTTTACAATCTAATATTTATTTAATATAAAGCATGTAAAACGTGTTAAATCTATGCAAAGGCACTACTGAGAATTATGTGAATAACAAATATATTACATGAGATATCATGCAGCCACAAAAACTTTCACTTTTTCCTCTTCTGTTCTGTAGCATCATATCTTTTAAAAATCATCTCTCATCCTTGTTCGATGCTTATTGTACCCAAATTTTCCGGACAAAACCCCAAATGGGAAAAAAATGCATTTTTAAGGAGATACGACACCCTAGTATTCTAAGGTTTTTATAAATTTAATCTTTTTTGTTGCCCAGAAATTCTTTCACTATTCTTACAAAATACTTCCAAGCTGTCAATTCCTTTCCATTCAATTTTTCTTGAAAACGGAAATCACCTAGAAGCTTTCTTATTTGATGTCCAGTAAACATGCCTTCTTTTAGTTTTGCATCACTTAATTGAGGAAATATTTCTTTTAGGTACTTGAAACCATTACCTTCTTTGTCCACGGCTTTGACAAAGTTTTTCATTAGTCCAAGCTTTATATGGAGAGGTGGAAGAAGCACCTTTTTTGGGTTAACAAGGGGGGCATATTTTATGTTTAAAGTATCAGGTTCAGAAGAAGTTCTATGAAGCTAATCTGTCTTACTGTAATATTCTTTTATTGCCCTACTGTCCCATAGATACAAAAAAACAGCAATACTTTGTAAAAACCCCTTGAAGTTTTAGCAATATACCTATCACTTTTATATCCCCACAAATATCCCACTGATACTGTTCATATTTAACGCGATTTAGTATGGTTGCTAAGCTGTCATAGGTTTCTTTCATTGTCACTGAATGGGCTAAAAGAATAGATGGGTTTTTGTTTCCATTATGAAGCAAGACTACTTTTAGGCTGTTTTTCAACAAATCTTCATAGACATACGCCACTCGGAAGACACATGTTCCACATTAAGCTCATTCAGTAAACCATCAATATCACAACAGACACATTCCGTTTTTGTGAAACACTTTATTTTTATCTAACAGGTTCCATTGTTGAAGTCTAGAACCAAGAAGTTCCGATTTTTGTTTTGACAATCCCAGGTCGCGTGTCAAATCATTTAATTCATTTATTAAGAGTTATTAAGTGAGGTTAACTGGTAGTTGTTAAAAATGTTGTGTCACAACTGGTGTTCTCAGGAAGTTCTGGATCAGATCTTGATAAACAATTAGGATTACCGGGACATATATTGTTCGGGTTTAAAGGCGTAATCGGTACCGGTAGTTCCTGACTATGAGGAACTGGCCTAAGTGCCGAAGGCAAATTTGGATACTGAATTTTGTCCCTTTACTTTTTTGAAATACGTTCTGTTTTAGTGATACAAAAATAGCAGTCACTTACATCGTCAGTAGGTTCTCTCAAAAATAGCAATCACTTACATGTTCAATAGGTTCTCTCCACACCATAGGAACAGCAAACGGCATAGAATTTTTCTTGCGCTGCACCTACTGCAGTAAATTTACGTGACAACACAGTAAACATACGAAGCCCAATTTCCTGATCTTGATCTCCAATTTGGTACTCAAAATATAAAAGATAGGCTTTTTGACTTCCTCAAATATAGATCTAGCTTGTGACTTTAAAATATATCGTCTGCATATATAACAAAACTTATCCGCTGGATTATTGTCACATATATTGAGAAAACTTTTTAAAAGGATCTTGATTGCTGGATCAATTGAAATTGGGTGTTCTAGCAAGAATCTACTTCTAGGCGTGCGGTGAAACTTGATCAGAGTTACTACGAAAATAAGTATGGTTCATGGTTACATACCATGTATATAATGACCGCCTAATTTTTAGATTCAAATCCTTTATATTATTTTTTGTGAAGTAAAAGAGAGATTTTCGCACAAAGAAGGAAAAGCTGAAATTTACAAGAACTTGAGGACGAACTTTACAAGAACAAGGAGGATATCTATCTATATATTCATTCAAATTTATTTTGTCTCTTTCAAGGTCATCCCCTCTCACTGCAATATACTTATTCCAACGTTTATTCCATTCCTCGAAGCAGTTTTCTAGATGTTGCTTGATTTCCAGTATTTCCTTCGAAGCGGCCAGGAAATTTTGTGCTTTTGGAAAGGTATTTGTTCAATTTCTTGTGAAAAATTGACGAATAATAATTACAGTGAACGATGAAGCGTTACGTTGTTAATCAATATTGTTTGAATTGATCCAAATTATACTCCAATAACTTAACACAAGATCCTTGAATTTCCTAATGTGTTCTTCACTGGTTGACGTGGAAGATCTTCTTGAATGAGAATTCATTTTCAGCTGCTTCTCTACCATCACTAAACTTATTGTGCCACTTATAAATTTTTCTTTGACATTGTTTCATCGCTGTGACACTTTATTAGCAGTTTTTATGCTTCAGCACAAGAAATTCCGTTTCAAAATTAAGACAAAATTAAATGCAATTAAATGCAATCAAATACAATTATAATATACCGATTTATATTTTACATATACCGATTTTAAAAAATCGCCCACAATTTTTTAACAATTATAAAAGACGCTATAATTACAAACTTAAAAAGCTAAATAATATGAAATTTCTGTCAGATATCAAGGACAGTCATACCACCTTAAAAACAAATGATTATATCGATACGTAAAGCCCGCGAACTTTTAAAACAAAAGTCATCTTATTTTTAAGTTATAGCAATATGTTAAGCCTGTAAGAATAATTTTTTGTATTTCACCAAAGCCCCACTCTGAATTCAAAAAGCTAAAAACTAAATTGGATGAATAGATAATCCGATAGCAGAGACACGATTTTTGGTAAATTTGCGGCAAAAATACAGACACCTTAAGCGCAAACCATAAACAACTCAACTTATTTCTATCTTGATAGAAATTCTCTTTTCGCAAGCTCTGTCGAAAGTTTAAATTTTATTTGGGTACCCATTTGGGATCCCTGCTGTTTGGAAAAACTGAAAGGAAAAAAAAAGTTTGAAGCCGCCAGAGTATTTCTACTGGAATCTCAACTTACTTTTATTTTTGAAATGTGTTTTTCGATATAAAATTTTAATGGTGCTTGTCTGAATATTATGACGGCAAAGCAGGGTAGTATTTCAAATATTTCTATCTACGTCAAGTATTTATTCAAATTTTTTATAGGTTTGCTTGCTTATTATCTAGTGTAGTCCCAGAATCTTGACTTATTTCGATGCTTGTTTCTCAAAATATCTATGGTGTATCATGATGTGTGGCAGAGTGCGTCAAGAAATTTGTCTTCAAAAGCTTCACCTTTCATCAGGACTAAAGATCTGGTTTCTTTACGAGGGTAAAGTAAAAAGTCAGCTACTTTCTCAATAAAATATTCTAATTTTTATTAAAAACCAATCACTTCGCCCAACAACTTCATTTCACTCAAGCCGGCTTCAACTTTTTTATGTCGTGTAAAAATTACGATTTTTCGAATTCTACAAAATCCTCTGTTTTAGCGATGATATATTTATTTGATATCAGTTTCTTTCTAGCCAGCCATTTTTTCATGCTTGAAAAGAAAAAAGAAAAATTTAATTTTCTAGGGAACCAACTCTGGAGAATAAGGTGGATGGGGCATCAATTTTGTACCCAGAAATAGAAGGTTTCGCGATATCTATTCAAGAAAGGGTAACAAGAATAAAAAACTATGAAAAGCACATACTGCATTTGGACGTAGTTACCCGGTTACCCGGCCCATGCTCCTAATGCTTATTTAGGACGACATAATTAGCTGGCAAAAATTATACATCAACAAATTGTAAAAAAATACTCGCTATTAGAAAGCGCACCTCCTCCATATTATAAGTACTCGCCTTTTCCTGTACATGAATCATCCGATACCATTCTTTACTGGGACAGACCAATCACTACTGATCGAACGGTTGATTATAACAGGCCGGATATTGTTCTAATCAACAAAAAGGACAAGAGGGCTTTTATAATTGACATGGCAGTGCCGCTATCTCACAACATTAGAAAAACTGAGATAGAAAAATCCACAAAGTTTGAAAATCTGGCATACGACTTGAAGAACTAGTGGAAACTGAGTAAGGTAGATGTAGTGTCCTTCGTTATATCCGCCGAAGGCCTGATAAGTAAGAGATTTTCAAAGAACCTCGAGAGCCTCGGTATCTCGAGATCGATTGCCATAGTGAGGCAGCGTGCCGTGTTCTTGCAGACGTGTCACATTGTTCCTAAAATATTATGCTAGGGTGAGAGGAGCTGAATTGCTTTTTCATCTTGGCATTGGAATATCGGCCAGCATGAGCTGAGATTCTACAGTAACGATGAGCAGAATAATAATAATAATAATAATGATGTCTGGTCAGTCGGAGGCACTGCAGCCAACAGTATCTCTTGCTGCCACCGTATGCGGAGACGGTACAACCAACGACGCCAGCTGTCCGCTGTTCTTACCCCTTGTCTAGATTTAATAAAAGGACAACATAACATACCTGAATACATGACAATGGGAATGACATATATGTTATCAAAGGGACAGGACAGTTTAAATCCAAAAAATTATAGACCAATAACTTGTCTACCAACTACAAGATCCTTACCTCTATTATTTCATCCAAAATATACGAACATCTATTAGAAAATAGTCTTTTACCGCCTGAGGAAAATGGGTGCCGTAAAAGTAGCCAAGGTTGTAAGAAGTTACTTGTAATTGATGAGGTAATAACAGAGCAAGTACGGAAAAAATTCCACAATGTATCAATGGCGTGGATTGATTATAAAAAAGCGTTCGACTTTGTGCCACACTCGTGGCTCCGGTATGTCCTTTCATTGTGTGGGATACATCCAACTCTAGTAAAATTTATTTGCGTTTGTATGAATAAATGGAAAACCCGCTTATATGTAAAGAATAATAATACCTCGTACACCACTGGAGAGATACGAATACGCAGGGGAATATTTCAGGGGGATAGTTTAAATCTTCTATGGTAGATACCCATAGATATACTATGGTAACACCCCTAAGTAGAATGTTGAGAGAGTCCACCATGGGCTATATGATGAAGAGAAATCCAAACATTCAGGTATCACATGAATTCTATATTGACGATCTAAAATTATATGCATCAAACTGTAATAATCTTCAAAGTGAAATAGAGCTTGTCAAAAGGTTTAGCGATACCATCTGCATGAAATTTGGCATTGATTAGTGTGCAGTTGTCCATGTCCGCAAGGGGCAGGTATTGGAACATACAGAAAACAGGCAATTAAATGGAGATATAGTTATTCGGAGTCTCAATAGTGGAGAAAATTATAAGTATCTTGGTATGATGCAGTTGTTAGGAATATCTCATGTAACAGCTAGGGAAATGATTATAAATAGTCATAACTAGAGTTGAAAAAATATTTAAATCTTTGATCAGCGCCAGAAATAAAATATTGGCATTAAACACCTGGGCTTTGCCTGTGGCTGCTTATACGTTTGGTGTAATAAAGTGGTCTGACACCTCTCTGACAGCATTTGATCAGAAAATAAGAATCAAATTAACAAAACATCGTATGCATCACCCAAGAAATTCCATCATGCGGCTGTATTTGTCTCGACATATGGGAGGAAGAGGCTTACAGAATGTAGAAGTAATGTGCCGTCGATAGGAGGATCGGCTAAGATCCTATTTTCTCAGCCAAAATAGTAATCCTCATAAGACTGTCTGTACACTGGATAGTAATTATAGTCCCTTCCGTGTAGCACAAGCAACTAACGAGGCAAGCCATATAACTTCCCAGGGGCGTATATCAGTTTGGAAAGGAAAGGAGCTCCATGGTCGCTTTTCAGCTCTCCTCGATTCTGAACACATTAATAAAAAATACTCTACAGACTGGCTCCGAACATCGGGACTTTATGGAGAGACAGAAGGTTTCCTTCCAAGATCAGGTCGTAAGTACCAGGGCATATAAAAAACATATATTAGGACAAAATATCGATCCAAAATATCGCTTATGTAATCAAGATTTAGAATCAGTACAGCATATAAGCGGTGGGTGTCCTGCGCTGGCTCAAAAAGACTATATGCAGAGGCATAACAACATTGCTAAGGTGATACATCAAGCATTATTGAAAACATATGGTCTGTTGGACGTGGAGATACCTTATTATAAGTGGAAACCAGAACAGGTGCATATAAGTGAAACTGTAAAGATTTTGTGGGATATGGCAATGATTACTGATCGGACGGTGGGGGCTAATCGGCCCGATATTATTATAATCAACACAAAGGCTTGCAAAGGATTTATTATCGATATGACGGTACCGTTGGACCACAATTTGACCAAGACCATTGCCGAGAAAAAACGAAAATATCAACCGTTAGCTGTAGAACCAACAGACATGTACTTAATAAATAAACTTTTAATTAAGAGTAGTTTATTTTAAATTATAATCAAATAAGACTTATAGACAACCAAATAATTTTTTTTTACTATATGGTTGTCAATAAGTCTTATTTGATTATAATTTAAAACAAACTACTCTTAATTAAAAGTTTATTCATTAAATACAGATATATAATTTTGTCTAGATTATATAGAATAACAGCAAGAAGACAGAATGTTTCTAACCTGAGAGATTTTGATTGTATTTAACAGTTTTTTGATACTGAAAACGTCGAGATTTAATAATGGGCTCAAGTGTTTTATACAAAGTAATTTTGACACTGGGATTTTTGTCACTATTTCATGCAGCTAATTCCGCAGTCCAACATCGACCGTAAAACATATTTACTTCCCAAAGGAACAGTCACTAATAATCCTGTAAAATACCGACCAAATACCTGCCTTCAAACGATATATATACTACTAACATCATGTTTCACTGTACTATTCACAGGACACATAGACATACATGATATACTAAATGAAGAGGAAAAGGGATGTCGAAGGGACTGAAGGGGTATAAAGAACAACTTATTATAGATTCAATTATATCGAAACATGCTCGGAAGTAGAATCGAAATTTATCATGCTGATATATTTCTTATCAGAAGGCCTTCGACTCGATAGCACACTCTTGGCTAATTAAGATTCTAACAATATACAAAGTCCACACAGCTTTAATAACACATTTCAGGAACTGATAAAAGAGTGGCGCACCGCTACTTACTTTTCACAAAATGAAAATACCACAAACACTGAGGAAATCAGGGTATATTTCAGGGAGATTCGCTGAGTCCGTCATCGTTTTGCCTGGTACTGAACCCTCCTTCTAATCTACTTAAACGGACGCAAATCGGATACAAACTGCAAAATCAAAATGTATCGCACCTGCTATACATGGATCATTTAAACCTCATCATCAACGAAATTCCAAGAACTCATTCGGGTTGTAGAGGAATTTAAAACTGATATTAGAACTATTAACATAAAGAGAGGATCTTAGTTGGAGATGGCAGGGTTTGTCACTGCATAAAACAAGTATATATAGAGCCAATGCAGGAGGGCGGCGTGTATAAATACTTTTGGAACACAACAGTCGAAGAGAGTTGAGCATACATTCATTAAGGAAACTCACACTAAAGAACTTCCAGACTTCCAGGCTTGAAAGCATATGCAAGTCTGACCTAGACAACAGGTCTAAAGGAATATAGTAAAAGCTATAAACACTTTTGCTATACCAGCCTTAACATATTCGTTTGGAATTATATCATGGTCAAACAGATATCGAAAGACTACAAAGAATAATTAGAGCTACGCTGACAAAATAGAGGAAACACCACCCACGCAGTAGTAAAAATCGGTTTATATTACCACGAACTGAAGGAGGAAAAGGAATAATAAATATATGTAATCTACACGAAAAACAAATATCCAGCTTCAGAACATATTTCCATCAAAGAATGATCGAATGCCTACTATATGCCAGCGTGCGTTTCGCTGAAAATAATTATACGCCTCTCAATCTTAAAAAAAAAACAAGATCGACAAAATGAGAGCACTCAACCAACCGCAACGATTATTCAAGAGTAGAAAAATATATCTCTGCAGCATAGACACCTTCATGATCTTCATCATCATGAAGTCGACATGGAGAGGTTTATTGCCGGAGACTTAGGGATTTATGTGTGCAATACAGGATCAAGTCGTGCACACTAAGAACTACCAAAAATGTATCGTTGTGGTGCACGAGTATCAAATGATAAATATGGAAAAAGCCACGAAAAGTCTGAAATCATCTAACATATAGTAGGTGCATGGAGTAGACTCTCTCAGACCATCTTCACCGTCATAATCAAGTGGCGAGTATAGTCCAACAAAAGATTGCAAGTCGTAATAGCCTTATTACAGAGCGAGTTCCCTGTTATAAATACACCCCAGAGGCGGTACTAAAATCACCCGACTTCCGGTTATATTACGACCGAACAATAATAACCGATAAAACCGTGCACTGTAATAGGCAAGACATAGTATTATTGGACAAAACCAGAAGCGAACATAATAATAATAAATGCCTTAATATATGTATGAGCATTTTTGTGGGTTGATGACTAGAGACGCAGTCCAAAAAAAAACTGACATTGCATATATATATATATATATATATATATATATATATATATATATATATATATATATATATATATATATATATACATACATTTATAGATTGCGGAAAAAATGTCACCTTGTTCTATTAACGATGCGCCAATTACATTCCATGACACTGCTCCAATTACAACATTGTTGCCATAACATTTTTCATACAGAAATAATAAAGCGTTTTGTTTAATTAAACATTTTAAAAATAACTCTACTTTCAATGATCTTAAAGTTCCTACAAAAAATATATATTTCTTATACAAAATAATAACGGTGGTTTTGGTATCGAACATCTGCATTGAATTATAACAAAGGAAATGTATATTCCTGTAGTTTCACAGTAATTACAGCTGAACAAAAATAATTTTTAAGTGTTATTAATTATATAAGAAATGAAAAAATAAACTTGATACAAACAACTAGAACAACATTCTCCATTCCTTTATAATTAATGCGCGAAATATCGAATGATTTCGGTTGGAAATAGAACAAAGACAAATCGTTTATACAGATGATGCGAAATGAAGGAGAAGCGACCAGTTTGAGTCGATCCAGTAGTGAGCTTTTGACACGATTTTGTGTTTGCTAAATGTGTGTAAAATGGTGCTGAGGGCTCTCAGCCGCCTCGATCACGGCTTTTCTATTTGTATGCAAATTACTATTTGATACCACATTCAGTTATATATTTCATTTTTTCCTCGTTTGGCATTAACGACTTTGTTTTAATTATAGGACAAAAATTGTTAGACGAAGGATTTCGAAAAAATCTATTCCAGTTTTTATATGTTCATGGAAAAACATTTTATGCAAAGCTAGTCAGCAGAAATGGAACTGTATCCATTTATTAATATTTTTAAATATTGATGCAAGATAATGATTAATTTCCTATATGTTGCATGTGCCACTGTATGAAACTTATACGTATTTATACAATTTTCATTAAAATTTTTAATTTCAATAAAGAAAATACACAGAAAACTACAATACTTTGTTCAGTCACATATTGGTAGGCACCGTCCGATAGTAGTACGATCTGTATAGTAGTTTGTATTTCTTGACTGTACATGTAAAATTCCAACTGCTTGATTTGGAACTAATTAATTCCACCATGTTTGAATCGATTTGGTTGTAAAACTGTGTTGGAAATAGAGTTTATCCACGCTTCCCAAAGAGTCTCTATGGTTTTATAAAGAACATAATGTAAATAAAACAATTGCTATGAACCGATTATGCGAACCAACAACCGAAATGCTATTTTACACAATCAATTATATAACATTCAAAATACTATAGTACAGTAGAATAGTACTTCATGGAGCCTTTTAAACAGTTTTCCAATAAGAATGTCAGAACTTTGAAACGTAATGGCGGCAATATAATGCAGACATATAATGCTGTATTCAGTATCTTATGTCAATTTATCATGAATAGATAGATACTATTCTACAGCGCACAGGAATTGGAACTTGGAAAAATATACTTTCTGAACAAACATTCAATATAAACTACAGGATCTGGACCGATGAAAATCTTGAAAAAGTGATTCAGGAGTTGTCTCTTTCTTCTTAAAAAGTCACTGTTTGGTATGGTCTTACTTTATTTAAGACGATATTGGAAATCGTGTTAGTGTTGGCAAACGCTATAAGAATATGCTAATAGAATATCTTAAGCTTGAACTGATAAATGAGGATATAACCGATGTTTTCTTTCAACAAGACGATGTGACTTTTCACACCTATCGCCAAACAATCGATTTATTGCAAGAAAAGTTCCTGGACGCGTTACTTCGTGAAATGGTAATGTCAACTGGCCACCAAGATCATGCGATCTCACTATAATAATAGACATAATTCCACAACAAATAATCCGAATCGTGAGATCGCATGGTCTTGGCAGCCAATTGACATTACCATTTCGCGAAATAATGCATTCAGGAAACTTTTCTTGCAATAAATCGCCGTCTTGTTGAAAGCAAGTATTTCTTATATCCACATTTATCAGTACTTCAGGCCAAAAACCACACCAAACAGTATCTTTTTGAGAATGAAGAGGTAACTGCTTAATCACTTGAGGATTTTCATCGGTTAAAATCCTGCATTTATGTTTGTTCGCAAACCCATTAAACCAGAAGTATCCTTCGTCGAAAAAGGCTACCCAGGCCTACAAGAAAAAACAATTTTGCTTGATGCCTAGGACTCCAGAACTGATTTTAGCTATGTTTGGGGCGCTAAATTTAAATATGAAATCAGTTTTTCTCTATTTTTTTACGTACATCCTCATTTAGTATACACCCACCAAATGCACCCCAAATATCTTTGGTTCTTGTGCAAGAAGTATTGAGACAAAACACATCACTGGGTTAGAAAAGAGTGGCATAAGAGAGAAAACATTGACCTTGGGGTAAAATGTCACTAACGACCTGTTAGTTGGACGAGAAAAAATCATCTTTCCTCCACTGCGTATCAAGCTGGGACGAATGAGGCAGTTTGTAAAGGCTCTTGATAAGAATGGATCACGCTTTGCATATATAAGGAAGGGAAAAAATGCCTCAGTGTTGAGTACGGAAAAAATTAAAGCAGAAATATTTGACGGCCCACAAAGACAACTCATTCAGGATTCTGTCATCGTAAATTCGATTAATGAGACTGAGAGAAAAGCCTGAACTTCATTTGTTGCACTTGTCGGAAATTGTCTGGGCAAACGCAAAGCTGAAAACAACAGTGTTAGGTCCCTTAGGTGTAACATGAACAATAAGATGCACGATATACTTTTGATCATAGTGGTAACCGATTGGTAACCATATTTATAGATTTTTCGGTATCATTTATACGACATTGTCGACTTTTGTGACGATTTTGTTGGTCGTAGTAGTTTTTGGGCATCTCGTCATCGTTATCTAGTCATACTAGCGCCATCTTTGTGTCAGGCCGAGAACTTTTCGAACCGTCATATATCATTTGACAAGTTTTTGTGACATTTGTATTTATAAAACCATAGCAATAAAATTTCAAAAACTAAAAAATTAAGATAGATTATAATACAGAATAATAACCTAAAGTTAATATTCTCCGTTATAAAGTCCCACAGAAAAGGTTTTGAATCATTGAAAACGAAAATATTCCAGAACCCTTTAGAATTATTCATAATTACTTTGGTAAATTACGACTGATAATTCAGAAAGATAAGTCGGTTATTTTAAATTTGATTTTCAAAGTATATCATTAAAAAACTTTCGTTCTCGATAAAATTGAAGCTTCACTTTAGATTGAATGGAAATTGTTGTCTGTAAAATGTTCCTATTATGTAATATTAAAACCCAAATTATTTCCATCACAGTAAAGTCATTAAAGTTTATCTGCTATTGCTTTAGGTACGAACATAACACCATAACTTAATACCTTTTTAGGTTTAAAGGAAAGTTAATTTTCGATACATAAAACGTCCATAAAAAAGTTTTTTCCGTTAAAATAATATTAGGTGTATGCAAAAGCTTTATCTCTTTTTTTTGTTGTTAACTTTTAATTTTTGGATTAAAGGGTATGCGATATATTTTTTCCCAAGTAAATGATACTGGATGTCACTGTGATATTTACAAAGTAATGTTTATCTAAACTACTAGATTTATCTTTTATTTGATTAGAAAAAGTAAAACTTTAGAATTAGAGGTGCATGAGGATATTTAGAGACTGGACAGCTTAACTGTCGAGCGACCAACGTAGAAAACTTATCAGAAGGCATCCGGCCTTATCCAGCTTGGTTACTGGAATGTCTGAGGCGTTCTTATATACGGATGAATCCGAGTAGGCTAACTAGATAAATAGTTGAATTTTATGAATATAGGAGTAGAGCTAAAATAGAAACAATTAAATAGATTGCTGTAATTAAAAAGGATCTAAGATCAGCAAATATTACACAAAGTGAAATTCAGAATGAAATTAGTATAGTCGCAAAGGAAGGCTAACAACAACAAACGCTCAAGTGTTATTCCCTTGGAAGGAGGCGTTCAACTGATGTACACGAACCGTTGCTCTCGCTTTTATAGGCCGGCGACTGCGCAGGTTATATCGGCGTGGTTTGGGGATATTCGTAGCGCTCAGTTCCGCTCTCCCGGCGGCCGTTTCTTAATCTAAAAGCGCAATAGTTGTCCTTTTTCTTATAAAAGATTTCCATATGGAATGTTACGAGCGTCGTTTCATATATTTGGCTCGTCCCTTTCTTCTATATCAAGGGCTTCTCTGATTACGTACGTACCTCGCAATTTTCAATAAATATTATTATTTTGTCCCCTTCAAAATTGATTTTATTGCTCATCCACTGTTTATACTGTGTTGTTTGTGTCTAGTAGTTCTTGAAAGTACTTTTTCCATATCTCCATGATCTCATTTTCTTGAGTTAGCATCTCTCCTTTATTCTGCCAAATAAAGCAGTCGAAAAAAAAAATTATTTAAAAAATCCTATATAAAAAGAGTACTACTACAAGTAGAGTACATACAGTACATAGAGTACTACAAAGAGTCACACTACTTGGTAAAATTGGTATATATAATGCACTCGAATTATGTAATAAACATTATAAAAACTGTTTCCGCCTTCAATTTTGGCTCCCTATTCACTGCTAGAGCACAATGCACTCAGTATGGGAAAAATTCTAGTATATAACCCATTACGTTAGAAGTTTAGCTTCGGAGAAAATCGACTTTCTTTTTTCAGATTATCTATATAATATATGCTATTAATTATATGTTTCTAAATCATTCCGGGTATGGATCCGTTTGTTCTGTGGTCACAACGTTGCGTAAAAATCTCATTTAACATTTTCAAATGTTGTTCGCTTTGAGTGAAGAGTCCAACTGACTTTTGTTGGATCCTTCACTCGAAGCCAACTACTCTTGAGAATATAAAATGAGATTTTGGCGAAAGGAGTGTTCACAGAACGAACGGATCTATACCCGAAATAAATTAGAAACATTATTTACCATCGGTTAAAAAAAAAATTATATATATATATATATATATATATATATATATATATATATATATATATATATATATATATATATATATATATATATATATACATATATATACAGACATATATACCTTCATCGTATCGTTCGGTCACCAGACAATGTTGAACAGTAAGTTCTTGCTAGTCCTCAGCATTCCACTAGACGCCAGGCTTCAGCTGTGGGTATGTTCTGTCGATCGCTACAACATATTCTGCATGACGATGTGAAATTATATTCCTATATTTTTGTAGCGCGATTGTGCGACAACTGACCGAAAGGAATTTTGCACAGCACAAACAGTTTTGTACGAGAATGCGCGCCATTCTTGTCGATGACCCTGATGCCGTGATAATGATAAGTGACAAGGTATATTTTTATGGATATGTAAAGAAGCAAAACTGTAGGTACTGGGCGGTAAAGAATCCACAAAAGCTACACCAACTATCTCTCCATAAAAAAAAGTGACAATGTGGTGCGAAATTTCCAAATTAAGGATCGGTACTTTCTGAAGAGGAGGGCAGTAACAGTGAGTTCAGCACGTTATGTTGACATATTACAAAATTTTCTGTTACAACAAATATGGGAGCGTAGTTCCAACAAGACGGTACCACTGTTCACACGGCCAGGGCATCCAAGGAATGTGTTCAACAAATGTTTTTTCAAGATGTGATTTCCCGTTTCGGCGATGTTTCTTGACCTGCACGCTCTCCAGACTTGCCTCCATGCAACTTTTTTTTGTGGGGTTACCTTAAATCTAGAGTGTACGCTAACAAACCACGCACGATACAGGAATTGAAAGTTTCTATTTAACCGAAAATAAAAACATGCAGGGAGCCATTGAAACGGTACAAGAAATGTTTAATACAATTTATACTTGGTTTACGAATAATAAGTTATCCCTTAACATGGACAAAACCAGTTTTATTGCTTTTACTTCTCGACCGCACATTATAACAGAGCTATATTTACTAAAAATTAACAATAAGTCTATACAGCAAACAGCCTGTACTAGATCTCGATAACATACTTTGCTGGGATGAACATATAGCTGAACTGTGCAAGAAATTAGCCGCTGTCTCATATTGTGTTTATAGGTTGAAACGGGTTGGTACCACGAATATTGTGTATTCATATTACTATGCAGAGTTCTACAGTCGCGTTAGGTATGGATTAATATTTTGGGGTGGGTCGCCTTATCTGATACGTGTTTTTAAAATACAAAAAAAGATAATTCGAATAATGGATGAGGTGTCACTAGTGGCAACATGTCGACCGATTTTTAAACAATGCAGGATTTTGACCTACCATCACTACATATTTTGGAGGTTGTCATCTTTGTTAGGCGAAATTTTGTGGCATTCGTCAAAAATAGTGATTTTCATCACTACGACACATGAGGCTCTGATGAACTTGTTTTACCAATGCATTCATGTAAGATAGTTGAACATAATGTTTACTACAGGAGTGTGAAGGTGCATAATAAGTTGCCACAATGATTTAAGCATGTTCTTAGTGACAAATAATTTTAAAAAATAGTCCGCGAATTTCTTATAAGTCAAAGTTTTTATAGTTATATAGAAAAATATATGTCTCATCAATAATTAGATTAAATACTTATTTATATATACAATGTTTATTAGTGTGTGATTATCATATCATGTATGGTTTCTGAGGTCGGGTCACTGAACATTCTGTGAATCCGACATAATCATGGATATTTTGTATTGTTGTGGGATTGAATAAATACATTATTACATTATTAAATTTTATAGCTTATCAAGAACAAAATATTTATATGTAGGTTTAATTGTTATGTATTCTTTGTATGCACAGTATTGTGGCACTGTGCATGCTCTTGTTTTGACTTGATTCATGCATATTTGTATTGTCATGAGAATTCAATAAATTGTTATTATTATTCCTATCATTATTCCACATGAAATCGCAAGAGTGTCAAAAGAAATGATTTTAAGAGTAATGCACAACTTTCAAGAGAGATTGCAGATGTGTGACCTCCAACACTTCACTGACATTATTTTCTACCAATAATGGAATAGATATAAAATAGAAATAGATTCCATAAGAAAGTTAAGAAGAATAATTCTAAAGTAGCAAAAATATTTTTTTAACTGGGCAATTTAAATCAACAAGTCCGGACAATATCTGATTTAAGTAACATACTTAATAATTTTGAAAAGGAATGTTTATATTTAGGTAATGTTCTTTTCGTTACAACTCTAGTAAAACTTTAATTTTTTCCACGGTGTTCTACATTTTCTCCAACCTGAATTGCACTCGAGTTCACGAAACTACGGTTTCATAAAATTAGTGTTATTGATATTAAGGTCGCCAACTTGGAACATTTCTAGAAACTACCACGAAAAGTTTTAATTTATTAGTTTCTTGGCTAAACCGATTATCTTGGCCAGGCAAAAATGTGTTCCACTGTTTTTTTAAGGCTAAATTACATGTCTTTTATTAAACTTATTTTTAGTAGGAGTTTGACTTACACTAACCAACTTTCTGTTTTGATGAATTATCTGTGTCACGCTTTAAACTGTGCCATTAAAATTTCTTGCGGTAACTGTCAACGTCCTTTCTTTGCTAATTAGGGTAAAAACACGAAAAATGTTCCTGTATTTTTCACATTTAAAAAGTCGCTTATTTTCTGAGGATCTTCGGATAATAGAAATTTGCCTCATTATATTCTTTAGTTAAGATATTTTTAGTTTTTTCTGATTAGTTAATCTCTCTTTATATAAACTGTAGATTTTCTACTGAAAATATAATGGCCGTTACTTCTTGCGACATCAAAATTCATTATAGTTGAGTTTAATAATAGTCCTTTTACGTAGGGTGATCAAAAACTTTCTTACCTGATATATAGCGCTATTAACGCATTATTAGTCAAAAACCAATGTACTAAAATATTCTATTCTTTTTGCGAATACATATTAAAGTTCCATTTAATTATATTTTAATGGTTCAAGTAGACGTACATTGTGTGTGCGTGTGACAACAAAAAGTTATGTCCGGTGTTAAAAGTCCGTGAGATAATAATAATAATCCAATATCCAGTTTAAGAACTTATTTCCATCACAGAATGATCGAATGCCTGCTATATGCCAGCGTGAGTTTAGCTGATAAGTATACGCCTCTGAATCTTAAACAAAAGGAACGACAAAATGAAAGCATTCAGACAACTGGAACAATTATACAAGAGTGGAAATATATGTCTCTACATTGTAGACACCCCCATGATCTTGACCGTCATAAAGTCGACAAGAGTGCGTCGAACGCCTGGTTGACATGGGGAGGTCTTTTTCCGTAGACTGAAGGCTTTATGTGTGCAATTCAGGATCAAGTCGTGCACACTAAGAACTACCAAAAATATATCATTAAGGATGCACGAGTATCAAATGATACGTGTAGGAAATGCCACGAAAAGCCTGATACTATCCAACATATTGTAGGAGCATGTGGTAGACTCTCCCAGACGGACTATCTTCACCGTCATAATCAGGTGGCCAGTATAGTCAACCAGGAGCTTGCAAGTCGTAATAGCCTTGTAACAGAGCGAGTTCCCTATTATAAATACATCCCAGAGGCGGTACTAGATTCGGCCGATTTCAGATTATATTACGACCGAACAATCATAACCGACAAAACCGTACACTCTAATAGGCCAGATATTATATTGCTGGACAAAAAGAAGAAAACAGCATTCCTAATCGACATAGCTGTTCCAAACACACACAAGATTCAAAAGACGGCTGAAAAAAAAAAACCAAAATATACAGACCTCAAGTTAGAAATAAAACGGATATGGAAGTTGAACCAGGTCCATATTGTGCCATTGATAATTTCAATAACTGGCATTATACCAAAGAATCTGAAAAATAGAATCAAATTTCAACTAGAAGAAAATCTGTTTAAAATAATGCAGAGAGCGGTAATTCTTAATACCACTCGTATCGCCCGAAAATGTTTGGAAGAATGAAGTTGTTTTGGCTACGACCCGCACTTTATTTAAAATCCGGCTTGGCTGACAAAAAGAATGAACAGAAAGGACAATAATAATAATAATGATAATAATAAGGGCATTACGGCAGGGGGCGAATAACCCGCTTTGTGAGTGGCACCACCACCTTCCCGAGCTGAGAGGAGTAAACCTCTGGAAAAAAATAATCCCCAAGCTCAAGGTGGAAATCCATCGTGCCGAGGAACTGAATGGCACAGGGTTAAAGTGTATTTAACAATATCTCCGGATACCTAGCGCCCTCTGGTAGAAAATAGCTTTCCCATGGTAAATCGAGGCTCTGCCTTGGTGACCGTTTTTCATAACAGATAATGGTATTATACAAGGCGGTAGGGTTTTGCGGACAAGAATCCTTCGGAACCGTCAGCAAAATTTCTCCGTGGTTGGTGAGTCTGGAGCGAGTGGCAGTTCTCAGCTCTATGTCACCACAAGAATGGCAACTAAAAAGATACCCGAACAACAATTTGAAAATCAAAGCCTCCTACCACCGAACACTTCATCACAAGACCAGTCCAGAGCGCAGATTAATAATGAAATAAAAGACGGAAATGTCCCGGTACTTGCTGGCTCGCCCCCCATAAGGAGGGCTGCCACTAGGACTGAACGCACACCACGTATCAAATAGACATGCGAAATGAATATTGAGGTAATGCGTGCCTATTTTCACGTGAACCAGTGCAGAGATAAGCCTCTTCCTGGATGAAGAAATGCACTCCACCAAGAATATAAGAAGAGGTTTCCTGAAACTCGGCTGTCGGAGCAAAACTTAGCTGACCGAAAAAATATAATTTTAAATAAAAAGTATCTCACCGAAACGGAATTAATGAATGTCAAGAGAGAAGTTGGCAATGAATAACGCCAGAACGTTACATATCAGCAACATGAAGAAGATAACATAGGCGTCCTTACCTTAACCACAGAAGCGCAGCCAATAGAACAAATTCCTAATTTTCCACCAGAGGTCTCATCGTCTAGCAATGAGGAAGTGACCATACAACAGAACATGTTTAATATGCGAGAGAAGTTTTACAGTAATTTGGCCCACTTTATTGGATCAAATCCACTGAATAGACCAAAAATTAATACTGCGATATATTGCAAAAGCTCGTATTACTCTAGTGCAGATCAATAAAGTTCTGGAATCACATCTGGCCGGAATACTAGATCTGTGCGATATACATCTTGCGTTGTACTGTGCAGCAGTGACTGTGATCGAAATGTCAGGCCAAAAAACATACACCCCCAGTGCTAGCAGGCATAATTTCCAGAAAAATACGCATGCCTAGAAAAAACGCCTTGAAAACAATATCCATGATTTCTGGAGGAAAGTCGACGTCATCTTAGAATACCTCTCTGGTAATCGATCAACTAAAGTAACGAAAAAATCAAAAACAATTGCCAATAAATCTGGCATTGGGTTCGACGATCCAACCTTTTCCGAAAAATTATTGGATCTTAAAGATCGGTTTAGACAGAAAGCTAAATCTAAAGGGACTAGGTTAGCAAGATATAATGAGCTACAAAAACGAAAGCACCAAAATTCAGTATTCATAAATAGCAAAAATAAATTTTATAGAGAGCTCGAACAAGGCAATAGTAGGTCAGAACTTGAGAATATGGATATCCTTTCCTTTGTAGAATATTGGCAATCGGTTTGGAAAAGATCAGATGACTATGAAAAATCGGCATCTTGGATTAAAACAATTGAACAGCAGACAACTGCTCTCCCAGAAATGGAGTTTAATGATTTCACGGCGATTGACATTTGCACCGCCATCAAGAAAACTCATAACTGGAAAGCTCCTGGACCAGATGGACATAACTTCTGGATTAAAAAAATTACGGCCGCCCACCGCCTACTTGCTAGTGCATTTAAAGAGGTAATGATAAATCCTGATACTTTCCGGAATTTTTTAATGGAAGGCAATACATATCTTCTGTACAAAAAGGGTGATGCTAAGCAACCCAATAACTACAGACCCATCACATGTCTGTCAGTATTGTATAAATTGTTCACAGCCCTAATCAATGAAAAAGTTTACCAACATTGCGGTAAAAACAATATTTTTGAAGAAGAGCAGAAATGATGTATAAGAGCAAGTATGGGATGCAAGGAACAGCTGACGATCGATGCTGTAGTTCTCGAACAAGCGCGGAAAAGAAAACGCAACCTAAACATCTGCTATATAGACTACAGGAAAGCATTCGATAGTGTTCCACACGATTGGTTACTAGAAGTCCTGAAGATTTATAAAATACGCCATCCAGTCATTAACTCCTTAAGGTGTCTGATGGGGAAATGAAAAACAAATCTCTTTATCGATCAACAATGCATTACAACTGCGAATATCGAGAGAGGAATTTTTCAGGGAGATTCCCTTTCTCCAATTTGGTTCTGTTTAGCCCTAAACCCTATGTCTACATTACTGAACAATAGTAATATAGGATATAAACTAAACATGAGGAATCCACGAAAGCTCTCGCACCTACTGTATATGGATGACCTTAAACTCTATGGAGAAACTAGAGAAAAACTAAACTCCTTAATAAAAATGGTCGAAGAATTTAGTAGGGATATCAAAATGTCATTCGGACTTGACAAATGTTCTACCATTACCATTCAGAAAGGAATAGTCAATAATCAACATTCGACACATTGTAACATACAACAACTGGCACCAGAAGAATCCTATAAATATTTAGGTATACCTCAAAACGAGAAATTTAACCCTAACCGGTTAAAGAAGGACTTTTCTACTATGTACCAAAAGAGGCTTACAAAACTTTTAAATTCCAAACTGAACAGTGGAAACCTGGTTAGAGCGATCAATGGATGGACTTTTTGGTATTGTTAAATGGTCAGAGACAGACCTTGATGGACTGGATAGATTAACACGTCGAACATTGACAAAATTCCGATGTCTGCATCCAAATTCATCTATAAAGCGACTATAAATTCCGAGAAAGTTGGGAGGCAGAGGCCTCGTGAACATTAAAAATCTTTGTCTGAACCAGGAGAGTAAGATGAGAGAGCGCTTCATTAATTCAAGCAGGCCGCTAATGAAGTTGGTTGCTAAGGAGGACCGGGGTTTCACCCCGCTGAACCTAGATAAAGTGAACCATGTTGATGATAGAACAACACTTACGGATTGTGTCCGAGAATGGAAACAACAGACACAGCATGGACGGTGTCCAAAGTCACTCGAGGATGATACCATTGATGAATCATTGCCTCTGAAATGGCTGACCATTTGTATTTGTACCCAGAAACAGAAGGTTTTGCGACATCTATTCAAAATAAGGCAGTAAGAACACGGGACTACGAAAGGCATATACTATACATTGTTAATGTCGATCGATGCAGGAAGTGCGGTACAGTGGGGGAAGCGATTGAACACCTTATCGGTGGGTGTGCAGTTCTTGCCCCTAATGCTTATTTAGGAAGACATAACCAGTTGGCGAAAATTATACATCAGCAAATTGCATTAAAGCACTCGCTATTAGATAACGCACCTCCTCCATATTATAAGTATTCGTACAGGAATCATCCGATTCAATTCTATGCTGGGATAGACCAACCACAACAGATCGAACGGTTGATTATAATAGACTAGACATTGTTCTGATTAGCAAAAAGGAGAAAAGAGCGTTTAAAATTGACATCGCAGTGTCACTCTCCATAATATCAGGAAAACCGAGTTGGAGAAAACCACTAAGTATGAAAACCTGGCATTTGAAAAACCAATGGAAATTACATAAGGTAGAGATAGTGCCTTTCGTTATATCCGCCGAAGAACTAATAAGCAAGACCTGTTCAAAAAACTTGAAAAATCTTGGTATCTCAAAATCGATTGCCATAGTAGGACAACATGCAGTACACTTGCAGACATGCCACATTGTTCGTAAAATCTTATGCTAAGTGAGAGGAGCTGAACTGCTTTCTCATTTTGGCATTATAGTATTGACCAGCCTAGGCTGAGATGCTGAATTCAGAACGAACATAATAATAATAATAGGCAGGAACGGATAGTCTGCTTCGTGAGTAAACCACCACCACCCCAAGCTAAGCGGAGTAAACCACTGGAGAGAAGAAAAATCCCCCAAGCTCAAGGTGGAAATCGATCGTGCCGAGGGGCTGAATGATACAGGGTTAAAGTGTCTCTAACGATGTCTCCGGATATCTAGCGCCCTCCGGTAGTAAATATTTTTCCCATGGTAATTCGGGGCTCTGCCATGGGTGACCATTTTTTTTTCCTCGAACCCAAAACTTATGTTTATGGAGAAAGAAAGAGATAAAAGTATTAAAAAAGGCGATAAGGTTTTGCGGACAAGAACCCTTCGGAACCGTCGGGTGGCGAGTGGCGGCTCCCAACTCTATGAAACCACAAGAATGGTGACGAAAATATCAACATCCCAACCAACAGCATGCAATGAAAGTGTCTGGCGAGTTAGTATTCCTTTACTATCTGCGACCACCCAGGCTAGAAGGAAACGAACACGCATAAAAAGAACTCTTGATATAAACGCATTCATCATGCGTACGTTTTACAAAATCACTACTAGAGCAAGCACTCCCACCGATGCTTCACATAATATAATCAATAATATTACATCAGAACATACATATATTTCAAATGATGACCAATCCGATTGAAAACTAGTTTGCTTGATCCGCGAAACGTTCACTACAATAATAATGAAATATCTAGGAACTGACTCAACAAGGCCTTATATACTAAAATAAAGTTCCACCATTAGACTGGCAAAGATCGTTAATATTCTAAATGAAGAAATTCTTCCTGAAACTGCTCAAACTGCAGCAGTTGTAAATGGATCTAAAATAATCAAACAGCCTTCTGAGAAAACGCCATCACAGCAGAACACTAAACAGGGATGGCAAAAAAGATTAGAACGCAAGATTGAAAGTATACGTACAGATATAGGCAACTGCTGAAATTCAGTGGAGACAAATCTAGCAAAAAAATGAACATAAAAGCAATCAGAATATTAGAAAGATTTCGAATTCATGCTAAATATGATAAAACGAATCAGCATGTCGAAGAGGTTATGGATACCCCAAAACAAAATCTGAAAGTATATAGTTCATATAAAGTATAAAGTATATATCGTCAAGATCGATATAAAAAAGCGATGAGGCGTAAGCAGCAAAACTGCCTTTCTAGAAAAGACGAGCGAAATTTTTTTAGAAACTGAATAGATAGATATAATAACAAAAATTTTGTGGGGAGTTCTAGTACACCATCCAGCCAAGATATACAGACATTTTGGTCCTCGATTTGATCAAATCCAGTCAATCAACGGCCAATATAAGAATCACGTCAGTTGGCTACGTGTGGAAGAAACAAATACGATCACAATTGAACAAATGCCCTATCCTGAAATTACTTTAACTGTACTACAGAATATAACAAAGAACCTGCATAATTGGAAGAGCGATGGAACTGACAACATTCATAATTACTGGTATAAAAAGTTCACATATCTTCATTGTTTCATAGTAAGATATTTCAATGAGTCTATAAGACAACCAAAAGAAATTCCTCGATTTCTTACCCAAGGTAAAACATATTTACTCCCCAAAGGAACCGTTTCTAATAACCCAGCGAAATACCGGCCAATTACCGGCCTTCAAACGATATATAAACTACCAACATCATGTTTCACAGTAGTACTCACAGGATATATAGAGGATCATGATATACTAAATGAAGAGCAAAAGGGTTGTCGAAAGGGAATGCAGGGATGTAAAGAACAACTTATTATAGATTCAGTTATATTGAAACACGCTCGGAAAAATAATCGAAGTTTATCCTGCTGTTATATAGATTATCAGAAGGCCTTCGACTCGATTCCACACTCTTGGCTAATTAAGATACTAACAATATACAAAGTTCACCCAGCTTTAATAAACACACTTCGAGAACTGATAAAAGAGCGGCGCACCACTATTCATTTATCTCAAAATGGAAGTACCACCAAGACTGAGGAAATCAGGGTGACAAGCGGTATATTTCAAGGAAATTCGCTGAGCCCTCTGTGGTTTTGCCTAGCACTGAATCCACTCCCTAATCTGATTAAAAGGACGCAAATCGGAAATAAACTCCAAAATCAAAATGAATCGCACTTGCGGTACATGGATGATTTAAATTTGTATGCATCATCACCACCGAAATTGCAACAACTGATTCGGCTTGTAAAGAAATTTACAACTGATATTAACATGCACTTTGGATGAGTTAAATGCAGAACTATTAACATACAGAGATGATCTAACTTAGAGATGACAGCGTTTGTCACTGCAGAACAAGAATAAATAGAGCCAATGCCGGAGAGTGAAGTATATAAATATCTTGGATTACAAGAGGGCAAGAGACTTGAGCATAAGCTCATTAAGGAAACACTAACTAAATAATTCACGTCCAGGCTTGAAAGCATATGCAGGTCTGACCTAGACAATAGAAATATAGTAAAAGCTATAAACACTTTTACTATACCAGCCTTGACGTATTCGTTTAGAATTATATCTTCGTCTCAAACACAGATATTGAAAAGCTACAACGAGTAATTAGAACTAGACTAACAAAATATAGGAAACACCATCCGCACAGTAGTAAAAAACGACTTACTTTACCAAGAATTGAAGGAGGGAGAGGAATTATAAATATATGTAATCAGCACGAAAAACAAATATCCAGTTTAAGAACATATTTCCATCAAAGAATGATCGAATGCCCGCTATATGCCAGCATGTGTTTAGCTGATGATAATTATACGCCTCTGAATCTTAAACAAGTGGAACGACAAAATGAGAGCATTCAGACAACTGGAACAATTATACAAGAGTGGAAAAATATGTCTCTACACGGTAGATACCCCCGTCTTTTTCCGGAGACTGGAGGCTTTATATGTGCAATTCAGGATCAAGTTGTGTACACTATCAAATGACACATGTAGGAAATGCCACGAAAAGCCTGAAACTATCCAACATATTGTAGGAGCATATGGCAGACTATCCCAGACGAACTATCTTCACCATCATAACCAGGTGGCCAGTATAGTCCACAAGAAGCTTGTAAGTCGTAATAACTTTATAACAGAGTGAGTTCCCTATTATAAATACATCCCGGAGGCGGTTCTAGATTCAGCCGATTTCAGGTTATATTACGACCGAAAAATAATAACCGACAAAACCGTGCACTGTAATAGGTCAGATATTATATTGCTGGACAAAAAGAAGAAAACAGCATTCCTAATCTGCATAGCTGTTCCAAACACACACAACATTCAAAAGACTGAAGCTGAAGAAAAAGTACAAAAATATACAGACCTCAAGTTAGAAATAAAGCGGATATGGAAGCAGAATCAAGTCCATATTGTATCATTGATAATCTCAACAACAGGCACTATACCAAAGAACCTGAAAAATCACATCAAATTTCTGGGACTGGAAGAAAATCTGTTTAAAATAATGCCGAGGGCAGTATTCCTTAATACCACTCGCATCGCCCGAAAATTTTTGGAGGAATGAAGTTGTTTTGGCTACGGCCCGCTTATTCTATTTCATTTTAGTTCATTTAAAATCTAGCTTAGTTGGGAAAAAAGATAGAAAGAAACATAATAATTATAAAATGGCAGGGGTGGAGAGGAGTGAGAGGAGTGAACCTCTAAGAAGAACTAAGTAAGTAAGGAAAATAAATCTCCCAAGCTCAAAGTGGAAATCCATTGTACCGATGAGCTGAATGGCACAGGGTAAAGTGGCTGAATGGCACAGGATGACCTTTTTTCCTTTGACCCAAAACTAAAAGTTATGGAGAAAGAAACAAATAAAAGTAATTTTCGAGGCGGTAGGGTTTTGCGCAACCTTCGGGAGGATTTGTCTGGGATTAGTGAGTCTGGAGCAAGTGGCAGCTCCCAACTTTCTGGTACTACAAGATTGGCAATGGAAAATGTTATTGAAGAACTAAATACACTAAGAGTGGTCGAAGAACAATACCTCACACTCCCTTCTGGGAAGGCTGTCCGCCGGACTGCTCCTAGGAGAGCTCGTATAAAAGGCTAGACGGCCAACGTATAAAATAGTCACAAGAATTAAATATTGACATAATATCTGCATTTTATTACGTTAATCGCTACAGCGATGATCCACTTCCAGGGTAGAGATCATCCCTTGAGGATAAGGATCCCATGAGGAATTTATAGGGAAACAACCAAAAGTAGATATCACTGAACAAAACTTAGCAGACTAAAAAAACGTTATAATCAATTAAAGGCTGCAATTGCAAGAAAGTCCTACGTTCACCTTCTATAGGTTTTGTTATCTACAATACTCTTGAGCCGGTCTGGTACGTTATTATAGAATTTCGCCACTGCATAGTATAAACTATTTTGTTTTGTTTAAGCGAGTGTACTGGGTAAGCTAAGTTATTACGACCACGAGTTTTGTATTCATGGAAGGAAGTATGCTGTGGAATTTTCTGAAAATTAAATCTAACAAATTGAACAATCTTGTATATGTATAATGATGGTAATGTTAAGGTATTGTATTTATAAAAAAGATGACAGGTAGCTGATTTTTGAGCTCCAGCGATTATTCTTGTCAGCTTTTGGAATCTGAAAACTCGCAATAAATGAGGGGAATTGCCCCACACAATTAGTCCAAACTTTACACCACCATAAAATTCACTATAATAATATGACAACATTATATCAGTCATACACACCTGTTTCAGTCTATATGAGGCATATAATAGGGTTGTCAATTTTTTGCAAAGTTCACTCACATATGGGTCCCATGACAGTTTGCTGTATAGATCAATACCCAAGAACTTGACACCTGATACCTGCCGCATTAACCTTTCGTTAATTTTTAACAGATAAGATTTGTCCGCCATATAAGCAGAGAAGTTAACAAAAGTTGTGTAGCATAATCTGAGTAGTCTGTGTACATCATCAGCTGGCACTAGGTAGCTACAGTCATCACCAAATATAATTATATTTTTATTATCGCAGAGAGTTGGCAAATCTTTAATAAAAAGTAGAAACAAAAGAGGGCCCAGAACAGATCCTTGAGGTACTCCGCAAGCAATTCTCGATCTATTATATTGTATATTATTTATTTCGATGATCAGGGTACGATCGGTGATATATGACTATCCATCCATGAATTTTATCTCTTATGCTAGTTATACACTTTATATGTATGTAAGAAAGTCGCAGATTGCTGTGTAAGTAGATCTTTCACTTCGGAAGCTTTGTTGTATCAAGCTCAAGATATTAAATGTATTTAAAAATAACATTAATTGATCATACATTATTCTTTCCATTATTTTAGATACCACAGACAGAATAGCAATTGGTCAATAGTTGCTAAGGTATAGGGGATCGTCATTCTTGAATATCGGAATTATTTCTGTTTTTCAGAGCATTCGAAAATATACCACTTTCAAATGACCAATTAATTAAATATGGCAGAGCTAGTAAATGTGGGTATTTTTTTTAAATTAGTACAGGAATGTTGTCCAATCCAGTGGATTTTGTATTTTTTAAGTTTTGTATAGTGTCTATTTTTTCATACTGATTAAATGATATCAAAATTATTGAGTTCTGAACTTCATAATTATGATGTACTACGGGTTCACTCTTACTTGTATAAAATAAAGTACTTGTGGAAAATTTTCGACCTTTCAAAAAGACCTTTCAAAAGTATTTCTTCTATCGATCGAACTTTGCTAATTTGTTTAATGTTTTTTTCATCGCCATAAAGAAAAGCAACTAATTTTGTTGATCTCAGTTTTGATTTCCAAATGCTCATTTCAACTTCACAGAGACTAATTGTTAATTCGATTTTAAAAGTTTTAATATAATTGTAATCACTGGAGTAGAATGATAAAGTTATTTTGAATTTATTATACAAGAAGCGCCTATAACATTTTGTTTTGTACGAAATTTGTTTCATAATATAAAATTCTGTAATATTCTTAATGTAGAAGCTTTGTTATTTTGTCAATAACCCTTTTTCAGTTCAAGTAAATTATGACGATTGTAATTATGCTGGTGTAACGACTCCAACGAATATCATTATATTTGTTTCTATTATTTGCGTAAAAAGGCATCAGGTAATTACATTGTTAAAGCTTTTTTGGTAAATTGATATTGGATAAATATTAATACAATCGCAATTTGGTTCTAAGGTGGTAGTTTGACGAGATTAGAAGTAGATGCGTAGTTAATTTTGAGAGCATTAAAATGCGGCTGACGGTTAGTTGGGTTGCATTTTTCACATAAAGGAACGTCAGAGCGACTTAGAATGCATTCATGGGTTAAACGTGTTTGTCCGATTCGGAGCCTGTCAGTGACGGTCTGAATTCTTCTTGAAATACAAGCAGTTACTAATATAACACTGCAAGCGGTCGTAGAGATATTACAACATTATTGATACTGATTTGTTGGGCAATTGAAGCCTAGATATCCGAAATTTTATTGAAACGTTTTCTTTTCATAACTAGTTTTATTTTAAAAATACCAAGAAGTCGTACTTAGTCAAGTTAGGTAGTTATAGCAGATGATCGAGCCCAACGGCACATTATTGCAATAGGCATAATATTAAAACAAACAAATATCACATAAGCAAGCAATTCTGTTATAATAATAATAATCTGGCTTTTAGCAGATTCAATAAGTCCGACCGATACACAACGCTGAACTCGAAGAATTTCACCCGTGATGATTTTGATAACTAAGTATCCACATTTTTGCTATTAAATGATCAACCGACTAAAGAGTGGAAATCGGAAAACATCAAAATCAGCAGCGGAGGGGAAGCCGACAAGGGAATGCTCTTTCAACATAGCATTGGATTGAGTAATCAATAGGGTAGGCATGAAACGTACCATAAGGAACAAATCTATATAATCCTAATAATAGTCTATGCAAGAAGCTTTTACGAGTATAACCAAATATGAAGAAAGGCTACAAGAAACATTCACCGAAATAAAGAGAGGCTGGAGGTTTGCATATACCAGATGTATAAATAAAACAAAGTTGTTTAATTTCCACATATATTTTTCTCTAAAACATAACGCATTTCATTTCACAGTCGCTTTTTCGGATGGTTGACAAAAACATTTCTTTGTCAACCATCCGAAGAAACTACATGTTTTGTTTTAGTTGTACATGTTTTATAAAAAAATATAAACTAAAATTGAACAAATTTGTTTTATTTCTACAATTTAGTATGAATTTTCATCAAGAAAATGCCGCAACCATCCCCAGTTTAAACCAGATGGGGCGGTTAATAATTATTAATTAAAAAAAAACACTTTAATTTGGGAGAAAGGTAAAAAATGGTTTATTCAAAGTATGCGTCATCGCTAGTTGTACATTTTTCCATCTCGTTGGCACTTTCTGGCTGCCCTCCCAGAAAAACCGTATATCTTTTGAGGTGGTCCAGTTATCAAGCCATTTTTTGACATCTCCGTAATTATTAAAGTGCCTCATGTAAAGTGCGTGAGATATCGATGAAAACAAGTGGTAGTCGGAAAGGGCCAAGCCTGGTGAGTAGGGCGGGTGAGGCAAGAGTTCCCAGCCATGTCCAGAAATGGTGATTGACCGCTTTCGCTGTGTGTGATAGGGCGTTGTCGTGCTGCAAAATCACGTTTCCGTGTCTTGTAGCCATTCTGGTCTCTTTTCGATCAATAAATGGTTCAAATTGATCATTTGTTGAGGGTAGCGAATGGTATTAACGCTTTCACCTAGTTTTAGAAGCTCATGGTACTCGACACCCTTCTGATCTCACCAAATGCACAGCATAGTCTTCTTTCCAAAGCGATTCGGTCTTGCGGTCGATGTTGATGGTTGTCTTGGGTAAAATCATGATTTTCTGCGTTTTGGGTTCTGGAAATATATCCACTTCTCATTTCAAGTCGATCCCATGCCAAAAAGTTTTTTTTCATGAGAAAGCAAAACTTCGCCCACCTTTTTTCGCTGTTCCATCTGTGTGTCGTTCAGCTATCTGGTACCAATTTTCTCGTCTTCTGTATCTTTTCCATGATATGTAGACAATCACAAATGGTTCGACCACCAACATTTAATTTCTCAGCCATTTGTTGTTGAGTTTGCATATTGTCTTCTTCCAACAATGCTTGCAATTCGGCATCTTCAAATTTTTTCGGTTCACCTGGGCATTCTTTTGTTTCAAGTCGAAATGACCACTTTTGAATCGTCTAAACCAACGCCTACAAGCATCTTGCGTTGAAACATTGTCACTGTAACTTTTTACAAATATACGACGACGGCTTTCACTTGCGTTTTTTTTTTTGATAGAACAAGAACACAGTTCGTGCCGAAAATGTTCTTATTTAGCTCGCCACTCAACATTTCGTTTAAACAGCAATGGCGTTTTGAAAGGTACTATCGTGGCAACAAAATGGTTAAGAGATTAGACTGTTTTATTTTTTTTTCTTAATTTAATTTAAGTCACGTCAACGCTCTAGGCGTTATTTAGTAACCCGATACCGACAAACAACACACAAAACACCACACCCAAACAACATATCCATGTCCGCACGAGGATTCGAACCCGGGACCATTCGATTGCCAGGCAGGTCTCTAACCCACCAGACCACCGCGGTCGGCAGAAATTAGACTGTAAACCGACGCTTGTTTCCAGCGTCACCTCTTAAAAAGCTAAGAATTTTTAACACCAAGTCTCAGCGAACATAATACTCTTCAGAGGCAATGGAAAGTAGATATGAAGTAATTTACCACAACAAAAAGATCAGAAGAACCTTCAATGGTTTCAACCTACTATTTCACAGGAGAAAATAATATATATATATATATATATATATATATATATATATATATATATATATATATATATATATATATATATATATATATATATATAAGACGAAAATTTTTGAAAATCAATATTTAAAATAAAAATAAATATCTGAAAAGTGCATCCTTCGGTGAGCTTCTGACAAAATTTCATGACATTTGGATCATTAGAAGCCAAGTTATCGCGCTTAAAGTGTCGGTGAGTTTATACCATCGGTCAAAAAATAAACATCGACCAAAGAGCGAATATTAAGTTTTGTTTTAAACCTTGTAAAACCGAAACGTTTCAATTAATAAAACAAATGTTTATCCCGTGGCAGAATCCACAAGTGGTTTAAAAGATTCAAAGAAGGTCTTGAGGACATCAAGGACGACGAACATATTGGTCCGAAAAATTCTGTGGTTACTCAAAGTAACATTGAAATTGTGCATGAATGTATAAAAGATCAGCCAAAATCATTGTTGCGAACATGGAAATGGAATTGAACATGTCCAAATATTCAATTCATCGCATTTTGATCGATCATTTGGAGCTTCGAAAGGAGGGTCTGTGTAGGCTTTGTTTCACACAAATTGACTGAAGACCAAAAATTGCTCCGAATCCAACATTACAAGGATTTAATTAAAGAGTCGAAAATGGACGAAAAATGGTTCGGAGAACGACCATGTTTAATAGCAAAATCGAACACATTTTGCTAGATATTCCACTTTGCCAAATACCAGGATTAATATCAAAACAAAATGCAGTGGAAGATATAGCACGCTGTCATAAATCGTAGCTTTAGGAACATTTAAAATTATCTAATTCACAAATTACAAATTACTATCATACGTTCGAGTAATCGCATTAAATATAAGATTTCAGTTACCTAAGCAATTTAATTTACACTTTAGCGAGACAACAGCAACTTAAACTTGGATGAACATAGACTAACTATAATCTAATAATTACAAAGCAGAGAACGACACGTGATCAATAACTTTATATTAGTTTCTACCACAAGAAACTTCTTAAATCGTTTATCTTTGAGACAGAAGTTTCCGTAAATTGAGGCATAATGATATAACCCGATCTACCCTCAGAAATCTGTCAATAATCAATTTTTATTTATTGAGATCTTGTACATTAATTTTGTCCGAGAGCTAAACATCAACTACTATGAACAATTTTTTCTCAAGTATAGTCTGAACCATTTTTTCTCAAGTCTCTTTCAAGTATAACAGAATGGTTATATTATATAAATATCTGTATACAGGGTGTAAAGTGCTTTCGAAAATTCAACCAATGATTCTTCACATCATTTGAAAGAAAAAGTTTCTTACAAGGGCCAAAGATAAAGGTTTTTCGAGAAAAAATGCTTGTTAAATCACCAATCGAAAAATTGTGATAATAATTAACATTTTAGGCAAATTATGGGCTATGCCCCGATGGAAGCGACAACGTCGTAATATTGCCACGACAAATTATTTTATTACAAATTATTATTTCAAAAGTGCGACAAAAATTATTTCAGTGTTTCAGTGCATTTAAGTTCGATTTATAATCAAAAGTATATTCTGTATGCGAATCTCAGGAAAACTCTCCAAAATTCCGAATTTATGTAAAAGGCGTAGTGACAGACAATACTCCCCGAAAGGCTGCTTTCAGCTCTACACACATTTGTCCAAGTTTCTCAAAGACTTATTTAGAATCCGTGTAGTGTGGTTCCAAAATTTCAAGAATGAGGACGGTAGCGAGGATCCTGAAGTTGAAGAACAAATTTTACATCTTGTTGAAAAGATTTCTAATAGAAATACTCGAAGTGTTGCGAGACAAGTTGGAGTTTTTCATTGGATTATACATAGAACACTAAAGGAGCAATTACTCTGCCTTTATTATGTTCAAATAGTAGAAACACACTTACACACTGCTTTTTCACATAGGAAACAATATTAGCCAAAACCAAACCAATCCAAATTTTTAAACCGAATAAAACAATTTGTTACTTTGTTATCTATCACTTTTATAAATATTATAAATTTATAAAAGTGATATGTAACAAAGTAAAAAATTATTTTATTTGGTTTAAAAAATGAACTATCACAAAGTAACGGACAAATCAATCAATAATCCAAATGTTTAGTTCAATATTTTATCAACCGACGAAGTTTTTTTCACGAGGAATGGGATGGTGGACATTTTGAACAGTTAATTTAATAAAACAGTTAACCATGTGTTTCGTAAAGTGACATGAATCCTTTAAAATGTGTTATAATATGAAAAATTAGTGCTAGTAATTCCAGCTTTGTCATTAAACAACAATAATGTGTTAGTTTTCCTTTTTTTAACAAAACAAACCATTTATGTGAAAATGTATGAAATAAATGATTATAAAAATATATTTTATTTTCAAATAATACATTAAGAGGATTGAATATAGATTGAAGTAAACGATACGATGGGATATTTGGTTCAAAATAAGAACGATGTTACCATTGTTAAGAAAATTTAAATGAATCTTCTGACCTGTTTCCCGAGGAAATGGTTTCATTTTGCATACATGTTATAAGGAAGTTTCTTGTTAAAAAATGCAAAAAATCGGTTAAATTTACGAAAGTACTTTTCCTGTATAAAACATATTAAAAACATCTCTGCAATACAGCCTAGGAAGTGATACAGGAATCATACTAATTTAGGGTAAATACATTAATCGTTATTTAATTTTGTCTAATTCAAATATTATTATTCTTCTTCTGGGGCAGTTCTTTTCGGGACTCTGGCCACCATTAGTTTTTTCCTCCAAATGCTCAGAGTTCCTGTCGCTACATAAAAATAAGTACCTGCAGTACTTCTATGGTACCTATCGTCCTATCGCCATATTATCCTCCCGTTTACCTCTGTTTATTTTTCCTGAAATTACCCCTTGTTTCCTGGTAACTTCCTCCTCTTATTCGAGCGTTATTATTTATGAATCCGGAATAATAAATAAAACCAAATATTTATCATTGAAAATGGTTTTATTGTTTTTCAAAATATTCTCCGCGATTATTAATACACCTTTGCATACGTTTGAACCAATTTTCATAGCACTTTTTCTATTCCGATTGAGGTATTTCCAAAACATGCATTTTGAATGCATTAACTGCTCCTTCTGGTGTCGAAAATCGTTGACCACGTAGTTTATTTTTCACGGATGGGAACAAAGAGATATCATTGGGTGCCAAATCAGAACTGTCTTGTTTACAGTACAATCAAGTGTTTACGTCGATTTTACGTTTTAGTCGTTAATTTTACAAAAATCCAGCTGATAAGTTTTGCTATATATGCGGACCATTTATTTTAAAGCCACAAGCTAGATCAATATCTGAGAAAGTCGAAAAAACCTATCTTTTATATTTTGTGTTTACATAAGTGCCAAATTGGAGATCAAGATAAAAGTTGGGCTCCTCATGTTTGCTGTGTGCATTGTCACGTATATTTAGTTTAGTAGATGCATCAGAAGAAAAATTCTATACCGTTTGCTGTTCGTGTACTGGGGCGAGAACCTGCTGATCATGTAAGTGATTCTTACTTTTGTATCACTAAAACAGAAGGGATTTCAAAAAACAAAGAGACAGAATTCAGTATCCAAATTTGCCTTGTGCACTCTCTGGCCAGTTCCTGATAGCCAGGAACTACCAGTACCGATTACGCTTTTAAACCTGGACAACATATTTCCCGGTGGTTCTAATTTTTCATCAGGATCTGATCCACAACTTCCTGAGAACCCCAGTTGTGACCAAACATTTTTTACAATTACCAGTGAACCTCACATAATGAGTCAGAATGAATTAAATGATTTGGTATGTGAGCTGGGATTGTTAAAACAAAAATCGGAACATCTTGGTTCCAGACTTCAACAGTGGAACATGTTAGATAAAAATGCAAGTGTTTCACTTTACCGAAAACTGTAGGTGTCTCTTGGGATATTGATGGTTTAATGAATGAGCTTAATATGGAACATATACCTTCCGAGTACATATTTTCATAGATTCGTCGAAATACAGCCTAAAAGCAGCCTTGCGTCATAATGGAAACAAAAACCCATCTATTCCATTAGACCACTGACAATGAATAAACTCTATGACAATTTAGAAATCATACCAAATCGCATTAAATATGAACATTATCAGTGGGATATTTATGGGGATTTAAAAGTGATCGCTATATTGCTAGGACGTTAAGAGGGGTTTACAAAGTATTGCTGTTTTTTGTGTCTATGGGACGGTAGGGCAGCAAAAGAACATTACAGTAAGAAAGAGTGGCCTCATAGAACTTCTTTTGAACCTGGTATTTCAAATATAAAATAGGCCACCCTTGTTAACCCAAAAAAGCTGCTTCTTCCGTCTCTTTATATTAAGCTTGGACTAATGAAAAACGTTCTCAAAGACATGTACTAAGAAGGTAATAGTTTCAAGTACCTAAAGGCATATTTATTGGAAGGAAGCTCCTGTAATTTTCATTTTCAAGAAAAATTAAATGAAAAGGAATTGGCAGCTTGGAAGTGTTTTGTAATGAAAGGATTTCTGGGAAGCAAGAAAGATGAAAGCTATAAAAACCTCCTAGATGAACTCTTGAGAGCCTATGAAATTCTAGGGTGTCGCATGTCTTTAAAACAGTATATTTAAAATTCCAATTTGGATTTTATCCCGGAGAATTTGAGTGCAGTAAGCGGCGAACAAGAGAGACTTAAGAGAATAAGGAGACTTGAGACTTATTGAGAAGACTTGCCCAACAATTACGAAAAAAATTAGAAAACCGAAACCAAACATTTTCTTAAAGGTGATTTTAAGGTTGCTTTGATTAACACACATAATTTAAAAGAAAATACTTAGTAGGAAGAAATATTTATCCACTACTCCACAGACTATATAAAATAACGCCAAAACATAATATGATTAAATATAGAGATATGTTTTTACTACCTGTAATATTGGAAAAGACTAAAACCGAAGAAACAATAGCTCAATTTCCTTTAAAAATTTTAGCGATGATATATTTAAACGAAGTGATTTGTATTCGCAAACACGTATTTAGGTATCTGACGATCAACATTTCCCTGCCCTCTATTTGTCATATAGATTATAGATTCGGAAACATAGCATTTTGTTCGGGAGTGCATCGATATAAATTTAATGGATCTCATTTCTCTTGTATTTATTGCTCCATAAGAATACAGAATTGATTAAATTTATTTAGAGTATTTAACTAGAGAAACCATACAGGAACTATTTTGAAACTTGAACACAATCATAGAATGTAGTAAACATGAGGTTTATCCACAAACACGAAGGTGTAATTTGTGCAAATAAATGTTGGATCAAGTTAAGAGCTTAAATCCAATTTAATAATAAATTCAGAATAAATCCAAATATTTTACAATAAGACTTTCCAGAGAAATTTAAAACGTAATAGCGCAACACTGTTGATGTAAATATCACTTATAAACTGCTGCATTCAGTACATTGTGTCAATACGTCATGGAAAAATACATGATTCGACACAATTGTTGAATTTCTCTATGGCAGTTGGAAGGTGACCACCACTTTGGGGAAAAAAATTGCAGGATTAGGGCCGATGAAAATCCTCAAGTAATTCAGGAGCTACCATTCTGGGATGACAGCACCTTAGTTTTTTTAAGGCGATGATGGAAATTGTGTTACTATTAATGATGAACGTCATAGGAATATTCTAACAGAATATATTTGTCCGGAACTGATAAAAGTAGATATAAATAATGTTTTCTTTCAACAAATTGGTGCGATTCGTCACACATCTCGCCAGACAATCGATTTATTGCAGAAAAAGTTTCCTGGGCCCGCTATTTCGCGAAATGGTAATGCCAACTAACCATCAAGATCATGTGATATCAAGCCTATCAATTATTCTTTGAGGTGTTATGTTAAATCCCTAATTTATAGAAATAAACTCCGAACAATTTTTGACCTTAAACGAAACATCCAGACTGCCATTAAAATTATACCACGCGATATTTGCGAAAGTGTAATCGAAAATTGAATCTACAGAATACATTGCACCACACAAAACCGAGGGAGACATTTGCACGACATTATTTTCAAAACTCAATGCCATTATTTGTTCTTCAAAATGAAATAAAAATTACCGGGTAATTATCATGGTGGTGCATATTAAAATTCTGACACTCCTATTTATTAGTTACATATTTGGTGTTTATATCTATGACATTTATACTAAAGGACTCTAAAGTAATGTGGGCTACTTGAAACATCTAGGATATTTTCCGATAACAATAACTTTGACTAAAAACTAATAGTAGTGCGTATACGCATCATTGGCGCAATATACCAACAAATAGTAAACATACGAAGGGCGTAAGTTCATCACATTTATCAGTTAATTACTACTATTGCGCACCAATAGTAGACTTTTTTTAGATTCTGCCTCAATGCATCGCCTCTTTGCTCAGTTTTACTTTAGTTGTTAGATAGAACAGTTGAGATTTATAGTGTTTAGTGAAATGGGGGAAGACATTTTTTAACGCAAAAAGAAAATGAAATGAAAAATTAAATGAAGGTGAAACCTTACAAAATCTAAAATACTCCTTGGAAGGAAAAACAACATTGGAAATATTTTTCTTATTTTTTGACGAAGAAATTCTATCTATGCTAGTGGGCTATTCTCGCAAATATTCTCGAGATAACAACCGTTTTGATTTTAGTTTCAACAAAAATGATCTGAAAAATTTTCTTGGTATTCTAATCATTTCAGGGCCGGCCGCGGTGGTCTGGTGGGTTAGTCGCCTGCCTGGCAATCCAAAGGTAGCTGGTTCGATTCCATCGCTCGGATGGGTGTTTTTCTTTAATTCTTCTGTCCGCCTTACTTCCTACCCTACACACATACTTATATACACTCACATATACACACACACGCCCACACATATCCTCACCTAAATGTCTGTGATTGTTTTAAGGCAAGAGTGTAAAATCCGACAAAGAATTACCCCTTAGTCTCGCCAGTTAAAGGCTGGGTAAGGCCAGATGCCTTCTGAGAAGTGTTCTACGTTGGTCACTCGCCAGTCGGAAGGCTTCCTGATAGACTTATGGGTAGACACATAACCAAGGGTTTTATAGCCTGAGGGGGGTGCTGACTTGGGTTTGTTGGTAGCTGATGACCGTTGTTCGGAACCCACGTTAAGCTGTAAGTCCAGTCGCTAATAGCCTAGTTGCTGACGCTGACGCAAGTCTAGACAAAAGTGATAAATTTGCCAAACTGCGTCCATTTTTTGATGCTGTGAACATTCGCAACAAGCAATTTGGAATATTTTCGCACAACGTTGCTATTGACGAGCAAATGGTACCATATTTGGTAGACATTCCTGTAAAATGTTTATAAAAGAAAAGCCCGTCCTTTTTAGGATGTGGGGTCTATGGTCATCTGATGAAAACCTCTACATATTATACAATACGGAGGAACAAATGCTAAGCAAGAAGAATCTCCTTATGGATTGGGAAGACAAGTAGTTCTAGATATTTTGACAGCATGCGAAAACCCCCTGCACCACAGAATTTTTTTTGATAACTATTTCTCGTCCTATACATTATTCGATAAATTATATAAAATACAATATTTTGCAATAGGTACCATAAGAGACAATAGGACAAATAAGCGCCCTTTAGAAAATGCAAAGTCTCTCGGAAACAAAGAAAGGGGTGCTTATGATTTTGTCGTCGAAGAAAATATACTGTCGCTAGTAATAATTTTTCTATACCACCTAGCAAAAACTAAAAGATACAAGAGCGCAAAGAACTTCAAGTTCACAACCTGATATGATAAAGAAATACAATTCCTACATGAGAGGGGTCCAACTTTATGATTATGGTATTGCAAATTATAGAACAAGCATTAGAGGCAAAAAATGGTGGTGTCCTTTATTTATAAACAACTTAGCTAACTGCTGGAAGCTCTACCGTAGAGTAAATAACTCCAATATGACACAGCTAGAATTCAAATCATATTTAACAGTACGTCTTTTGAAAAGCTTTTGATGATGTCGCTGCAGACATATCTACTATCGGAAAGCCTCCAAAAGAACATGTTGTGAATGAAGTGAGGCTTGACAGAGTGGGACATGTGATAATAAAACATCCTGAAAAAGCAAGAGGGAGATGCAAACAGCGCAAAAATCATACTATTTACCTTTGTGGTAAATGCAAAGTTCATCTTACACACCGATTGTTTTGAAATCTTTCATAAAATTAAATAATAAATAAAAGTCTATTTTAAAAATTATAATGACCGCAAAAACTGTGGCAAAATTTAATTTTTTAAATAAAAATGCAAACAAACGTTTTTTTATTATTTTTTCGTAAATGGGTTAACCATCGAGAATATGAGGATACAGATCTGAAACATCTTCCCAGAAACACATATTATTTATGGCTTTTCCAGATATTTTACGGTATGAACACCCAGATAAAAGCAAAAAGTAATAACACTGGAAGATGGAGCATGCTGTCATAAATAGGAAATTCGGAAATACGTTTAGTTTCAATCATTTAAAATTATCTAGTTCGCCACCATTTACAAATTACTAACGCGCCTTCTAATAATAACGTTACATGTAAGATTCCAGTTACCTAAGCAATTTAATTTACATTTTAGAGAGACAACAGCAACCTAAACTGGAAGGAACATAAACTAACTAATCTAATAATTAGAAAACTGACACCGACACGTGATCAATAACTTTCTGTTAGTTTCTACCACAAGAAACTTCTTAAATTGTTTATCTTTGAGGCTGAAGTTTCCGCAAATTGAGGCATAATAAAATAATTCGATCTTCCCCTGGAATTCGTTCAATAATCAATTTCAATCAGTCAGCTCTTGTACTATACTATGTGACAAAAAACATCTGCCAGCAATACTATACTATTATAATCAAAAAGTAAGGTTTTGATTTAAAATGTCATGCCATGTATATCATTTCATTTATTAAGTTAGAAATTATAGCGTCTTTTGGGATTCTTAAAAATTGTTGTTTTGTTGCATGTTTTTGGGCATGAACAACGTTTAAATAGATATTTGAAACAGCTTTGAAATGAGGTATTACTAGCGCACTGTTGTTATTTTAAAATAATTATCAAAATGGCGCCACAACGAAATCTTTGACAATCATATCACTGCCTATTAACTAAAACATTTATTTTACGCTTTAATTTATGTATGCTGAAAGCATAAAACAACTTTCGTTCATTTATGTTTTTCGAGTTAAAAGTTAAAGGAGGGTGACTTTAGACGTGTGTGTTGGCATCTTCGGTGCTTACTGTCGTGAGATTCGTGACTTTTTGAGAAGGAAACGTCTAGTCGACCTATCGTCAGCGCCTTCAATTCTCCGCTCCAAAAGCTGGAAAAATATCTCTCTGACATCATGCAACCTGCAACAGAAAGAGCCGGCTCCTCCAAAAACTCGGAAGAATTCACATATATCCTCAACAGTACAACAGTTGACAAAGACGATATCTAAGTAATGTCTGAATGATTGTGGCGTGTTTTTTTTCTTTTTTTAGTGTTGTTCGCCACGATCTAAAACTCAAAAAATGTCAAACATATCTGTTCTTATGTAAATAAAGAATCATTAGTTAAAAACAAAAAACCAAACGGAGACAAATTTCTCAGTGATTCTTTTCTGTAATAAATTTACCTAACAAATTTTAAAAAATTAAAATGTTCTAAAATAAATACAAGCCATCGAAACGGCCCGTCTCATACCAAAACTCTGAATAAGATACGTCGATGATATATTCGTCATATAGTATTTTAGAAATGGATGAATATATACATATGGGGTATAAGGAAAAGTACTTTCGTTACTTTAACCAACGATTCTTTATATTTTCTTGCCGAGAAAATGTCCTCATAAGATGTATCGAAAACCATTTCCGAGGAAAATAGATCTGAATGTTCGTTTTAATTTTTCTAACAATGTCGTCGTGGTTATTTCAATCGAATCGTCTCATCGTTTCGTTTACTTCGATGTAGCGGAATTCAGTTTTTGTTACATTGGCCTCTTAAACTATTATTTCAAAATATAATACAATATTTTTAGTCAGTTTTTCCATATGTTTCCGCATAAATGTGTGTGTTTGTTTTATTATAAAACAAAGAGCAAAACTTACACATTATTGCCGTTTAATGTTAAATATGAAATTACTACCACTAATGTTTCTCTTCATAACACTTTTTAAACGATTCACATTAAGAAACACTTGATTAGGTGTTTTATTAAATTAACTGTTCAAAAGCTTCTTCGATAGATAAAAACATTTCGATTCCTTTGGTTTTGGCCAATAAACCATTCACAGTAGTTTGTGTCTGTGTAAGAAATATTTTTGTTTAGTATATACCTTTTAGACAACGGTTTCATCTCAAATAAAACGATAGGTCTGTCGTTTGTTTAGAAGGTATTTTAGCATACAAATGTAAGAAATATGTTTGTTTAATTTACATCTTTCGGTCTCTTGTTCATTCTCAGACAAAACGATACTTTTATCACTTTTTTTGGTAAAGATGGTTTTTATCATATTGTGGACCAAATGCCGACTACATTACATATTTCGGTTTATTGACGCTATGTTATGTTGTGTTTAGAATCAATATAAGTTCGCTTATTCTATCTAAAAGCTTCGACAACACTTAAGGGTAGTTACCGCCCGATGTGCGAAAATGGTGGGGCATCTTTAGAGGTGGCTTCATTTCAGTATTTGAAACCAACATTTTCATTTATACTGTGAACAAGTGTCATGTCGTGTAGTTCCTGAATAATTCCAAGGGTGAGTTTTTCCATCACTTTGTCTTCTATTGATTTCAGTAGTTTTGAGAAGTATTTAAAAATGACTCCTATTTCTTTGTCTCACAGAATACTGTTCTGATTATTGCCAAATATTCCAGTAAAATTGAATTAAATTGGTTACTGTTCATTTTAAATAATATTAAAAAGATTGTTTCTAATTTAATGATTTAATAAATTTAAAATGATTTTGATTAAAGTGACTATCCAAACATTGTTTGAGAACTGGCATCAGCATATTCATATGATTTGTAATTTAATTGAGAGAGAGATCCATGGTATTGTCGCGCGTTTTTCCCTTAAATACCATTAAGTGGGTAAATGTTTGATGTTTTGCTTTTCTAGTATCTGGAACGAGTTTTCCCTTTGTACCCATTGTACAACTCAGTACTAGAGGTTACACCGTAGGGTATAGTTGGATATCCATTATGTCTTATTAGCTATTTGGGTGGGTATTTCGTGCGTTTTTCCCTTGATACCCGTTCAGACCCGAAGCTGGTGCTGTTGTGCGTTTTTCCCCTCAATGCCAGGAACAGTACCAAGTATAATAATTTTATTATTGATTGATAAAATTATCATTGTTAAAATAATAATTTGTAATAATTTAAAATGATAATTTGCAATGACTGTTTGTAATTTAATAAATACTTAGAGATCCATGGTATTGTCGAGCGTTTTTTCCTTCAATGCCATGAAGTGCGTAAATACTGTTTAGCTTCTTTAGTATCTGGAGCGGGTATATCGCGTGTTTTTCCCTTTGTACCCATTGCACAACTCAGTACTAGAGGTTACACCGTAGGGTGTGGTTGGATATCCATTATGTTTTGTTAGCTCTTTCGGTGGGTGTCTCCTGTGTTTTGCCCTGGAAACCCCGTTCAGAACTGAAGCTGGCTCTGTTGTGCGTTTCCCCCTCAGTGTCAGGAGCAATACCCAATTTGATATTGGATTATTGACCGATAATATTATCAATGTTGAAGTGATGTAGAGCGTCTCTATTTCAACTGATGTCGATTGATGTTGTTATAATTGGTGTTAAAACGAGGATTTCTCGTTGAGTATTTAAACAGCCTCATATTAAAGTATGATTTATATTGGTCTGATAAATTTAAAGTAACAGATAATAAGTAGACCAATTTGATGAATTCAGAGTGTTCAGGGTTACTTTTATTTCCAGATAGTTAAAGCTTCAATGATTGGAAGCCACTACCATGCTCGTCAAACTCATGTACCCAACTAGCCGTCCAGTTATTATTAAGAAGATATGATTATCTGTCTCTATATTATAGATATATATAAAAAAAATTATCCATTAATTTTGTCACGTAATTTTTGTCCATTCCGTAAACCTGTATATAAATCAGTGAATATATATTATAGTACAGTACAATATATAGTACAAATATATATATATATATATATATATATATATATATATATATATATATATATATATATATATATATATATATATATATATATATTCCCGGAAATTGTGTATGGTTTGGAAGAAAAAAATGAGGATTCGAGTCACTCCTATACTTTACATTCTAAGTATTTACATGGGCATTCAGATAAAAGGAGGATTCATCGGTGAAACAAATTGTTTTTGAATACTCAGGTTCTTGGGCTATTCTTCCAGATATCTCTTCGCAAAATTCAAGTCTGCGATAGAAATCATCTTCTATGAGCTGGTGAGTGATTTGCAATTTGTAGGGGTGATATTTTTGTTTTTTTTTTTAACCCGTTGCACAGTTTTTGCATATACTCCACAGACAACCGTATTTGAGATGTAAATCGTGTAAGATTCACGACTGTTTCAGCAACAATTTTTATTTGTTGGTTATCTTAAATTCCTGGGCGACCAGTTCTTGTTGTATAATGAATACTTCCCAGGGCGATCGGCATATCTTTCATTAAATATTCTTTAAGCTTCATGTAGATTTCTTCCAGGCTCGCAAATAATTAGAATCGCACTAACTTTTTCTTCTAAAGTACATGCCATTTTACTCCAACGTGGCAAAACTAAAGCAAATTGCTAAATGTAAATACAAAATAAATTCGAATATACAAAAACGGTGAGTTTTAGTGCGACTTCTATCAGGAAAAAAACTAATATTTTTCTTTTACAGGGAGACCCTGTTTAAAAAGCTTGATGATATGCTAATATTAAATTTAATCGATTTTTTTTAAAATCAAATGACAAATGTCAAAACAAAAACAACGTTTGAATAGATATTTAAAACACCTTAGAAAAGCGCACAGTTGCAATTTAAAAATAATTATTAAAATGACGCCACTACCTATTAACTAAAACATTTATTTTGCGATTTAATTTATGTTGCCAACTTTCGTAGTTTTATGTTTTTCAGGTCTAAAGTTAAGGGGGAAGGGACTTTAGATATGTATATATGTATATATGTATATATATATATATATATATATATATATATATATATATATATATATATATATATATATATATATATATATATGGGTAAGAAAGTTTACTAATAAAAGTTGATGATACTTGTGAGTAAAGATAATAAATATAAAGATAGTATTCTGCTGTATGAATATAAAGAAATAGATTGTTGGTAGTTAGTATTGAAGGGGACTTGTCCGAAGAATATAGGCAACCTGCCATGTTTTCAAGCTTATGGAAAGCCAAGAAGAGGCACAAATCGAAGATCAAGGTCGGTAATAGATGATAGTAAACATCATTATGTCCATAAATTAGATCGAAACGTGGAATAGCAACTTACAAATCTCGAATCTGTCGGAAAGCCGATTTTTGAGGTATGCTATAGATGTAGAGCAATTATCAGAGGATTAATAGTCTGCAATAAAACAGTATTTTCAATAATTAGCCTATTTACTGCTTTGAAGATACATGATACAGAAATTATTATATCAATTTTGCGCATGATTTTAACGTAATAGATTTGCTATTAAATTAAAACCAAATATTCTCTGTAATATATGCCAACGTGTGTACATCATTAAATATCGCTTTTATGGAAAAGCTGATGCAGGGAAAATAATTTTAAGGGGTAAACACTATTTCACAGACACTTTACATAAAATAACACTAGATAATGGCAGTATACAATATGTAATTTATAGAACAAATATATTATTATACAAATTTATTATACGCGAAATATAGGAATAGAATAAAAATTGCTCAGTCTCCCACAAAAATTTTAACGATGGTACCTTTAAACGGAGAGATTTGTATTCCCAAACACGAAATTCGTTTAAAAATTTAGTTAAATTTGGAAATATCCTATTTTATTCCAAACTGCATCGTTATAAATGTATACAGCTCATCCTCTTGCATTTATCGCTCTAGAACAGAATATTGATTGAATTTCGTGAGGATGGGTTAGATAAATAAATGCCAACTCACATAACTCACCAGAAAAGATTTAATAACAGTAAATATTCCTGCTCTTTATTTCGACAAGCAATAATAGATAGTGTAACAAAAATTACGAAACAAAGAAAGTTTTTTTGCATCACGCCTTACACTAATTTTTAAAAATCGTCCCCGAAGCTGCGATTGAATCCTGTTGCATGTCCAAGATAGTGTCGGAACGCTTTCCTTTCATCGCCTGTGTACTTTTGTCAATAGAATAAATATCGCCAAGTTAAATTAGAAGTCTATTCGAGAATGGTTTAGCAACACGATACTTGTTTTGAAAAGAAATCGAGTACAATCTTTCCTTTGTTTTCGTTTCCTCCAAATTTTTCATTAAAATAAGCTGTGCAGTTGGCAGACAAACGAAGGCCGTTCGAAAAATACTCAGTGTGACAAAGAAAATACAAGATTTTTGAGGATTTTTTAATTTTTCAACGTGGCCACTTTGCAGTTCAATATATTTAGTTCAGTATAAAGTAATTTATTCAACTATGCAAAATAAGCGTTTGACTTCATTGTTCGAAGTGCATCTTCAACCAACGAGCCATTTCTTCAGGTTTCGGAAGAGGAAGTAATCACTGAAAGCCAAATCCAGTGAATAGAGTGACTGAATCCTTAATACAGCGAAATCTAATGAACACAAATACCCCTTATCGTTTTATATTATACCCATAGCATTCGTGTTACACGATGTAGTTTTCATAAAGGCAAATATTTTCAATTTTAAATAAAGCTAGCAAATATGTATTAAATTACATGGCAAAAAAACTCTGTCGAAAGAAATAAAAAGCTTCGCCTTAATTATAAATTTGATTGGAAAACTCACATAAAAAGAAAATAAATATATCATCGATATTTCATTTCTTCGTTAACGAATATATTTTTAGGATAAGAGGAGCGTAAGTAAAATTCTCGGCCAAACACAGAGATGGCACTAGTATGACCAAATTACTATATTAAGTATGTATGTTTATTACGTATGTTTCCTAAGAGTAACATGGCGCGAAATTTCAGATGCATGCGTTTAGTTGTTTATATGTGGCGATAGTGTAAAGCAAACAATCAATTGTTCAATAGTTCGGACACACTAAAAAAATCACCCTTTATATAATGAAATTGCCATGTGAGATATTGTTCTTTTTTATGAAACTCTCAGCTTAGAAACATCATATTTATGTAGTCATGTAGGACATATTCCTAGATGTATTAAAAAAGAAAAAACACGTCCTCCTATAATTTCCTTCACTCTAAAATCAAATGGAATTAGAAACTTTCCACAGTTTCTAAGTCGTTTTAATGAACGAATCATGGTTCAGAAAGATTTTAATATCGCAGAAAAGATTTTGCATTTAAAAATCTCAATTTTACGCTCAATATCGAAATTTATTCTACTTTATTAGTATTTAAACTAGATTTATATTTACTCGAAAATATATTTATAAAGTTCACATCTTCCAACTTATTATTAAGTTTAGTTTGATTCGCAATTTCTTCATAGAGTGTGTTTAATTAAGGATTTACTGTCCTCCGTAAAATATCTGTTTTAACATAAAGTTATTCATGAGTTTTTACTTTAAATATCAATGAAATATTAAACTAAAAGAAGTCAGATATAAAACCAATATTAATATTAAATACCCTACTTAATGAATACATGTTTTTATATTTTTAGTAATATTATGTTAGCTTCGCTTGCTTGTTTCGATAGACTTCAAAAATGGAACAATATATTCACGCCTCGAATGTGAAACAAAAATTATAATATGTTTAGTGAGGTAAATTAATTTTATTTCATGTGGTAGTCAAATGTCGAGCTTGCTAACGTATCCCCGTTATTTTAAAATATTTTTAACACTGGATATCAATATTTTAATATAGACGATTATCAAATTAAATTAAACAATACCCCATATGTTGTTTTGAAACGCCATCTTTCACTTTAAAACTAGGTATAGTATATGAGCATACTGTAAATATAACTTGAAAAATCAGTTGTAGCTTTGTATAACTTTGGGAGACAATGCTATTTCGTACAGTACTTCGAAGAAATGATTCCAGAAATTGAGAATTTTTGATTTGAATAATGCAGGACGTCCGGGATAGCAAAGAAAAGCAAAGAATGAAGTATTGGAAGCACTGCTGGAAGAAAATCGTTGTTAAATATTTGTAGAGCTCGGACAGGAACACCACAAGCCATTTTTCGGCGTTTCTACAAGCTTGGGAAAATTGAAAAGGAGAGTAGTTGGGTGCCCTACGACCTCATAACTGAGAATAAGAGTAGACGCTTTGATATTGTTGCATTATTCATCTCCAAATTTAAGAAAATAACTTCCTTCATAAAATTAAGACCTGTGACGAAAAATGGATTTTCTACGATAACCCAATGAGGCAAAAATCGTGGTAAGACATCAAACAGCACTACAAAATTAAATAGGCCATTAGGCCCATAGGACAAAAAAAATCTAAGCCCACAAGGTTATGCTGCGTATATGGTGGAATCAGCTGGGCCTCATGCATTATGAGTTGCTCCAATTTGGTCAAGCAGTGAGTCTTGCAACTGAGTCTTGTTAGGAACGCTCTGGATGAGAAAAAGGCTTTATACTGGCAAGGAAAAATGGGAAGCAATTTTGCTTCAGAACAACGAATAACCACATATAGCAAAAATGACTCTGGAAACGATCACCAAGTCGGGATGGGAGATTTTACCGCACCCGACGATTACTCCAGGCGACGACGTTATCTTCTTTTTTGTCTAATCTTTATGACTAACTGTGGTAACTAATAGGGTCCCTCTTTTTCCCAGTCATGATCATCATCGCTGTATTAAGTTATCTTTATCTTTCAGTCTTACGTTGTGGCGAATTAAATTTCACTTGCTCTTTCACATCCCTAACTATTTTGTCCATGAGGATACTTGACCGTGTACTCTTTATATATATATATATATATATATATATATATATATATATATATATATATATATATATATATATATATATAAAGGAAATAGCCCTCAATAAACATATATTGCCTAGATATTCGATGGCCACTAAAAAGCCCGGACTTGATTTTTTGCAATTTAGTTTAATAATGCATACTAAAAAAGCGTATCTACTTATTTACTGTAATAAACCAAACATGAAACGTCTGCTTTAATTCCACCAGCAGAAACATATCTTAAACAGTCTAAAATCTGCAATGAGACCATTAATTTAATGACAAAATGGCGGACAATGAGGAATGCAGAAAGTTCTCTTTCCAGAGTCAAGTCAAGTTAGCAAGACTGTACGAAAAGGTATTACATATGAGATGAGTCAATTCACCATGAAGCTAGTTTAAAAAACATTGGAAGAAAACAGGGGAATAAGCAAAGCTAAACATAAGCTGAGGAATAAAAGGAAATACTTGCAAAATTTTACTCAAAATGCGTCAAAGTGGATTTAGGACAATGGATCACATCCAGGTTATCCAGCAGGCCACCGAAAACACAACTAATCCCCATGCAAGTGTGCTTGGCGTTTATCGATTATGAAAAAGTATTGGACTCAATCTCAAAGCAGGCCATAATGGAAGTATTGTTAACCAAGGCGTGGATAAAGCCTGTGTAAACCTCCTGGGATCGATATATGATGAAGCTACAGTGGCAGTTTACCTTACTGATCTTGAAGTTAAAATCAATGTATAACGGGGTGTACGGCAGGATAAGTCAATATCGCCTTTTCTTTTCACAGCCTGACTTGAAGAGGTATTCTGTAATCTGGATTGGAAACGTGATAGAATAAAGATCAACAGTGCATACCTAAGCCATCTTAGATTTGCAGATTGCAGATGATGTCGTTCTCCTTTCACAAGATTCAGAGCACCTACAAAGATACATTGAGAGAGGCTCAATATGGTGTTTTAGAACAAATTCCCACTTTGCCTGAAGAGAAAAGTGTTTGATCAGTGCGTCCTGCCCATTATGACATACGGAAATGAAACTTGGATACTCACATCACAGTCAGTTCAAAAACTTCGACTACCACAGATGGAAACGAAAGTATATGAAGGAAGTGAAATGAAGGTGGGCCAAGCGAGACGATGTGGCGACAGGTGGGCCAATCACAAGCGTCTACGAAGAAGGTCAAAATACGATGAACTGATGACATGATTAAGAACTCAGAACCACGTAAGTTAGAAACATGCTGAACATACCTTCATCTTATAGTGGATCGACACGGGCTGATGATGAAACTGAACATTACATCTAAACATAAGGAGGATATCCATTAAGAAATACCCGTATTAATGCTTTTTTTTCCTTTACATTTATTAAACATTTGTTTTCATATAGCTAGAAGTTTATTTATTATAATAATAGTAGCAGTGACTGTACTGTATTTATGTATTTTATTGTAATATACATATATTTACCCTTGTCTATCCAACTACTGAACATGGCGTGCATGTCGCATTTACGTCAATAAAATAAATCAAACTGTTATAATAAAATAGAAACACGATAAATTGACACATAACCAATTATGATACACTGATACAATTATGTGACATGAAATATTTTTGAACTGAGTAAAAGTTTTAATACAGTATACTTTATAATTTCTATTCCCACACTTATTCTTGTGAATCCTCGTTGACTTTCTATATAAATTGTATTTTATAATCCAATTAAGAATTTAGAATACGAATCAAAACTTTTTCGGATAAGTACTTTATTCATATAATTGAGATTTTCTTTTTTTTTTCTTCTTCGTTCTGGAAATAAAACGATTCGCACACCTGGAACTTTTTTCCTACCATCAATTCATAAAAAAGAAATTGTGTTTAATATACACTAAAACTCAGTTATTTAATATTTCATAAATTTTTAGAAACTAAAAAAAGCTCATCAATAAAAGGACACCTGATTAATTAAGTTATATTTATAGATATTTTTGAACGTAAGAAAACTGTTTATGCACTTAATTTTTCATTAAAATGTGGGTTGGTATATACTTCTACATCCATCCTCATTTTTTACATAAATTTTATTTTCTAATTCAATTACATATTTAAGATTCAAAAAAGCTTAATTTGATAAGTACTTTATTTACATAACAGAATTTTCTTTATTTTTGCCTCTTTATTGTAACAAAAAAATGACCTGGGGCTTTTTTTTATAGGATTAATACACAAATAATGAATTTTTAGGTAACGTTAATATTCTTTTTGTTTTATATTATCCCAAAAGAACTTAAAGTATTTTTTTTGGCTAAAATAATGCCCTTAACATTGAAACTCGCTGGTAGAGATTTGTTTGTCAAGGTGACATTATCTTATCTAACGAAGAGTAGAGTGTCTGAAACGGTATGTAAAGAGTCTGAAAACTAATGCAATTTATTCACCTCTACAGGATAAACGCTCGTCTCAGCTTTGACCTCATTATTTCAAGTGAATCTAGCAAGTCATTTTTAAGGTATAAGAAGAGGAAGAAATCGCTGCAAACAAAATCCGTCATTTTGAAGCGACAACCCGAGCCGTTGATGAAGGCGCATCATCATAGTCAAAGAGCACTTTCTGTTGGTTCAGATATGGACGTTGAATAGCACCCTTCAATTAGTCCAATAAACAAGCGTAATATTCCTTGGTCATCATCCTGTCTTACGCCTTAATCCATGAGCATCACAACACGACAATCCCAGAAAAAACCAAAGCTATCACTTTTCTTGTTAGTTTTCCTGACTTGACAAATATCATTTGATCACACAAGTGCCATCTCTGTGGCTATCAAATGATCCTTGTATTTGCCATTGGTTCAGTTACTTTTAAAATATAAAATTGCTATAAAATTCAAAGAATATAATCAAAAATAGAATTCGGTTGGGAGAAAATGTTTAAAAATGTTCAAAGAACGAAGAAATGAGCAATTATTACGTGGAGCATGGAAAAAAATGTCCCCTGTTTTTTTGAATATTTTTAATATATTCTCTACGACCCCATTTGTAACTTTTCAGAAAATATTTAGATTAACCAATTGTATTGTATAAATACAATTCAAATAGCTCCTCGAAGCAGAATTTCTAATAAACTAAAATGAATGTATACAAGGTTTGTCCAGTAAGAATCGGGACTGAGGTCATAAAAAATATTTATTGAAGAAATATGTGAAGCACTCCGTCGAAGCCTTTTGGACAGCCGAGGGAATAAAAAAAAAGTCCGGGGGAGCCACATCTGGATTATAAGGTGGTTGGGGCAGCGTTGTCACGTTGTGTTTGAAAAGTGTCTCCCTCACAATTAGCGACGTGTGACTGGACCCGTTGTCATGATGAAGCATCCAGGAATCGCTGATCGCTCTTCAAAATTTGCCGTTCACTGTTTGGCCAGCGGGTACAAACTCCTTGTCGACCACACCTTTTGCATCAAAGAAGATAATGAGAATCGATTGCACTCTTGGCTTGCTCATGCGAGCTTTATTTGGTCGAGTAGATGCGTTTGTGTGCAACTCACAACTGTGCCTTTTGGTCTCCGGATCGTACTTAAAGGTTCAAGTTTCGTCACCGGTTACCACTCTGTTCAGAACATTTGGATCAGTCTCCAAACGTTCCAACAGTTCACAGCAAATCGTCACACGGTGTTCCTTCTGCACGTCTGACAACACCTTCGGCACCACCTTCGCGTTCACCTTTCGCATTTATAAATCATCGGTTACAGTTGAATGCACAGTTGATGTCTGTAAATTCAACTCCTGTGCCATCAAACGAATATTTAACCGATAATCAGAGTTCAGAAATTCTCGCACTTCTGACCACATTTTCATCGGTTCGGGCGGAGATCGGCGTCCAGCGCGATGTTCAGGTTCAATGTTTTCTCGGCCTCCTTTGAATCTTGTATGCCACTCAAGAACACGTGTTCTGGATATAGCTTCGTCCATGTAAGGCTCACGGATCATGTGAAAAGTCTCCGTAGCGGATTTGTTCAATTTCACGCAAAACTTGATGGCACATCGCTGCTCGATGTTTTTTTACATCTTGACGCATGCAACTCTTGCACGATCTACGCACTCCAAAGTTTCGGAGACCACTGAGCCAGATTTCCTAGGTTACATAACATCAGCCACCTCCGATATCACTTATAAAAACCACCACCCACCCCTTCTCCTTGGCAGGAATAAATCAATCCCGATATTTATTGGACTAACCCTGTATGTAGCTGTAAGTAGTAGCTGATGACAATAACTTGTCTATCAACTAAACTGAATTAGTATTTCTAGTTAATGTCTTTACAATTATCAATTAATTCGATATAATATTTTTACGTTATCAATTTAATCAGTTTTTACTCGCTTTAAGACAAAAAATAGTTCTAGAGATTACGAATATTTACGAATATTCATTGCTGTAGTCAATCAAATCTAGGTTATATACATAAACATAAAATATTCTCCATAAAATGATATTAATTAAAGATAACCTTTAATCTAAACAAACTTTTGAAAAGGCCTTATTGTTACTCAAAATGTGTCTAGGAAAAAAAAAGCTGTGGTGAAGCGAGATTAAGGAAACCATTAAAGTAATTCGATTCTCCTCACGCAGAAGTACTAAAACTTTTCCAGGGTTAGTTTCCATTCCGAAACCAAATACGGACTAGAGTCGATTATTTTCATTTACCCATACGTACTTAAATGAGAGGGTTCGAATTTGCTTTAAGCGTTTGAAAAGCTACAAAAAAATTAATTGCTAAAAAAAGAACAATTCAAACTAAAGAGACGGCAGTGCTTAATATCTATAATTTATGGTTTACTAGTACATTATTAATGCTCGACAAGTGTAATTCGAAAAGTTCTTGACCTAAAAACGAAGGATTTAATTTATCATTTTATAAGATTGTTTAGAAAGAAAGCGAACTTTTTATTAAATATTTTGAACCTTATATTATCGTTCGTGAATAATAATTTTTGAATTGTTTTATAACAGACCCTTGTGTGGCCTGAAATGAAAAAGTTGTTTTATGATCTTGAAAACCAACACGGGGCAACGCATCAACATTAAATTTTTAATGGCATTATAGTAAATATCGTAATATGAAATAATGAAATATGAAAATATAGTAAATGGCCATTAAATGAAATAATAATAAATGATGGTTATGTTATTTTACAAGGAATAGTATGGATTTGATTCTTTTTTTCGAAACGGCTGATTTTTCATGTGAAAAATCCAAGAGCCATGGCCAAACAAGCATATTCTGAGGAAAGAGGGTTGTTGTCGAAAAAATTTTTCATTAGGAAAATTCTGTAGCTTGTCTAGAGCCATACAGGCATATTCTGGGAAGAGAGGTTGAAATAAAAGTGAAGATTAAAAAAGTTCCTTGAAATAGTTCTTAAAACAAATGTATGAGTATTATTATAAAAGACTGTCCCATAAGAGGGTCGGAAATTTAAAATAAGGCACAACCATAACTACTTATCTTAAAGAAAATATAATGGCATTATGTTTTGAAGATAATGTCATTCAAATGGACCATTCTGGAAACCCAATTTTCGATTACTATTTTACACATATCGCGTAATATAATTTTAATCGTGGCCTGAATGTTTCCTTTAAGGTCAAGAATTGTTCGAGGGTTATTGTATACACCAGAGATTTAGCACAACCTCACAAAAAAATAATCATACGACCCGAGATCACTTAATCTTGGTGGAGAGTTGACATTACCATTTCACGAAATAACGAGTCCAAGCAACATTTCTCTCAATAAATCGATCGAGATATGTGATAAGTCGCACCGGTCTGTTGAAAGAAAATTTTGTTTATATCCACATTCATCGGTTCAAGATATTCTCTTATTATATTGTTATAGCGTTTACCGTTAACAGTACAACTATTTCCATCATCGTCTTCAAAAAAATAAGTTCTTATCACTCCTTCAGCTCCAAAAAACACACCAAACAGTGATGTTCTGACGATGAAAAGGTAACTCCTGAATCACTTGAGGATGTCCTTCGGCCCAAACCCTGTCGTTACGTTTATTCACAAACCCGTTAAGCCAGAAGTGAGCTTCGTCGGGAAAGATTATTTTTTCCCCAATATAGGGGGTCGCCTTGCAACTTTCAATGTGTATGGGCTATCGAATCGCGTATCTCTTCATAGTGAATTGACGCAATAAACTGAAAACAGCAATCTAAAGTGATATTTACATTTTAAACAGTGTTGCTACAAAAAGTAGATGTCCGAGATGAAAAACAATCAATTTTTTTTATATTTGTTGTAGAACAAACTTAGAGTTTGTTCCCGTTGTAGTCCATACTAACTCCACCGACGACCTCCTAAAATGATATTAATTAAAGATAACATTTTATTCACATAAACTTTTGAAAACGCCTTAATGTCACTAAATCCATTATTTTCATTTTTTCATACGTACTTAAATGAGAGGGTTCGAATTTGCTTTAAGCGTTTAAAAAGCTACAAAATAAACAATTAATTGGTAAAAAAGAACAATTCAAACTGTAGGAACACGTAATATATAAAATGTATGGTTTACTATTACATTATTAGTGTTTGACAAGTGTAATCTGAAAAGTTCTTGACCTAAAAACGAAGGATCTAATTTATTATTTTATAAGATTGTTTATTGAAAAGGATTTTTTTTTGAAAAGGTTGATTTCTCATTTGCAAAATTCTACCGCCTAGCCAGGGCCATACAGGCAATATGCCTATAAAAAGCGTTGTTAAGGGTGGAATATGCCTTATCCTATATATAATTAAATGGTCATTATATTATTTTACTAGGCGTGGCATTGAAATTTGAACTTGAAATTTTTTATATTTCTTCGATAAAAATCCTACAGCTTTACCTAAAAATCCTACAGATTTAGGGTCATAGAAAAATATACTGGAGAAAAAGATTGAAAGAAGGATAAAGATTTCAAAAGTTCCTAAAATAAATATATCTGAATGATTGTAGGCATAAGATCTGTTTAGTTGATTGAGAGATTGAGGGAATTAACTCTAAAATGGTCCAAAAAGTATATGTTCCGAGACCAAGAATAACAAAAATTTTAAAAATATTGGTTGTAGGACAAATTTAAGGTTTGTTCCCGTTGTAGTCTATACTAACTCACCGACGACACAACCACAGGCCCACTTCCATCACTCTGGAAATATCATAAAATCATGTCACAAATCAAAAGTTCTTGTGATCATCAGAAATTTCAATTATTAGGTATCTACGACCATGCTAGTCTGAATTAATTAAACGTAATTTTAAAGTATAATGTCTAACAACACTCTCAGTAACATTAAATTTTCAAATGCATGTACACATGTACATAATATTTTCTTCCCAGTAGCAATTTAACTTGTTTATTTTTGTTGATTGTTCAATTACAAAAGTTAGTAAACAAAATCTGGAAGATGCCATCTTTAAAACGATCGTGTTTAAATGACCCGACCACTTTTTGTTGCGTTTGTGGCGGTGAGTATACGATGAAAAAGAGTCGAAAACATATATCTGAATTTGTCTAAAATGCGTATTTCGCTTCCTTTAACTTGAAAATCAAAGACGTTGATTAACCATGGATACCAAAAAATTACTACGATGACTGTTATTTTTGCGTAGTCAAGGTACATGGTAATAACCAAAAAAAAAGTGACCTACCCCGATCTGGTATCTGCTAAAAGGCCTGTTTCTCATTGAGAAGACTGTTCCAACTTTTCGTGGCCTGTCTGATCTTTCAGATATAGAATATAGTACATCAGAAGATAGGCAAGCTTGTACCAGCGAAAAAAGTGATCATTTTGAAGCTACATCGTCAAAATTCCTTATTTTGACTGAAGACGATTTAAGTGATCTTATCAGAGACATCCACCTTTCAAAAGAAAGATCAGAACTGTTGGTATTCAAACTCAAAGAGAGGAATTTACTTTTTTCCAGGTACTAAAATTGCATGTTATCTTACTTGAGAAAAAGAACTGTTTCCGTTTTTTGCTCAGAAAATGATATTGTTTTTTTGTAATAATGTCGGTGGTTCTTTAAAAAAAAATTGGTTTCTTGAACTATCAGCCAAATGAATTGAGCTTTGTATATGTTCCAAGCGGAGTTTAAAATGTGTTTTGCTACATAATGGCAATAAGCATGGTGCACATTGCACATTAAGCATGGTTTCCCATTGCACATTGCACTAAATTAAAGAAGGAGTTTTAAGCAATATCTCTTGTGTTGGCAAAACTTAAATACCATAATCATAAGTGAGTTATATGCTTTGTTTTAAAAATGGTAAAAAGTTTGGTAAAAAAGTAAATGGTAAAAGCGGCTACATGAAATTGCCATGGTTTCTCTGTTTGAGGGATTGCAGAGCTAAAAGCGAGCATTGGATTAAAACAAACTGGCCTGAAAGAAGATACTTGACAATTGTGAAACAAAATATCATAAATAGAGCGTTAGTTACTAGAGAGAAAATAATTTTGCCTCCATTGTACATAAAATTGGGACTAATGAAACAGTATGGTTCCTGTTTTAATTACATATTGACGAAATTTCCTGGTTTGAGCAAGGAGAAACTTAAGGCTGACATTTTTGATGAACTGCAAATTAGGCTTTTTATAAAAGATAACAATCTCGTGCTTTCAATGAAAGTCCAAAAAGTCCGAAAATTATCGCAAATTGGTGCAGAGCATGCTGGAAAAAATCAGAAAACTTGGATGTAACATGAGCATCAAAGTTGACTTCCTTCATAATCATTTGGACAAATTTTCGGACAACCTTGGGTCTTACAGTGAGGAAAAAGCAGAACGATTTCATCAAGACCTAAAAAATATGGAAGAAAGGTACCACGGTTGATGGGATGAACAAATGGCTGATTATATCAGCTGGAGTATCATGCGTGAGTGCCTGGAAGGAACTCACTCGAAGAAATCACGAAAAAGAAGCTTTATCCATGTTCAATAATGACGATTATCTCGAAAACTACACGTACATTTAAAAAATATATTTACCGTTAGAACTAGCATAACGAGCATATTCAAAAACAGTTTTAGTCTTTTCGGCACCAAATCCACTGTAGACCTGTATAATTTGTAAATTTTTGAACGAAGATTTCGCAAATGGGTGAAGTATCGTCCTCAAGTAACCTAAACAAACAATTTGTCCAATCTGTGCCTATGTCCTTAGGTCTTAATATAATTAACTAACAGTACTTAACGTTTTGTCAGAACAAAATACTATTCCAGTTTCTTATAGTATCCTATATTTTTTCCAGCTTCCACTGATGATTTTCCCAATCTCCAGGATACAAATATGTGTATATATTTATAATATCCAGGATGTCTTCCCCTTTTCCTTTTTTCTGACGGAATTCATTTCAGAATTTGTTTAAATAATCGTTCTTCATCTATTCTAGCTGCGTAGCATTACCATATCCGCTTATTCTATTTATTCAGTAATTGTTCGTGCATAAATCCAACACTTTCCATTATAAGGCTTTGTAAATTTGCCATATTTCGCAATCATAGAGAACTACGCTTTTAAATATAGACTTATTTAGGAGATCTTTTTTTTTTTAAATATAGTGAGTTTGCTATAATAGTGAGTTGGGATATTGTGTGACATATTTCCTTTTCCGGTATCAAATTTGCTCATGAATAAGTTGACTAAGAACAGTGACAAAGCCCATTGCCGTTCCTTCTTGTTCATAAAATCTATTATTAAACTGAAAACCACTTTGTTTCATACATAATTTTGTATGAAGACTACTATGAAGTGTTGAAACCATCTATTTCTGTATTTACTATTCTTGATAATCAATATATCTCTCCAGTTTATCCGTCTTTAAAATCACAACTTGAAAATATATTAAAAATACACCAATAAGGTTGAGTTAAATTAAGCAATTTTGTTATCGTCCTGTTGGATATAAAAGTGGTTTTGTTAACGTTATAACCGGGCGACCTTCCATCCGTATTTCAATGTTTGGGGTGAAGGCGAGTATCCCTTAGGACCTTATGTGACAATTAAACTTATGTCAAAAAAAAACTGACTCCCTTGCGGGCAAAATCGACGTGCGTCGGTGTTGGATCAAAACAAATAAATAAATAACATGGGGTAAGAGGTTTCCATTTAAACACGTTGTTCAAATAAAAATTAGATAATATGTCACTCTTAAAGTTTATGTCAGGAAATTGAATATTTATTTGTAAGTAAACTATGTCAATAGATTATAACATAAAGGGTTATTCAATAAGTCTATCTCCTCTATCTCCATGTAGAGCCGTTTGTTGAAGTATTTTTGTTTTTTTGTTTGTTAATTTTAAGCCCGAACGCACCATAGGCCTCAGTTAATAAGTCCAGCATCGTTTGCAATGCCGACGCACTATGCACTACAAGCGCATAGTCATCCCCATACTGCAGCTCTACAATGCCAACCTCCTTTATTTTTGATAAAGTTGAATAAGCTTCCATCTATTCTATACGATATATCAACTGAATGCGGCAATTTGCCTCTAATATGATGCAGGACAGCGATATAAACACAGGATAAAGCGTCGGAGCGACCATATAGCCCTGATTAACACCGATCCTAATCTCAAAGATTATATATATATATATATATATATATATATATATATATATATATATATATATATATATATATATATATATATATATATCATCATCATCATCATCAGCCCGCATCGATCCACTGCAGGATGAAGGCCTCTTCAGCATGCTTCCAACCTTCACGGTCCTGGGCTTTCCTCTGCCACTCGGGTCCAATATACTTAACGATGTCATCAATCCATCGTGCTTTCGGTCTTCTTCGCGGACGTTTGCGATCAAGCGGTATCCACTCCAGGATTGCCTTGGTCCATCTGTCGTCCCATCGCCTCGCTATATGGCCTGCCCATCTCCATTTCAACTGTTTTACTCTTCCAATGATGTCACAGACTTTTGTTTGTTCCCTGATCCATGCGCAGGACTTTCTGTCTCGTCTTGTAATGCCAAGCATACATCTTTCCATTCCCCTCTGTGCCACCCGAAGTTTTTGAATTGATTGCGATGTGAGTGTCCAGGTTTCACTTCCGTATGTCATAACGGGTAGAACGCACTGATCGAATACTTTTCTTTTCAGGCAAAGTGGGAGTCTGCTCTTAAACACTATGTTGAGCCTACCAAATGCCTGCCAGCCACATTTAACACGCCGTTCCACCTCCCGGGCGGTATTCCCCTCCATGGAAATCCTCTGCCCAAGATATATAAAGCTGTCCACAATCTCTAAATCCGTTCCTAGAACTGAAATTCTTCTGTCCTGAGCGAAGTTATTGAACATAACCTGACTCTTTTTCAGGTTTATTTTCAAGCCAAATGGTTCGCCAGCCCTTTGCAGTTCTTGTATGCGTCTTTGCAGCTCCTCTGGGTCTTGTGAAATGAGAATAATATCATCTGCAAATCTAAGATGGTTTAAGTTTGCACCATTGATCTTTACACCATCCTGTTCCCAATCCAGTTTACGGAATACTTCTTCAAGGCCAGCCGAGAAAAGAATAGGCGATATTGCGTCACCCTGCCGTACACCTCGTTCTATATTAATTCCCACTTCAAGATCATCAAGGTGAATTGTATATATATATATATATATATATATATATATATATATATATATATATATATATATATATATATATATGTATATGTATATATAT